>JAJJMC010031432.1:1829668-1998538 GCA_023531435.1 Papaver californicum | reverse complement strand
TGTTGCCCCAAATTGGAAATCGAAAAAATTATCAAAATTCCAACATTTTGAAAATGCATAATCAGTAGTTTAAGAATTTTTTAAACTACCGATTATGTATGTTGCCCCAAAGTGGAAATCGTTAAAATTATCAAAATTTTAACATTTTGATAATGTATAATCGGTAGTTCAATAATTTTTTAAACTACCGATTATGTATGGTACCCAAAATTGAAAATCGAAAAAATTATCAAAATTGCAACATTTTGAGCATGTATAATCGGTAGGATAAGAAATTTTTAACCTACCGATTATAATGTGTTGCCCCAAATTGGAAATCGAAAATATTATCAAAATTCCAACATTTTGAAAATGCATAATCGGTAATTTAAGAATTTTTGAAACTACCGATTATAGTGCAAAATGTGTCCAGGAACAGGCAGTTCCTGGGGTAAGTGTAATCGGTAGATATTTATCTACCGATTGTATTACACTAACATAATCGGTAGATTGTTATCTACCGATTATTGATGAATATACTTAACCGGTAGTTGTTGCAAACCACTTATCTACCGATTATAATGTAAAATTTGAACAAAACAACTTGTTAAAAATAAATCTCTTGCAAATCAATTGATAACTCACAAAAAGAACATAAAATCCTTTCAAATGTTAGACAGTTAAACACCAGTAATATTAAACACCAGAGACATATCCATAAGTAACAACCAAAATCTAATTTCTAGGCATTTTGGATTTGGTACAAGGACGACGAGCACCAGGGGCTAACAATCTTTCAGCATCAGCGGCATTGGCTTCACCCTCAGGGACATTTGCTTCAGCATCAGCACTCGTTGAACCGCGAGATCTTTTGGTCGGCTTTGCTGCTGACCTCTTAGGCTTATTCGCAGATTTTTCCCCAAACTTGCTATCATAGGCTTCATTATCAATGTTGTCAATGAGGTATTTATGCTCTTTCATCATCTTCTCAATTGATGGAGGCACTCCCGCATTTATGCACCCAGCTATCTTCTTTGAGAAAAATGCAAACCTTTTTTTCTGTTTTTTGGCAATAACAATCAAACGATTATTATCTAAATTATTGAGCCGTAATACTAAAATCAAAAGGAAATAAAATTATGTACCAGCCTTTCATAACCAAAGGGTTTGTCTTTGATGATGCAAGTATATTCGGACACCCTGGTGGTCTTTCCTTTATCTTCACGAATCACATGAAGAAGAGAATGATGTCGGTACCATACCATATAGCGTGGATTTACTTCATCACCTCGGTTGACACGTGTCCCCTCATTGATCATATATTGCATCATGTTGTTCCAATTTTCAACGGATGGGTTATCAGAGTAAACTACTGTGATAGAGTCCTTACCACAAGTAGATTTCTCGACGTACAATTTGAACCTGCCGCGCATGTGACTCATAGGTTCTTCTTGGACATAACCTAATTGACGCATCACCCTAGAGGCATTGTACATGACATATCCGGTGGGATGCCACAAGGGTCTATAGTAAAACGACAACTCAGACCTTCCCGCTATATGACCACTAGCTCGGTCTTCCCTGTATGGATCAAAGCATACATCTTTGGACGCTATCGAGTCTAATTTCCTCCTCAAAGAAATCAACTCCTGCTCCTTAGACCTTGAATGGTTGTTGTCAAAGATGTATTTTGTTCCTCGGGGTTTTCCTTTTTCCCATGCCGGGTTTTCTTTCGCCAACTCAAGGGACGAGAAGTGGTCATAGATCCATGTCTAGTGTACATATCAAACCAAGTATGAGATAATTAATTCTTAAAAGAGGAAAAAATAAATAACAATCAAACCATCAATAGAGTTACCAAAATACCTGTAGTAGGCTCATGTTCCCGATAATTTGGCTAGTTAATTCCCTCGATGCCTTTCTAAACTCTTCCATCAAGAAAGTATGACATGCGGTGCCCCACGAATAGTCACGAACTTTGTTGAGGGGATGCAAAAGTTGTAGAAGGTTGGCGTCGACCCGGTTGCCACTAGAATTGGGGAAAATTACACATCCCAAACACAGAGAAGATATGCAGTGGCTGCAGCATTGACCTGTTCATCGCTAAACTATGGATTGATCTCTTCTTTAGCCTTGGTGCCTTTGAACATTTTCATCAGTTGAACCATGGTGAACTGCCTGGTTTTGTAAGGAAAGCACCGTTGGAACTCTTCGTCGGATGTCGCTCGATCCCGACCAAGGAACCTATCAGTGTAAAAATAAAGTTGTTCCCAGCTTAACTGCTTCACATAATCAAACTTCACCGACGTACCATGGTCAGTGAGACTTATAATCTGCACCACATATCGGGGGTGATCGTCATCTCTCCCCACGACATGTGGAAGGTATCGGTCTCAGGATACATCCTCTCCGTGAAGGCTGATATCTACACCCGTTCATGATGTAACATTGAATTCTCGGCAGTCGTAGATAACCCCGAGTTCAGTATAATTTGCTAGAACCGTTCACACTCACCATCTAACGGCCAATATTTCATCTTTGTTGGTGCAGTCGTAGGTTTGAGTAGACGAACCGCATCAGAATGGTCCTAATATACACAACGAATTAAAAAATAATTAGAATAACAGTTAACACTTCAACGAATAAAAAGACAATATGTTAAGAATGGTGTTTTATAAATATTACCTAAGTTGAGTAAATTTCTTTCGCCCAAGAGTCTTTGTACCCAAATAATAGATCTCCTCCATCTCTTGGTAACCCAGGGATTTGGCCTTCTTGTATACCCTTCATTTTTAAAGAGGCGGGGACCTTGTGTCCTCCTTTCTTCTTAACTGCTTCTTTGTACCACTTCCTTCTCCTTGTCTACCACTTAGTTCTCCTTCATCTTGGTATCTATCTTGTGGAGCACTTGGTTCTACTTCTTCTTGGTTTCTACTTCTTGGAACACTTGGTTGAGTTCCTTCGGTGATAACAATTCCGCTAGCGCTCTTTTGTCTTATTGCACTAGCAGTTACTTTCTTACCCCCTTCATGACGAGGCCCCGAAAGAATTGTATCGTGGGAATGCTTAGATCGCATTTCCCTAAAAAAATGAAAGAAAGAACAATTATTTCCAACAAGACACCGTTTAATCACTACATAATCGGTAGACAAAGTACATTAAACTCAACCGAATGTTCATAATCGGTAGTCAAAAAAATAAAGTAACTACCGATTGTGCATAAAAAATGGACCAAAAAAGTCTAAGCTATGGACACACATACAATCGGTAGTTACATAAAAAAATTAACTACCGATTATGTGTAAATTTGGGTCCAGGAATATAATCGGCAGTTAATGACTTTAACTACCGATTATAGTCGATGTTTTGAGGAATCACTAACTTTCATAATCGGGAGTTTAACCCTATACGAAACTACCGATTATGTGTAAATTTGGTCCAGGAATATAATCGGTAGCTAATGACTAAATATAACTACTGATTATGTAGTATGTTTTGAGGAATCACTAATTTTATAATCAGGAATTTAACCCTATACGAAACTACCTATTATGCCTAAATTTTGGTCCAGGAATATAATCGGTAGTTAATGACTAAACATAACTACCGATTGTGCATGATGTTCATGAGTAATGAAGAACACTAATATAATCGGTAGTGAAATACAAACACGAAACTACCGATTATGACAAATAACCTAAAACCCTAGATATTCTATTGACGATTTCATTCGATTGAAGAAAAATAAACACAAATAATGGTAAACCCTTACCTTATTGGAGCCATTACAAAGTTCTGGAGAGTCTGATTGTCGGAAGCAGTCTCCGTTTCTAGGTCATCATCTTCGTGTTCTTCACTATGTTCTTCAACGATCTCTCTATTTCTTATTCTCTCGGCAAAATCCGACTAGTTAGTATTAGCAGGTTGACGGATTGTTTCTTTTATCTTGTCATCTTTAGATTGTAATTACGACGATGAATTGATTTACGATTATACGATGAATTGGTTTATGATTAATCGGTTTACGATGAATTGGATTTTGCCACAATCAGTAGTTTGAAAACAAGAGAAGAAGAAGAGAAAAAGTGAGTGATAATCGGTAGAGAAGAAGGTGAGAATGGTTTATGTTTAGGTTTTTAATCTTTTATTAGTGAAAGGTTTAATGGTAATTATTTGATTACTGAGAAAGTATTTAAGTATTTTTACATACCACTAGGTTATCCTATAGCCACATCTAAAGGATGGGTTTGAAATAGCAGCCCCAAATCAGTTTTGGGTAGCCCTCAAAATAGATTATTTATGTTGGACCTTCAGTTGCCTTATCACTTTAATGTTGAAATTACAGTAGCAAGTAAAAGTGAAATTTGTATTTAAAAAGGTGGTTAGTATGATCCTAGCTAGCCTATTAATTGAGGTACTGGATGTGGTCGTGTGATTATGCCTTTTATAATGATGTTTGGGTACAATATGCTATTGAAATTCATTGTTTACTTTGTTGCGTTTCTGAGCTGAGAAATAGGTAATCAACTTATCAATTTGTTTAATCAGCTACATAGGCTACCTTATTTGAATGGAAACTAGTTTTCTTTTCATAACTTGGAGATTTCCCTGTGTATCTGTTAACTCATTCTTCATCTTTCTTTTACTCTCTTATTCAATTTTTGTAGATGCAACTGCTAAGTTTCGGTCGGCATATATCTAAAATTGCCTCTGTGGTCTTAAGGTATGAATCTTTTTTACTGCATATGCTGAGTTATTATTTTCCTTTACTTTCATAATTGCTTTGAGATGTCTTCAGCAAGAAGATGAAAAGGGAAAAATAAAAGAGAGGCTTCAAAATTGTTTCAGAGAGCAGATTCTATCGTTTTGCGCATACCTAGATATCCAAGGAGTTTCTTCTCTGGGAAAAGTAAGATTAATCAGTAGTTTCAAAAAGGTTTATAGTTATGAGTCAAGCGAACAGTTTTATAAGTTTCATTTTTGTGTTTTTACCGGCAGATCTTGTACGAAAGATATTCGAATTTGTGGAACATTCAAGCGTTTGTCAAACTAGGATGGAAAAGTATAAAGAAAACCAGGAGAAGGAGCTTAAGAAGAAAAGGAAGCAAGCAGGTACTCAATGCAATGTCAGTTTTTGTCGATGTTGGATTTTCTCTTACATATTCGAGTTTGCTACTGAACTTTTCAAGTTTTGATTGCTTTAGCTATAGAAGATCCCAGTTATGAAGATATACGAAAAGCTATCTGGAAAGCCTTGAAGATAATTGGGAAACCTCATAAAAAATTAGTACGCTGAGGCTTCTTTCCTCCTTTATTTTTTGTGTTGTTCCTTGCTTATCATTGTTTCCTACCTGTTGATTTGTATCTCTAATGTAGATCAATTGTGCGAGCATAATTGTTGAGAAGGAATTAGATGCTGATGCTGAAGAAGTGAAAAGGGCACTGAGGGATGTGTTAGAAAATTTTGATGGCAATAGAAGGGAATGAAGGGTCGATTATAGATGGTGGAGAGTGTAATAGCAATGGTTTGCTATTTGTTTCTGTCAGTCTTCAGTCTGTACATAACTTATCTTAGCAAATATTTAGTAGTCTGTAACCGTGTCTCATGTGACAGCTGAGTCTGTGGTGACTCAAATTGTTAATTTTGTGTCAGCAAATCATGGTTTGAGGGGATAGCTAGTGATTGAGATTTTATCAAATTATTTTCTCGTCGAAATGGTTCCCATGGATAGGATCAAGCGGTGGCATCATCCCCCAGAATCACCCCCAATAGGACTTTGCTTGGTACTCCAAAATCTCCCCCAATAGGTGGCATCGTCCTGACCATAGATTCAACAAGTGCACCCCACCATTTGGAAAAACAGGGGGGGCATTTTTATGTGACGTGAGTGTGGGGGAAAAGTTAGGGGAGGAATTTGGAGGGTAAGAAGCGTTATCGATTTTGGTATGCTGCACTGGAGATGTCAAAGACTCAGAATACACCATTTCTTTTGTATTTTAACACTGTCAATTGATTTCGAAACACCACAGTAGACCTTACTCTAGTAAGTAGTGCTTTCAATGAGAAGTATTCTTATAAAATTGGTCTTGTAAGCCCTATTCACATGATAGGCATTCTATGTGTGAAATGAAAGTACACAGCATGTCCCTTACAAGAAAGGAAAATTGAAGAAGCATCAGAAAAACTTGATTCCTATCTCATACAAAACCATCGATTTTGTTGGTCCAACCATAGTAATCTTTTTGATAGGGCTACAAAAAAAATACACAAATACAAGGAACAAAATCATAACCAAAATGTAAATACTTCTAAGGGAAAAAGAAACTGGTATTCACTAAATTCATTCTTTCCTAAGATCAATTCCAGCTTTCTTAGCAACTGCATCCAAGCCATTCTTTTCGATTGTCTTCAATGCCTTAGTTGATAATCTAAGTTTGACGTAACGGTTCCCTGCTTCCCACCACACCCTTTTGTACTGTAAGTTGACAAACTGCAGTTTCTTGGTTTTGTGGTTTGAAAATGAGACTTTGTTTGCCCTGTTTGCTTTCTTCCCGGTGAAAGGACATATACGGCCTGAAAGAAATGCAATTTACAAACAAAATATAATCACTCAACATAAATAGACAATTATACAACTCCTTGGTTCAACATATAAAATTATATACTTTTATTCCTGCACATAACCATCAGAATACGTAACTTACAGAAATGTAGTCTGACCAATAAACAAGATCAATGCAATTGGAAGGATCCAAATAAATACTTCAAGTTCAGTTGGATTGGAATTTCTCCCTCACATTTCTATATTCATTATGCAGAGTTTTTCCTAAATATACTATCATAATGTAACTATAAACAAAATATTCATTTTACTCCCAAACTTCAAGAATCATGGCGAGAAGGATGGAAGAGGCATTTGGATGCTAAAGTAGTAAATATACTGAAATCACACAAGAAGCCAGGAAATGAAATTGTAGCAATCTTCTAACCATGAAAGTATGCGCATCAAAATCTTTTATCACACACTTCATAGAATACCTTGACTGCATAATTTTAATACATTAACTTGACCATTTGAAATATCAGTCAGTGACACTCTATCAAGCTATTATGATAGCCAAGGCGTAATGCTCAATCATTGGATACTAATCTTAAATGCATATTATCATTCATAGTTCTAATATCCATTCTGTCAGAGTCATATACCTTGCTTACTAAAACTTTACAAGCATACTTCTCCCATCATGTTCACTCCTACGTGCAGCATTGCAATATGTTTTGCAGCATTACCCAATACACGATTCACTCATATGTGCAGTATTGGTTTGGGTATGCAGCACACTAGAGAAATTTGCATATTTTGATCAATGTCATATATCATGTTTTCTAATTACTCAAATTTTCTGGCTTCTATACAGCAATTAAACGAATTCACCATAAAACCCACCATCAAATTGAATATCAACATGGAATATAACAAGAGAAAGCATTAAGGAATTACACAATCTGATTGAATTTAGAAAAAACAAGTCCATTTACAGAGAAGATTTGAGTATTGGAAGAAAAGAAAAGAGGGGACTTACGGGCAACGGGTTTAAGAGGAGCATAAGAAATGGAATTCCTAGAACTAAATTCAGCAGTGGATAACTTAATGCCACTCAATTGAGATGTCAAGAATGTTAAGTCTGAAGAAACCCTAAGTTTCAGAGACCCAGATGTAGCAGTAGCAGTAGTAGAAGAAGAAGAGGTCTCTATTTTGGTGAAGCGAAGACCGCTCAATATAAGGCCTGATGCTGCCGTTGCCATGGTTGTTTTTCTACTGATGCTCTCACTCTATCTCTTATCCAAACTCTTTTGCATTTCTTTGTAAGCTTTATTAGAGGAGGATAATGTAAGTAGGTACCGCTATCCACACCCAATTTTCTTATAAACAGTTTTAGACATTAGAATTTAACGGTGCACAAGAGTCGGACCACCTTGCACAAGGACTGACCACCCTGTTTGTTTAGATTTGACTCGGTATCTGACTCAGACCGAATTGTTTTTTTCCTGATATCTATTAACTTGTCTTATACATCTGACTCGGAGCTATTTGAGTTAGATACTATTTTTTACATGATTCGTCAGGAACATATCTGACCAAAATAGTTATTTTTTTATAATTACTATTTTCTTCGCCCCTATTATAAAGACGAAATTTATAAATTTTGTAATCCCATTAGATAAGCGAAGTTCCAATTTCAAGGATGTTTTTTTTACATATGCCTTTATTTATGGTATCTGAGAATTATCACAACTGACTTAATGTTTCTAGCGTTTGGAATAAAATAAGAGATAAGACAGGAAAGAAGATGAATACTTATAAAATCAAACTTTTATTAATCTAAAAGATTAGACTAAGTCCGTCTTTATATTATAAACGGAGGGAGTATTTTATGATTTTTAAGTCAAATGTAATAAGTCAGCTTTAGATAAGTCAGATCTAGACGAGTCAGTTGGGTCAGGAAAAAAAACACGTAAATAAAACATATCTAGGGCAAAAACTTTGCACCCCTCCAGGACTGTGTGCAAGTTGTGCAACTAGACAAACCATCTAGAATATTCTTCCAAAACTGTCTTCCGAAAAACAAGTCCTAAAATAGGACATTAGAAAATTTGTTGGTCTCTACTAAAAAAGACAATGTGAGAGCGTTCACAGTCATGGGCATACTAAAGAGTAGACCATAGATTAAAAACTATTTTTTTGGGTATAGTCCATGGAGAAACGCAATAGAAGTAGAGTATAGTTGGGCGTTCACCCAGCCTCACGCCTGTCTCATTTCTTTTTAGATTTGGTTAGGCGTTTACCTAGCCTCACGCCCTATTTTACATCAGGCGTTCATGTATACTCACACCGGATTTAAACTAATACACGGGCGGTACTTTAAATGTCCGCCTGATTTTCAGATGGTACAAGGGCGGTATTCCATGACAACGCCTGTCACGAGACGTATGCTAACTTAACACTTGATGGGAATCGTATTGCTAGGTGAACGCTCCATTAAAATTGGGTTTGGTCGAGTTTCCAGATCAGATTTGGTCTCAAACAGTAAAAAAAACTCGACTATAACCAAATTTGCTCACCCCACTGTGATTGATTTTGGACCGATCAAAAAATAAATTTGGATATACTCCGTCTTTTAATCGTGCCACTGTGAATGCTGTGAGGGATAGTTTTTTGAGTTGTTTATTTTTAAAGCTTGTGGAGAAGTTTTGTTCGAATTTTTGTTTTTTTCTAACTTAGAAACCTCAAATCGGTTAGGTGTCCGATAAGCCCGAGTGAGTTTTCTAATGATTAATTTGAGGTCCGACTCGGTTCATATATATGGCGCATAAGTTTTCTGCAACCATGTTTAACAATTTTTGTATCGAATGTAGGGCTGCACAAACCCGACCCGCATCCGTCAATTTTGACCTGACCCGCACCCGACCCGCCGAGAAACGGGTCAGGTGCGGGTGACAATTTCCTTCATCCGCCTTCTGGCGGGTCGGGTGCGGGTGACGCCTTCTCTCACCCGACCCACCCGCTCAACCCGCAAAAAAAAAAACTTTTCTAGCCTTTAAATTACTTACCGTTGTTTAATCTGAGCCGTCCATTGGAGATGAAAAGAAAGCTTCCTTCTCTTCTCCGTGTACTTCTCTGATTCTCTCACCACTTTTAATACTTTCTCTGCAAAAACATAAGAAGAAGAAGAAATCAAAAACCAACCAAATCAAAATCAAAGATGTTGTGACAATCATATGTTGATGATCACCTTATGTGTGATTGAAGGAAATCATCTCACTTCTTCTGCAATTTTAGGTCATGATGGTAGTGTTTGGGCTCAGAGTCCATCTTTCCCTCAGGTTGTTTGATTTTCTCTTTGATTTAGATCGTAAAGATTTGTTTTTTTTATAATGGGTTTGTTTTATTTGTTGTTCTTTATAATGGGTTTTGGTTATTTTGTTGGATCTAATCTTAATCTGTAATTCTGTTTTTTTTGTGTTGAAAATGAATAATGGCTTTTGCTCTAGATCTTAATATGACTTAGGAATTCCTTTTGTTTCAGATTTGTGATTTGATTGGATTAGATTGATTAGGAGGAAATTTAATGTAGGGTGGAGCTGATTTTTTGTATTTTTGTTGTTTTTTGGATTTATTTGAGATCATTTATGATTAAAAGTCATGATCTATGATGCCATGAATGGATCTCAAAAGGGCTTTATTGATGGTATACGAGTATTAATTGATTCCCCTAGTAATAGTCTTTATTGGCTAAAGGATTTGGATGGATTGATTGACTGTAAAAGAAAAGGTGTTTGTTGTTTTGATTGTCATATCATGTTGTAGTTAGTCAAGACTCAAGATATATCTGTTGTTGATTTCGTTGGGAATACTGCCTTCAATAGATGTATCTGAATGAATGTTCTTTAGCAATATTTTTGTATTAAATATGGGCGGATGACCCGCATCCGCTCAAACTCGACCCATTAAAATGATGAGTCAGACTCGACCCGACCCATCCTACGACGAGTTAAATACGTGTGAATACTTCAATCACCCGTCAACTAACGAGTTGGGTGCGGATGGTTGGCCCATCCGATCCGATGTGCAGCCCTAAATTCAGATGTAATACGAATCATTTGATTTAGAAAAAAAAACAAACACATCACACTGGTAAAGCTAGTTGATTTAGTAAACTAAGCAAAGAGAAGACTCACAGAATTTCTGAAAAAAACCCTAAACCCGATATTTGGGGATTTTCTCACAAACCCTAATCTCAAATCTCATCTGATTAAGTCCAGTCCAAGTTCTAGAGGCTAAATTTTGATTTCACAGGCCCTGTCATAGATGTAGTCCTTTGAAGTAATTGGGTGGTCTTCAATGTAATCCAGATGTCATGATAGTTTTCGTTTTCCTTCTGATGCAGCCTCTGAAACCTCAATGTTATCAGTTCTTAAAGCTGGTGCCTTGGTTTCTTATACTAGTAAATCTGATTCTATGGGTCCTAGCCAATCAACTTATTTGCTTTCAAGAGATGTTCCTCCGTATCAGATCTTATTCGTTCTTCTTGTCTTCATGCTTTTGATCTTCTGATATTCTTCTGCAGCGGATTTTCTCTTTTTATTCTTAAGGTATGAATCGCTCAGGCTCCATGCTTATTTCTCATCGCTAATTGTCTTGGAATCTACTTGTCTTTGGTATTGGAAATTTAATTTTTAGGTGGCAATCTCTTATACAACCATTTGTGCACCTCATGTTCTATTCCTTCACCGCCTATCTATATTCACAAAACCTATAAACAACCCATGTTTTCTGGTGATTTTTCAA
This sequence comes from Papaver californicum, assembly GCA_023531435.1. Lineage (NCBI taxonomy): Eukaryota > Viridiplantae > Streptophyta > Magnoliopsida > Ranunculales > Papaveraceae > Papaver > Papaver californicum. Next base: position 1,987,208 of record JAJJMC010031432.1, on the reverse strand, counting down.
CAAGCTAAGTCTCTGAATTTCTATAATCATGATGTTCTCCACCTCAATTTTATATTTGAACTATTTCTCTATAAATAGGCCTCATTCCTATCAGTTTCAATTGTCCCCAAATCTGTTTCCTTTTTATTCTATTAACCTGGTTCACTTTGTCTGCTTAATCTTCTTCTCTTTTCATTTCCCTGCATATCTGGTGTTATCACTATGTCTTCTTATAGGAACAGAGGTGTTGTTCCTAACCACCGTTTCAGAAACCCTTCATCTTTTAACTCAAACCCAGTAAGACAATAGAAAAGTAAATTAATTGGTGGTTTTCTTACAGAATGAGAAAGACTTCTTATGATGTTAGATGTGCTCTAGTTTACAGATGGAATTTATCTGGTGGGTTATCTGTTTCTAAGTTTGATAACTTTTATTTCGTTATCAAGTTTGAGTTTCGTCATGAAATGTTTAGAGTGATTCAACAAGGTACTAGAATCATTTATGGGGATATCTTCATGATTCAGGTATGAATTCATCTAGGAGGCCTTATCATTTCTCTATATCTACAGCTGATTTTGAAGCTATGCACAATCTGTATCCAGAGCAAACTCGTTTGGTTAATGTATTCTGTAATACTTCAGAACTAGCGGAAATCATTGCTTATAATGATACTGAGCATCTTCTTAATGGGTTCTGCACTATGCGCATTAGAGTTAGGATCAATTTATCTTGACCTAGAAGGTTTGGAACTCATGCACCTAATGATAATCATGGGATAAACTGGATTGCATTCTATTTTCATGAACTACCAATAATATTCTGCAACCATTGCCACAGACTTGGTCACTTATATAGAGATTGCTTAGACTTATTTATTCTCCAGCACCCTACACTTAATCCTCCACAATCACCACCTAATGCACAACAGATCAACTACCCTGTCAATGAGGACATTTCTGACCAAAAACATCTTGACCTGGGGGATGAGGACTATGATAGTGATTGGAGTACTCAAACAATTTAATCTCCAGTATCCTCAGGCCAAGACAATTCTGTACTTTCATACACAGATGATGAATTTCCATCAGCAAGACCTATGCACAGCAGTAAGGAATCTGACATGTCAATAGATCCTGATAGTTCTGGCTGTACTTCTGAATGGTTCGCAAGGGCAAATACTACGCAAATGCCAGAGCAACTACCAGCACCTGAAGACACCATACCTTCTCTATCCCACCTCACAAATACTGGGAAGTTTATTATACCGGAGTCGGAAGCTGAATTCCTCTCTAATGCAGACAGCTCCAGCCCACCATCTTCTGTAGGGAGGCAAGGTACCAAGAGAACCAATCCAGAACAACAGATGTCCATTCTCCAAAGTAGCAGGACCTTCTCAACCAAAGAATTTCAGAGGCGTCACCCAAGCAGATTATGACCAATGGGTAAATCAATATGAGCCACCTAAGAGAAGCCGAGATTGTCCTTCTGCACAGCAATCTCCAGACACGCACCAACCAGATTCAAGCATCAACTCTTCTACCCATGACTAAAGGAATGCCAACTACTCGGATTACAGTTTTTTGAACCAGTCAAGAACTTCATATTGTGGCTTATCTAATGGGCCGGTGGAACCCCTTTTTTACATCTACCTGTTTCTGCTCTTTCTTGCTTTTCTTAAGTTTGCTGTTTGTATTAACTTAGCTAGATTAGATTACCTATAGGCCTTTCTGTTCATGTACTTGTGTTTGTCTACTTATTTTGGCTGTGTATAATTGCTAGCCTAAAGGTACTCTGCCTACAGAGTTAGTTTGTAATCTGGTGTGCCTCTTCGTTTGTTTTTATCGTATTACTAGCTTTAGTAGTGTATCTTTAGTTTGTTTTTTCTTGCCTTTACCAACTTCTAACCTCTGTCCCCTAACTTTATTAGACTCTAGCCGTCTTTTCTCTTCATTTATCCCTTAGTTTCCCTTGAACCTTTATTTTTGTTTGACATCTCTATCTTTCTCCTTTCTGATTGCTCTTGTTCCTTTTCCTCAGTGCTCACTTTAATTTTTTTCTTCTATTCTAGCTATCAGGTGCTCTTTAACAAACATTAGGTTTCCCTCTGGATTAGTTCCCCTTCTATAATTTTCCCTGTTGTTTGATTCCATCTTATTTGGCTAATCTGTTATTTTCCTTGCTCTAGCTTAGCACTGTTTCTATTGTCTCCTTGCATATCTCTGCCTTTTTTATCTGATTAACCTTTCCTCTTACTGCTTACTCTTGTTGTGTTGTTCTCATTTCTCCTCTTCAGATTTAGCTGCATCATTCTCTCCATTTATTTTTTCTTCTTATAACCCAGTTTTAACTCAATTGCGCATCTCTTCTAGTTCATTCTGTGTCATTTGTTCTCATATTGGATTCAGTGTTGACGATTCTGATATGTTTTTGTCCTTCTTAAATGTTTTGCCTTAGTATTCCCGGCCACTCAGCTCTGAAAGTTCTGCTTCAGTTTTACTTCCAGCAGCATCTCCAGACTCTCCACATTTTGTTCTCTTCAGCTTTGTCTGTTGCCTTCTGGGGCCCAAGCCCATTTCTCTTCACTTTGTTCACCGCTTAGCCCATCAACCAAGCCTGCTTGCCCCTCTTTTTCTTCTTCCACCAATCCAATCATCCCATTATTTTACACCCTTCATCTCCACTACAACCCACATCCCTCCAATGAACATCCTAGCCTGGAATTGCCAAGATATTAATCAGCCTATTACTGTTCAACATTTCAAAGGGCTTATCTCACTTCGTAAACCTTTTATTATATTTTTATCTGGAACCTTGGCCTTTTGAGAACCAAATTATAAATATGGCTAATTTATTTCATTATCAAAAAAGAATTCATTGACCCCAAGATCAGTAGAAGAGGATGATTGATTCTTATGTGGACCAATGACGTTAATGTGCAGATTTTGCTTCATTCCCAAAGCTATATTCATGCAAAAATTATTCCACCAACACAGTCTTGGTTCTGTACTGGCATTTATGGGCCCCCACACCCAGACGCTCGGAAAAACCTATGGAAGGATTTTCCCACAATTTTTTCTCACATCACTCTTGTCACCCCATGGATTCTACTTAGTGACTTCAATGACATTCTTGACTAATCAGAGAAAAAAGGTGGGCGACAGGTAACTTATACTCAATCACAATATTTCCTCTCAATGCTTGACCAAGTGGGTCTTATATATATACTTCAGGGTGATCCTTTCACCTGGACTAATAACCAAGTGGGTCAAGACAATATAATGGAACGTCTGGATCGAGCATTAGCCACACAATATTGGCGCACTACTAACCCCCATGCATGAATCACTTATCTCCCAAGAATTGCTTCTGATCATGCTCCACTCTTACTGCAAACGAAAGCAATCAAATGGAAAGGATTAAAAAATTACAAATTTGAGCATTTTTGGCTCTCTTACCCGCAACTCAAACAAGTGGTAGACACGACTTGGATTCAACAAGAAGACCCGGAACCTTCATTGGACCTGCAACTCAAACTTATCACCACCATTCAAACTCTCACTAATTGGAATAAGCAAACCTTTGGCCATCTCCCTACAATGATCAAACATTCGACCTCTCAGATCAAGTTTGCACAACATCAATGCGCCAACCAACAAGGACCGGAACATGAACTCTAGTTATTGAGAGAACGACAGCTTCAAAATGCCCACAATACCCTCCTCTAATGCCATGCAACTTACTGGTATCAAAGATCTAGAATCAATAGCTTCAATCCGGTGACAATAACATCACCTTCTTCCACACCAAGGATGCCATCCACCGAGGATGCAATAACATCAAGCTACTGCAAGACACACAGAATAATTGGGTTAGCAATAAAAAAGATATCATCAAACTCATTCTGGATCACTTCACGGAGCAATACTCAGCAGCGCCCACAACCATAGATGAAAATTTGTAGGAATCACCCCTTGATTAACTTCTAGACAATGTGCATCACTTACTTAGGAAGTTTCTCCGACATAGATAAAAAATGAGCTTTTCTCTATTGGTTCGCATCGAGCCCCAGGCCCAGATGGTTTTACAAGTAAGTTCTTCAAATGTTTTTGGGAGACCATTCACACTCAACTTATTGCTATGGTCCGCAACTTCTTCAATTCTCTTAACATTCATCCGCTTATGAACCATACCAATCTTACCCTTATTCCCAAACTCAATCATCCCTCAAAACCATCATAATTCAGATTTATAGGACTATGTAATGTCACATATAAAATCATCACTAAAATCCTAGTCAACCGAATTTGGCCGCTTCTCCCATTTCTAATTAGTCCTTACCAGAGTGCCTTTATTCCCCAAAGATTAATCCATGACAACATTGCCATTGCATAGGAATTATTCCATCATATCAAAACCTCAACCCCAACTAAACATATGAAAATATCACTTAAATTAGATATTCAAAAGGCCTATGACATCTTAGATTGGGGTTTCATCAAAACATCTTTTACCAAATTAGGTTTTCCTACAATCTTCTTGGATTACATAATGTTCTGTGTCACTTCGGTAACATATTCTATCAACATCAATGGCACTCCGCATGGATATACCTTACCAACAAGGGACATCAGAAAGGGGGACCCGCTTTCTTTCTATCTTTTTATCATATGCACAGAAATCCTATATAGAAACTTAGGGAACCTTGAATCCCAACATCTTATAAAGGGATTGCACATATCCCAAAAAGCGCCACCTATATTACATCTCATGTATGTTGATGATCTTCTCATCACATTCACATGTACCGCGGAAAGTAACAACCAGATTCTCAATTCGCTCCATGCTTATAGCACATCGGCAGGCCAGATAATCAACACTTCTAAATCCATAATCATTCATCGTCCAAGATTGAATCAGTGATAGACACGTTTTTGTGTCTTAATTGTTCTCATATTTATATTGCTTTTTTCTCAATTTTTGTATTAATATTATTATTTTTGTAGGTATTTTTGAAGAATAAACAACTGTGGAAAAAGTGAGCTTTAAAAGTGTTAAAAGCACCCTAAAAAGTTATAAAGGCACCCTAGGCGTTGGTTAAAGGCACTCACTTCTCAATTTCAAAAACAAATTTGGCGGGAACTTTCTTTCTCTAGTGTGAAGAATCTAGCGAGTATTTGAGAGACTTTTAAAAAGCCTTAAAACAAGAATTATATTTGTGAGGGAATAAAATCCAAGATATGCGTGTCCAAAAACTATTGGAGGAGGAGCGAGTTACGATGGGACGAGAAACACTGAAACAAAGCTGATAAGATTTGAACCTGACAGCGTTAATGCATGATTGACACGTGGGTTGGGGGAAAGTAAGGCACACTGCTCAAAACAGATAGCCTCGCTGCCTGACCGACACCAGGTTACGGGAAAGTCTGACACAATAAAGAAGTAATGATGAGCGTTGATGCATGAGGGACACGTATCAACTTTACAAGCTGCGGAACAAAAAAAACTAAAAGCATGACGATTCACTTTTAAGAGCTACGTGTCAGACATGCTATGATTCAAATAAGACCGCAACATTCATCCCGATCCAAAAACAATAACTTAAATACAAGACCGCATATAGCTGCGGGAACCAGTGAGAAATTACGGAAAACAAGCGATATGCATGTTAAGACTTGCGGGAAGCATGATCAAGTCTTGCGGAAATTACAAATAAGTCTTGCGGGACTGCATTTCACACCAAGGATGGATAAGAATAAATAGGTGGAAAGGTAAATTGGAGGGACCCATCAAATTGGCTATAAATATCAATCTCATAAACAGGAAAATGGGCTGGAAAATCGGGAGAAAAATTGGACTGAAGGCATTGAATCATAGACAAGAGTTTAGGTATTAGATTTTGTGAAAATTTAGTTTGATTGATCCTTGATTAATATGATCATCATTGTATAGTATGCTTTTCTTTTGTAATGTATAATGATGAATAATAAAAATACAAATCTTTTTACCCGTGGATGTAGACAATTATATTGTTGAACCACGTTAAATGTATGAGTCAATTCTTTTCAAGTTTTGATTGATTTCCGTCTTTTAAAGGTTAATATTGGATGATTTTATGATATGGTATCAAAGTTTTGTATGATTTAGATTATATTTGTTGTGATCCAAAGATGCTAGATTTTTGGTAATCACAAGTTGGAGCTAGAAACAGGGAGGTAATAAAGAATTTATTCTACCATTCAAAATTTTCTTCTTGAAAATCTTGAATCATGTTATGTTGGAAAATTCTTTTCCTTAAAATACCATCATTAAGAGTCATATTGAAAAAATTTTACATATGGTTTTATTATGAATTAATCGGTTGATGTATATACAAACTTTGTTTTTGTGTTCATACACATTATTTCATTATTTCATACCTCTCATATATGATAAGTTACCAACTATATTCTTTAAATCGTTGATTTAAAATTTTAGTTCATAAATTTTCGCCAAACAATCATGTTATGCTTATCAAGTTCTTAATTAAATTGAATTTTTCGAACTTGATATTAACTTGTTTGCACATGAAAACTTTTAAAACCTATGGTAAGTTTAATATTTTCTTTCAATCAGATTGCATTATATATTTATTATGAATGATAAAACCATTTGAAACACATAACTTATTATCTGAACTCTTTTAGAATTTTGGAAAAGAAATTCCTACAGCAACATAAAATTGAACAAAGAAGAAATCACTACATCTCAAAAGGGATCACATAAATGGAAACATTGACACACAGAACCATGTAAGATCAAGATGTCAATACAGTAAATCAGGGGAGTCAGGCCATAGAGGTTCCTCAAGAAAGGGAAATGATGGGAGAATCACAAGGGCAACAACCTATGAATGATCAGGTAAACAATTCTGAAAATCAAACAACTAGTCATTCATCTGAAGAAACCTCTCAAAATAGCATTGACCATATTCGATAATTAATGGAAGAAATGGACGAGATGCGCAAGGTACAACAGACTTGTGCGGAACAAATTGCACTTTTGACCCAAGAAAACCGAATACTCAAAGAAAAGGCCCAGCGTAGTGCGAACCATCTACAACTAGAATACACGTGCAAGAAGCAAGCTCCAACAGACCCCCAAGAAGAAAATCAAAAGTCAATAATGATCAGAGAGTAATGATCGTGGAACCCACACGACAGCATAATGAACCAGATAAATTGCATTTTGATGATTCAGAGTTTCAAAATAACATATGGCGAAAATACTGTGTGGACATGGAGCAAATGCGAGAAGAAATTAAAATTTTGAAACATAAAGAAGGTGGGCGATTAGAAGAAGTGTTAAAAGAAGCTAGAAGAACACCGTTGGCACCTCACCTTGCGCTGGCCTCAATACCGCATAAGTGTAATATTCCTATCTTTGAATGCTATGATGGGACAAAGGACCCAAAAACTCACCTGAAGTATTACAACCGCATCATGACCCGGTGGGAAGAAGATGACGTTGTTATGTGCAGGTATTTTCCGTCAAGCTTGAAAGGGATAGCTTTAGCATGGTATGATAATCTTTCAGAAGGGTCAGTACATTCCTACACGCAATTGACCCGCAAATTCCTAGAGACATACATGTATAACAAGTCAGCGGATGCAGGGATGGATAAACTATTTTCTCTTGCATCATGGACAGAGGATACCATTCGAGATTATACATATCGTTGGCAGACGATCTGTCAAGAAGTAGGGGATGTAACCCCAGAAGTTGTTATCAACTGTTATAAATGGGGGATATCCGACCGAAAAAGTCAACTTTTTGTTGATATTCATGATAAAAATCTGAAATACAAAGGAGATCTCAGAGATATTATTGAAAAATGTGCAAGATTGCAGGATATACAAAGGCAACATCCGAGAATAATATCTCAGCATCAGAGGAATGCCAACAGGATAAATTTTGTAGAACCATGAACCAGTTCCGGAAAGAGGGCTGCGGAAGAAACTCCTGACAATGAATCAAAGCGAGGAAAATCATATGATAGAAAAAAGTTTATCCGCCAATTTGATGAGCGAATTTTCACTAAACTCAACACCTCTTACTCAGAAATCCTAAATGAAATAAAAAACAAACAAGATTTTGAGTGGCCATGGACAAAAGAAAAACAGCCTCAACACACGCAGAATTCAAAGGAATATTGTGAATATCATTTCTATCGGGGCCACTCCACAAGCCGATACAGGAATCTAAAGATGCAAGTGCAAAAGTTGATCGATGCGGGGGAGATAAGAGAATTTATTTATTTACCTGATCCTCCACCAAGACTCAATAAGGGGAAAACTGTGAATATTCTGCAAAATGATCAAACTATTAACATGATTTCCTATTTTGAATCGGGTCAATCATCCATGAGTGCATCTATTGATAAAAAACTGCATAAAAGGGTTCGCAGTCAAGAAGTCTTTAAGGTTGCGGGAAGAATTGCTGAAGCATGGGAAGAATGGATCACATTCTCGCTCACTTTTTCTGCGGACGAGGTTGACCAGGAGATTGAAATACCCAATGATCCGCTAGTGCTTACACTGCCAGTATCGGGTTGGAATGTAAGGAAGATTCTTATGGATGGGGGCAGTTCTCTTAATGTACTGTTTTATGATACTTTCCAGAAAATGGGATTAAAAGATGATCAACTTACGCCTTTTTGCTACACGATCTATAGGTTTAATGGATTAGCTTCAAAACCAAAAGGAGAAATCTTACTTGATGTTGCGGTTGGACCGATAAGTATTCTGACTAAATTCAGCATAGTGGAGGCTCCATCTCCATACAAAGCCAGCATTGGTCATTGGGTCCATCAACTGAAAGGGGTAACTTCAACATACCACAAATACTTGCGGTTCCCGACACCACAAGGGGAAATGGAGATAAAAAGAGAACAGAGTGAAGCAATATCTTGTATTCTTGCAAAAATCCGCATGAATGAAGAGCGACAACAGCAGCAACGAAACAAGAAAAAAAGAACGAAAGATGAAGGATAAAGAAGAAGCTCTAAGCCAATATATGATAAAGACTGCGGGAAGTAAGGTAGTAAATGAAACAAATGAAGGTATTTTAATAAAAGAAAGCATGCCAAAAATTGATGAAGACAGTCTCCCAGCATAACAGTTAAAGGGGGCTCCCACACTACTAGGAGCTCCCAAATCCACTTTTACATCCACTGAAAAAACCAAAATTGTCAACATAGGAACAGAGGAACTCCCCAGAATGATTAAGATTGGAACGCTGATGGAAACTGAAAGGGAGCGTAATTTGGTCACTCTACTTAGAAACTATGTGGACATTTTCGCATGGAAGATGGAGGGCATGCCAGGTATCGATCCAAGTATTGTTCAACACGGGTTGCGCATACATCCAGGAACTACACCTTTTCGACAACGCATACGCAAGGTAGCACCTGAATAAAATTTGTCTGTTGAAAAGGAGTTGAAAAATCTCATGGATGCAGGATTTATTCGAGAATTGCAATACCCAACCTGGATTTCAAACATGGTAATTGTACCCAAGAAGAATGGCGGAGTAAGAATTTGCATAAACTTCACCAACTTAAACAAGGCACGCCCAAAAGATAGTTATCCGCTTCCCAGCATTAATCAGTTGGTGGACGCTGTTGAAGGACATGAGGCCTTATACTTCATGGATGGGCATTCAGGGTACAATCAGATTGCTCTAGCTGAAGAAGATCAAGAACACACTGCGTTTTTCACTCCACACGGTTTATACTGTTATACCATAATTCCATTTGGGCTAAGAAATGCATGAGCAACTTATCAGCGGCTCGTAGACGCAATTTTTAAATCATGGATAGGCCTCACACTCGAAGTTTATGTAGATGACATGCTAGTAAAAAGTAAATTCTCAAAGGATCATTTACAAGATTTGAAAGAGATATTTGAAGCCTTGCGGAAATTCAGAATGAAAGTTAATCCTGATAAATGCATTTTTGGGGTTACATCAGGAAATTTTTTGGGGTACTTGGTTACCAAAAGAGGGATTGAAGTTGATCCGCAAAAATTCAGGCAATTGTTGATATGCCGTCTCCAAGAAATGTTAAAGAAGTACAGAAATTGAATGGTTGTTTGGCCGCACTCGACAGATTCATTGCTAGATCATTGGACAAATGCAAGCCCTTTTTTGACACTTTGAAAAAGAAAAATAAATTCGTATGGAACGAGAACTGTGAGCAAGCCTTCCTAAGTATTAAAGCTTATCTCGCCACATTGCCCGCACTACAAAATCCAGAACCTGAAGAAGTGCTCGCCTTGTACATAGCCGCAATCGAAGATGTTGTAAGTGCAGTATTGGTACGAACAAATGACAAAGTAGAAAAACCAGTGTATTACATTAGCAAAAATCTTAACCTTGCGGAAAGAAACTATACCAAAATTGAACAATTGATTTTAGCTCTGGTTTTTGCTACCCAGAAATTACGCACGTATTTTCTGACACATTATTGCGGGTGCCAAGCAAAGCTCCGTTAGAATCTGTGCTGAAGAATGTAGGAAAAGTAGGAAGAATAGCAAAACGGAATGCACAACTGGAACAGTTCGGCATCTTATTTGAAATACAAACTGCACAAAAGTCGCAAGTCCTAGCAGATTTCCTTGCGGACTTACCAATGGATGATGATTTTGAAATCCAAGATTTGCCTGGAATAGAAGATGATGATTCACAAGATATTTTAAGCTCTGTAAATTTCCACAGATGGGAGGTATTTGTTGATGAAACGCGAAATAAAGAAGGTGCGGGAATTGGAGTTGTGATTACAACTCCTACGGGAGATCGAATGGTACATGCATTTCATCTTGAGTTTGGCGAACATACAGATAATATAGTGGAATATGAGGCTGTGGTTCATGCTCTTCGACTTATCATTGAATTGGGAATTTGTGATGTGCGACTCACAAGTGATTCACAATTGATAATTCAGCAAGTTGAGTTGAAATATCAAGCGCTTGATGAAGATCTGATAGAATACAAAAATCTTGTGCAAAAATTGGCGCTTCAAATCCCAAATATAACCTTTCGACATTTATCCAGAGATAAGAATCGCCATGCTGATGCACTAGCATTTATTTCTTCAATGATAAAGGATCAAAACACTATAATAGTTAAAATTGGGCGCATTTATGAGCCGTCAATTAAGTTGTGGGCAGTTGAAAACATGGAGGAAGAAGTTGAGGAACATATTGAAGATGCAACTGACAAAGGTGATACAGATTTTCCACGAAAATCAGAAAATGAATTATCCAAAGAAGATTGGAGGGTTTCAATACATCAATACTTGCAGGATGGGATTTTTCCCGCAAACACTAAAGAGACAAGAAAGGTGCAATCGAAATCTGTGAATTATCAGTTGCGGGATAAAATTCTATATCGCAGATCTTTCTTGGGACTATTACTTTGATGTTTATCACAAGAAGAAGGGCAACAAATTTTCAAAGATATACATTATGGAGATACGAAAAATCATAGTGGAAGTCGATCACTTGCATTAAAAGCAAAAATGCAAGGATATTACTGGCCATTTATGCATAAAGATGCGGAAAATATGGTAAAAAGATGTGAAGAATGTCAGCGCTATGCAAAAAGAATAAAAGCACCCAGAACAGAACTTAATTCCGTGCTCAGTCCATGGCCGTTTGTAAAATGGGGGATAAACATTGTTGGGCCATTAGTGTAAGGCACTCAAAAAAGAAAATATTTAATTGTAGCCACAGAATATTTCACTAAATGGGTTGAGGCCAAAGATCTTGCACATATCAGAGATACAGATGTTTTCAAATTTTTGTTTGAGAATATAATTTGTAGATTTGGGATTCCGGTAGCCATGGTTTCGCATAATAGACAGCAATTACAGGGGGAAAATATTGACATGCTTTTCGAAGCATTTAATATTCAAAAGAATAAGTCTACTCCGCTATATCCACAAAGTAATGGACAAGCTGAGGCAAAAAATAAAACAATTGCTATGAATTTAAGGAAAACTCTTGATGGCCATCATAAACGATGGTGTGAACAGCTTCATAATACACAATGGGCATAACGCACAACAAGAAGGGAGTCTACGGGAGAGTCACCATTTCTTCTCACATATGGAGCAGAAGCAGTTATTCCAACGAAAGTCATTTTACCCACAACAAGAACAAAAGCATGGGAAAAGAATTTGAACTCAGACTTAATGCTTGCAAAGTTGGATGACTTAGAAGAAAGAAGAGAATTTACACTTCAAAGAATGGAAAATTATCAAAGAAGATTAGCAAAAGAATATAATAAAAAAGGTGAAATTGCGGAACTTCGTGGAAGGACAGTACGTTATACGCCAAATCCCGGAATACCAAAGGGATAAAAGAGCAGGAAAGTTTGCACCTACATGTGGAGGACCTTATGTTATACAAGATATCGCGGGACAAGGATCATACCATCTGCGCAATATGGATGGGGACATTCTACAACATCCTTGGAACGCACAATATCTCAAACCATATTACCCATGACCAACAATGCAATTCTACAATAGTTTGCGGTCATAATAGGTAAATCAAATCAAGTGCAATCTCTCTAGAAAGTCCAAATGAATATTTATGACTGATGGATTTTTCGCCAAAGAGATGCCTAACATGACATTAACTATTGTATCAGGTACTCTCCACTTCAGTAAGTACTCACAACTAGCAATGCAATTATAGAATTTGGCTTCATACTAGGTAAAGCAGCAGAATATAATCTCTTTAGAAAGTCCATGTTAATGTTTATGAGTGTATGACTATTGGGTCTTTCGCTACAGAGATTCCTAACATGACATTAATTGTTATCACTCTCCGTTTCAGGAGACACACTATGGACCGCATCATAATTTCCTCCTGGCCAGAGAGAAGTTAGATATGCGCTTCAACCCTCAATGTAACTCAAGGTACAAATTTTCCTTGAGGTTAATAAATTTACACTCATACAATGAACTAACAATTAATATATATATTCTTGAATTGTTTTGCAGGAATAAAAATACAAAGAAAAATAAAAGTGCAAATACAATTTGGAAGTAAAGAAAAATAAAGAAACATCAAAGAAAGCTAAGGAGCGGGAAAATCAGCTTCAAGAGGAGGATTATCCGGAACATCTTTGCGCTTGTAAATTTTAGGAAATCCATCATCTTGTACTTGATCAAGAGTATTGTTGACTGTTTTTGCAATTAAAACTCGAGTTTCGGCTCTTAACCATGAAATATAAGCTTTTCTATTTTCAATTTCCATTTTGTATTGATTTACTTCAGTTTCGCAATTTTGGACTTTTGTCTTCCAAAATTTTCTTTTTCCTCTCTCCATAGATAAATCCCGAACAAGTCTTTCATTCTTCGCAACTTCTTGGTGTAATTTATCTTCAGCTCCTTTGATATTAGAATATAAAAGCTTCGATCGAGCGTACGCTTCATTGGCCTTAGAAGAGGCAAGCTCTAGCTGAGTTTGCGTTTCGTTATCCTTGATAGAAGCTAGCTCTAGTTGCTTGCTGAGCTCTTCCATCCTAGTATTTACCGCACCAAGCTCACCTTCAGCCTTAGCAGCTCTTGCGGCTGCATCTTTAAATTTCTCCTCAAAGCCTGAAACAAAAACAACGGGTTAATAAATGCGGGAATAATATTAAAATTCAAATATAAGGTAAAATGGGATACCTCTTGCGATGGATTCAAACTTTGCTAATTCGCGACCCATTGCATCTTTAGTAACATCGAGAAAATCATATTCTCTCGAAAGCTTGTTATAATTGGTATTGATTTGTTCAAGATGTTGTCGACACTGATTTAATTCTGCTTCATTATCCCGCAGACGATTCAATTTAGATGTACACCTTGTTATTTCTTTGTGCAGGCGGAAAATGCCACTCTCACGATGAAGAATAAAATCAGATAGATTACGGATCATAGCTTGAGCATCCGCAAGGAATTTTAATTAGCATAAGCCTCTGAAGCTGAGTTGTCTCTATCCTCAATGAGCTGAGCTATGTATGAAGAAATCTGTGAATGGTGATACGATCTGGAACGGGAAAATCCCACAAGGATATTCTGCTGCTCCACACAAAGCTTGCGGTTCTCTTCTTCCAATTTATCAGATCTTGCCCGTTCCTCAGAAACGCAATCTTTAGTCCACAATAAAGTGGCATCAAACTCTACTTTCTTGCGACCCTTCTCGACAAATAAAATCCGATGCCGCGATTCTAATTCATCATACTTCTGTATGACCAAATCATGACTATCAACAAGGTCATTAAATTTTGTCTTGATCTCCACATTCTCATTATTAAATCTTACACCATGATCTCTCAACTGCGTAATTCTACACAGCATCCTAGATACAAGTTCTGAATCCCCCGTTGATCCCATAAAGTAATTCAGAAACAAGTGAAATAAAATAAGAAAAAAGTAACTAGAAGAAAGAATAAAACCTTGATTCTGAAGATCAAGCAATTGTTGGCGGAGCACGTCATTTTCCCAATTTAAACTCAAAGCATCATTTTCTACAACCCTAAATTGGGACTCCATCATTGTGGACCGCGCTTTGAAGAATTGGTACGCGGTATGTACGGAGCTTTGACCCCGTCCAAGCTGCAAAATTAAAGTTATAAATAGAACTAAAAATAAGAAAAAATTAAAGGGTATAAAAACAATTAAAATACTTGTAGAAGAGCTTGTTGCGGAAAAGAATATACTTGTCCGTACGCAAGTGCAAGTGTTTCTGCAAGAGAATAAGGTTTGTTAATGCGGAATGTGGGGTCAACAGCTTCACCTAGATCTTTCAACCAAGCATTTTTAACCATTTTGTATGGTTCAGCCTCCATGCACCTTCGCGAACGTGAGACCGAAGCGCTATCTGATTTCACTGGTAAAGAATTGCTTGGAACAGATAAAAGATCCTTTGACATAAACCATTGGAAGGCTTATTCTTCTTTTTCCAAGAGATTTTAAGCTTTTTCTGCAATTCCCTTCCCTTTACTCGTTTGCGGGAACTCCATGTTTGGTTGTACTGCATCAGCAGCAGCCACACTCGGAACATTAACCATGGCAGGTCCAGTTTCTGTTACAGTATTTATTGGCACATTAGCCGCTACACTAGTGTCCGCTGACTCATCAGATTCCGTGACATGTGCTTGCGGATCTACTTCTGTCGAAGTAATTTTAGGATCAGCTTGAGTATTGAAATCCTCTTCATCAGTTGAATCATCTTCACTTGTGACAGCTTCAAGTGGCTCATCAACGACCAAAGGAGAGAATTGAAGGAAAAAATAGGGATTGGGAACGACAGTTTGGTACGAGAAATTGATGGCAGCATTTGAAATTTCTTCCGCAGCACCAACTTGTTCCGCAGATTCAAAGTTTGTTATTTGAGGTATATTCTGTTCTTCTTCTTTTCTCTCTGGAACGGAGCTTCCTTCACCTCTCAAGTGTGGACGACGAAGGGGAGAATCTCGAATTTTTCCCTCTTCCCTATCCGTGGAAGCACGGGGTGCGCCCTTTACCTTCTTCTGATCCTATTAATGAACCGCAATAATTCATTAAATGAAATTCCTAAGGAATATTAAAATTCATCGGATTAAAACAATACATTTTCTCCAAAGGTTGCGGCCTTGCGCTTCACTCCCGCATCATCTTTTGCGCCTTCGTCAGCTTGCGGCTATAAAAAAGAGAGAAAATCTTAACCATCAGAGAGAAACTCTAACTATTATGCAATATATAAAGTATAAAAAGACAGAAACTTTACGTACCACGGTGATAAGTGCAAACTTGAAGTCATTAAAATTTATCCGCCAAGGGAAGTAACCATTGAAGCGGTTAAGAAGACCGTAGACCACATTATCAGGGACGAATCCAAAAACCCATGGACCCTCAATGACTAGAGGGGTGCGGTATCATTTGTAGTCGTGATCCTTGCGGATTCTTTCCCTTAGAGGAAGTCCCTGGAATGTACTTCAGCTTGGCATTATCAATTTCCGCTAGCAGGCGGAATCCCTCACCACCTTTGCGGCTTGGGCCAACGCTCCATTTCTTGTAATTCTTCGCGGCAATGTTATCCGCATAGGTAGCGTGGAAGTTCTCCACTGTATAATGCTTACGTTCGCAGGGTTTGGAACGTAACAGGTAAAATTGCTTCTTCCTTGGTTTCGCATGCTACATTCATCCAGTACGCGCCACCAATTCCCATTATATTGAGTAACGGACCACAGTAAGACTAGATGGGATTGGTTGCGGCTGGCAAGAACCTCAAACTGAAAAGGATTTTCGCTATGATACAAAGGAAGTTGTAGGCCCGCGTCTAATGTTCCTGCATGGATTAATAACTTGTTGTTGCTGTAATCAAAACCTTCCATCATTTCCAGGGTAATTTCATCTTCAACATGATCATAAAAGGAGACTTTAAATCAGCGAATATTATGTTTCCTTTTGAATTCCTCAAGGTTCACTGATTTAAAGCTACAGCTTTCATGAGCCCGTTTGTTCTTGGGAGAAGGATTGCTGATCGCAACAGGAACACTTGCGGGATTTGTAGATCCAGAAGGGCGACTTTTCGATACAGGAAAGCGAGATGACTTCCTAAACAAATGTTGATCATCCTGATGAGAAGCATCACCAGTAACTTTGACATTATTCTTTCCAGACATGATGAATTTCTATCTACACAGGAAAGGAAAAAAAAAGTTTATTACAATCAAAAGCAAAAACAAAGCAGGAAAGATGCAAAGCAAAAGAACGACAAGATGATCATCACATCAAAATGCAAATCAGCCAATAATTTTCTGATCAGGAGAAAGAAGGGACCATAATAAAACAACCAATCATCAAAAAGAGAGATCATCATCATCATTATCATCATTCATTCCAACAAATAATAAACAGATAAGAACATCATCATCATCAATGATTAATCCAAAAAGGTTCAGATACAGAGATTGATAAACAAACAATTACGAAAAGGAAAAAGTAAAAGGATTACTTACAATGAAGTGAAAGGAAGAAGAAAAATCTGTTGATTGAAAAGAGAAAAAAATTGATCCCGATGCAAGAATCCTTGATCACAGAAGTTCAGGAGAATGAAAAGGTGTTGAAGAATCTTTGAAAACTTCAAAGGAATGAAAAACACTAAAATTTTAAGAAGAAAAAGACAGAAGGTGTAAAGAATGGAATGAGGGAAATAATCGGCATTAAATAAGAGAAAGATGAAACGGACGAAACCATCGAAAACTGAAAAGGGAGAAACTTTATCAGAGAATTAATTGCCTCGAAACCGCCAACTGACAAGAACGTGGGAAAAGATATTACTGCTAGCGAGAAAATCGGAAAAAAGTGAAACTAAGCGTGGGAAGAGAAGTTATTGCAGGTGTAAAAATAATAATTACTATTTTTCCTTTTAAAATTTTTTGTCATGTGTCAAAATTTGAAAGAAAAAAGGGGGCAAATTGTGAGGGAATAAAATCCAAGATACGCGTGTCCAAAACTATTGGAGGAGGAGCGAGTTACGATGGGACGAGAAACACTGAAACAAAGCATTTTAAAGCATTGAACTAACAGCTGCAAAGTTGATAAGATTTGAACCTGACAGCGTTAATGCATGATCAACACGTGGGTTGCGGGAAAGTAAGGCACACTGCTCAAAACAGATAGCCTTGCTGCCTGACCGACACCAGGTTACGGGAAAGTCTGACACAATAAAGAAGTAATGATGAGCGTTGATGCATGAGGGACACGTATCAACTTTACAAGCTGCGGAACAAAAAGAACTAAAAGCATGATGATTCACTTTTAAGAGCTACGTGTCAGACATGCTATGATTCAAATAAGACCGCAACATTCATCCCGATCCAAAAACAATAACTTAAATACAAGAACGCAGAAGAGCTGTGGGATAACCAGTGAGAAATTACGGAAAACAAGCGATACGCATGTTAAGACTTGCGGGAAGCATGATCAAGTCTTGCGGAAATTACAAATAAGTCTTGCGGGACTGCATTTCACACCAAGGATGGATAAGAATAAATAGGTGGAAAGGTAAATTGGAGGGACCCATCAAATTGGCTATAAATATCAATCTCATAAACAGGAAAAGGGGCTGTAAAATCGGGAGAAAAATTGGACTGAAGGCATTGAATCATAGACAAGAGTTTAGGTATGAGATTTTGTGAAAATTTAGTTTGATTGATCCTTGATTAATATGATCATCATTGTATAGTATGCTTTTCTTTTGTAATGTATAATGATGAATAATAAAAATATAAATCTTTTTACCCGTGGATGTAGACAATTATATTGTTGAACCACGTTAAATGTATGAGTCAATTCTTTTCAAGTTTTGATTGATTTTCGTCTTTTAAAGGTTAATATTGGATGATTTTATGATATCGTATCAAACTTGTGTATGATTTAGATTATATTTGTTGTGATCCAAAGATGCTATATTTTTGGTAATCACAATATTGTTTCCGTATTAACAAGAGTCTTTCGAGTTTTGGAAACTCAAAAGAAACAAAAATAACTCGTATCTATCCAACCACAGTTCTGTAGTTCTGAAGCTAATGCACGGTTTTGTAAACAATACTTGCCATAGTTCTGAAGCTAATACACCAAGTAGCGGTCGTTCTTTAACTTCTTCACAAGCAGCCTTCCTGAGCTGCAACTGGGGTTAGTTCTTTATCAACTGTGCATTGGGTTAGTCATTTATTCAACAAGAAATAAAATAAAAATTATAAGTTCTCCATATTAATAAATTTAGATGATTCAACAATTTTCTTTTATTGTTCTTGTCATGAGTAACTAGTTTTCTTATCAAGGGCGTAGGAGGAAACTATATTTGATGTGTATAATTAACAATTTTGTTTCTTAGATGATATTTCCTCTACTATTTGTGTTATTCATGATTAATAATTTCTCTTCAAAAATGCGGTTTTTAAACTGTTGATCTTTTATGAGCGAAGGAGGTTATATTTTTGTGCAACGATGAAAGTCATATAATTAATTTTAAACGTTATATTTTCCAAGACATGAGATTGGGTTCAATATGGTTTTTAGTAATTTGAGAGTAATTGTTTGAGATAATAAATTGTTAATTTTACAAACATCATAAATAGTGGAATCTGAAACCCTAGATTTTTTTCTTCCTGGTTGATTAATTTGTATAGTTATTTTATCTTTTTATTTATTTAGATTATTCAAAAATCATACTCTTTGTATTAGCACATTAATTATTTGAAAACTAGAAATTGCAATTCCGAAATCCCTGTGGAATGAACCGTACTTGCATACTGTCTCATCAACATCCGTGCTCTTGCGGTATAATTAAAATCACATCAATCAGCAACAGGTAGACTCTCTTGCACAATATTTTTGCATGCCAACCACTTCGAATCCACCTACGTACTTAGGAGTCTAATTCAAGCAGGGAAGATCTTCACGTCATGTTTTCAAATCTCTGTTCCAGCGGTTGACGAGAAAAGCAAATGGATGGATGTCAAAATGCCTAACGTCTGCAGAAAGGTTAGTTCTCATCAAAACTTCATTAACTCCCACCTCTAATCATCTTATGTAATCGCAGATCTTACCTACCCATGTGCATACTAATATAGATCGAATTACTATAAACTTTTTTTGGGGACACGATTCATCTGTACGGAAATTGTATCCGATCGGATGGGATAAAATAACTAAACCTATATCAGCGGGTGAACTTGACATCAAAAAGAGTAGCCAGCATAACATAGCTCTATTAATGAAAAGGATATGGAACTTACATGCTCACCCCCACTCAGTTTTGGAAAAAATGTCGACTAAGAAATATCTTAAGCAGGAACCGATTTTTCAATCCAACAACCCCATTCTTTCTTTTTCTAGCTCTCAAAGGCGAAAGTTAGCATCTCTCATACCTCAATTCAAACCTCTCACCTTCCGCCGCATCGAAAATGGACTATTCACCCCTATCCAAGCCAACTGGATACCTCATTTCCCAAATCTAGATCCAAACCTTTGTCACCCTATACAATCGGTAGTGGATCTTATTGACCCTCATTCTCATAGATGGTCTCACAATAAACTCAACCACCTTCCCCCACTTGCCACCCATAAAATCATAAACATTCATTTTTCCCAAGATGCCCCATCGATGTAATCATCGGACCTCATTCGAAAATATGAAAATATACCACCGCATCCGGTTATACCTGCCTGAATTATGAATCCAACCTTTTTATCTGAAATCCCAGTCCACCTTCCAAATTCCTTTGGATATTTCCGTGTCCACCAAAAATTCGGCTTTTCTCATCAATATGGGATTACCTACCTTCTCAATCCTCAATCGCATTGGAGTCACCAATACAGATAGATGTCCCCAATGCAATTTGGAACCAGAATCGGCTGATCACCTTCTCATCCATTGTACCAAGGAGGCGATAGTCTGGAACATACTTTTCCCTCAACTTTCGAGTGCCTTAACCACATAATATCCTCCTCCACCTACCATTTCTTCCCAAACTACTATCTCACGTCTCATACATCATCCAAGTCCGGCAACCAACACTACGACTTTCTGTTTTCTTTTTTGGTCATTATGGTTAGCACGAAATGAATTTGTTTATCATCCTCAGCAAACAACCTCAAATGTCATAGCACTTTATCAAGAATTTTTTGGGATACAGAAAACCTCCCTCCAGTTCTCCCTGGTGATTCTCCACTTGCTCTTCACAACACATGAATCAAACTACAATCATCTCAGTCGGCTGGTCCAGTCCTACCTTAGACTGGATCAAGATTAACACAGATGGAGCAGCTAGAGGCCATCCGGGACTCGCAGTTGCGGGGTTTATCTGTAGGAACTCAGAATCGAAGACGATAATGGCATTAGCACAACCGTTAGGAATTACCTCTGCATCATCGGCAGAAGCCTGGGCCATGTTGTTGGCCTCCAGAGCTGCCCTTGACAGAATCTGGCCGAAAGTTATTTTTTAGACTCTGAAAACCTCTTTCGATTCTTAACCTCCCCGACGGCCCCACCATGGTACATCTCTGGAATTATCACACAAGTTCAACAAAATCTTCATCGAATACCACATTATAAGATCCAACACAATTATCGGGAGGAAAACCAGACGACGGACGATCTAGCTAATCATACGGCGGATAAAAGTTAAAGCGGTCATTTTTCAACCAAAATTTAGGACCTAATTACTTCTGCTTTTCTCAACCAAATTATAACAAATAACTCCCAGAATACTACGTACCCCATATAGTATTCTTTTTTAATGCAATCGTTTCTTATGTTTTAAAAAAAAAAATAGTAAAAATTGATAGTGTTTAATTAATACTGTATAGCCTAACTTTTACCTTTTGGATACCTTTTGGAGAATGAAATAGTAAGACAATAACACTTAGTTTACTTTTCACATGTTATATTTCAATGCAACAAACAAAGAAAATCTATAGTTCAAAGGTAGGAACTTGATTAGTGGGAGCTTTCATGGCCTTATAGATAGTTCTTTGAATGATACCTCTATATGGGTCTTTCTCTCTTTTCTTCAACAAATATGACAATAAGTTTTCTACCTCTGATTTTATCTTCAAATACATTGCATTTGCATTGTCTTTGTCTTTCATTTCTTCTTCCATCCCTTTTGTTTCAATTGGTTTTCCAAATAGGTAATAAAATCGTCCTGGTATTTTCGGTAGAACACCCGGAATGAACATGTCCTGATTCGCAACCTCCCCCTTTGCATCAACTCTATTTGAACATGGCAGGATTACAACAAAAACAAGTTAATTTTTTACTCATTCAACAAAATGAGAAAAATAAGTGAACAAGCATACTCGAAATACCTTATATTTTTTATATCTCGATTTGACTCGTTTATGAAGTCTCGTAGGAATGGAATTTTCATTTGATCGTCATAATCCAAAACATACTGCAATATTCATATGAACTTTAATGAAATACGTAAAATTTCTTAGAAAAGCTGATATTTCGGAAAAGAGGAAATGCTTACTTGGGTTATATCATCTTCGCCAACAACTCCAAATGGAATGATTGTGGCCCCAAATTTAGCTGCCATTCTTACAAATTCAGGCTGGTCTGGCCAGAAACACTTGTATTCTTCACCCTAGAAAGATATTGACAAGACAACATAAAAAAAAAAGAAAAGGAAAACAACTAAATCTTGAGTGTATAAGTTCCCGAGTGCAAGAAAATGCAATAATTGAATGCACCTTACGGTGAAGAGCCTCTCGTGCACCACCAGGAAAAAGAAGAATAAATGAGTTGTTGGATAGTAATCTATATAAGTTGCTTGGAGAGACAGGTACTCCACCGAAAATAATGAAAAAGTCATCCATAGAAAACTCTTTCAGTGAAGTTTCAGTTTTTGGAGAAAACGCCTCTGGGTGTGCAAGACTGCGGAACGGAGTTTTTTTCTCCCTCCAGAATTCTCCAAGAAAATGAGTCAGTTCTAGTCCCATCAACGTATGATAACCTACTAGGAGGACAGGACCTTTATTAGGAATCCCATCTAGACCCCTCACAATCTTGCCATCTTCCAAAGTAGAAAGCATCACTGGACTAGTAGCTGTGGTTAATGCTCTGCATGTTAATAAGCTTATTTATAAGATACAAAGCCAATCATATGTAGTCCATCGTATGATACAATAGTTACTTACGAAAACCCTTGCAGATACGCGTCTTTAACCTCTGATTTACTAACTGGGATAAAATCTGAGACATAATCGTGTGTTTTAGAATGACGATACATGCGTGTAGCTTTAATGATAGACAACATATTTAGACCATCTTCCTGCATACACAAATTCAGGTTACGTGTTAGAACGAATGAGTCATGAGATTCATGGTTGTTTGCCTGAAACTTTTAGCAATGTCGACAAGAGTTTAATCAAATTTAAGATGTTTACCAATAGAAGTGCGTGACCGTTGTCCTTAAAATACCGAACCTTGCAGTTTTCTAGTGAGACCCAAAGCCGCCGTGCTTCATCTCCACTTGGTAACACATTATCCTTTCCACTAAAAAATAGACTGTTAAATAATCTATGACAAGTGCACAATATCATACGAAGAACATCTCAGGACTTTCCATCTCAAATTACAGAAATAGATACCTAGCAAGCACTAGTACTTCAGCTTTAATGGCATGTAATTGGGAATTAGCAAGATCCGCAGCAGATTTAAGCAGCTTTGATTTCCACAAAAGTGTTTCTTTCGGTATTATATCCTCCAAACCCTGCAGGAAATGGTGCACGAATCAAACTATATCCAAAATTCTTTAGAAGGTAAGAAGCCTAGAATATTGAGGAACTAAACCCCCATTATAGTCATTCTTACCGATACTCGCGGTAACAAAGCATAGAGGTTTCCAAGCATTTGCTCAAGTGTTTGTGCAGGAAGGAGCTCATTTTCAATATTGGCTGTCAAAATCTTTATTGGGTTCCCTGAAACAATGAATAAAAACATAATTGCGCTTCAACTGTAATAAAATAGGCGGGAAAAAAAACAATAGTAAAAAGCTGAGTACCCGTAATGATGCCAAAAAGATAAGGAAAGGCAATGTGAAAGCTATCAGGCAAAGCTTCCACGATAGGGAGCAAAGGCTGCAATGCTGACCTGCCAAATGATGTTGCTGAACCACAAGAAAATCACAGTTCACGTCACATTCGTATGAAACTCCGTTGAAAGAAACATTAGTCATATTTTGGATACTTACCTGGATTGGATAATACGAGTATTAGGTTAATAGTGGGGTTACGAGCAGCTATGACAAGTGCCAAGCATCCTCCCATAGAATCCCCAACTAAATAAATTGGTCTATTTGGAAATGAAGCATGCTCAATCCTTACAGCATTTTCAATGATTTTTAAAAGGCCTTCGGACATGAAAAAGTGCCCAATCACAAGATGTCAGTAACATTATGAGAATATCAACATGACATGCATGGATAAATTAAGATCTAAATAAATGGCTAGAAAATGAAAAATTCAATACGGCACAGCAAACACTGCTAATATGCAGCAAGAAGTATGTATGGATCAGTATACCTTCAAGTGGTGTGCGGTCATCAACAGGAATATGCAAACACCTAACATAGAAAACCCTGCATTTGTAACGCAATTTTGTTTTTAAGAAGTAGTGCAATGCAATAGTATTATGGGCAATCCAGGTAAGATATGGGGGCATGCACGACATACATATGCAGAGTTTCAAAATAAACATTATGCATAAGAAAATCAGAAACTAACCTCCCAAGGGATTCGTGGTGCAAAATGAGTCCCCATCCGGTACCATCGACTCCTGCCCGCATAATAAATAGAAATCATAGTCAGTTTCCAGAACATACAATTTGAACGAAAGACAGGAGCTTCATACTTTTCCATAAATACACAACAGCTTACCAGGCAAGAATAAAAGAACAGGGGAGTCCTTGATTGGATTTCCACATTGCGCCGGACAAAACCATCGTGGCGGACCGCCACCAGTCTTTTTAACCATTTCTCTTGATATATCAAGATAGTCTTGTACACTTCTAGTCCCATATCCATCATCCCACAACTCTTCCAACTCCTCATTAATATCTGCCATTTCCCCATCGGTTATAGGGCTAATTCCACCGTTTCTGTTATCAAAAGAAAGTCTATTGATTTCTTGAGAATCTGAAGTTGACGATGAAATTGATTTCGCAGTAATTAATGATCCAAATCGAACTCTAACATGAACTTTTGATGTAGGAATTATACTTAAAAAAGGTGAATTCAAATTCGAAGAAGTGAAGAATGTTACTATTGATGCCATGAATTTTGCAAATAAATTAACTATTTGCCCAAAATTTACAAGTGGAACTATTAATAAAAGAAAAGTTGTTATACTTTGCCCATATTTGTGCAGTTCCTCACCACACTTCCCTTGCTTTGCCAATTTCAAGTAGTATTAAACAAACACTTCACTTACTTTGTCAATTTCATGCATTAAACCCAGCAAAAATAACTACCTATACTCGCGTAACTCAACTGCTGGAAACAAAATACAGGTATGACGAAAATACATGTTTCTAATAGCCTATTTGAATATCAGAAAGAAACAGAAATCAGAAGTAAAATATTTTTATTTCATAAAAAATTAACTTTTTTATTTTTGGAAATCATACTAAAATTGTGTACCCAAACTAATTTTTGATTTTTCTCTTTCCAGAAGTCAAAAAGCAACAACCTGTTTAGATACCAAAAACAGAAGTCAGAAACAAAATGTTTTTGTTTCACAAAAAGTTAATTTTTTTACTTCTAAAGGTCATTCTGAAATTATATACCCAAACTAACTTCTGATTTTTTTCGTTTTTAGACTTCTTGAATGATATCCAAACAGGCTAAGGCTTTCCATCTAGGCTCAGGGGAATACAAAGAGCTATTGACTCTTGGTCAAGAAGAATTGACTGATAGTCAAGTAAAAAAATGAGAATTAGGGAACAAATGCTCCATATAAGAAGAATACAATAGGGAGAAAGAAAGACAGCGGTGATGATGATCGAGAAGTGGAAATTTCTTCCGGAGGGGATTCCGATGGACATCCTGACATGGTTACCAGTTAAGTCTATCTTGCGATTCAGGTGTGTCTCTAAAAAGTGGTGCAGTCATTTCCCAAACCCTGATTTTATTAAACTGCATGCTCATCATTCTAATCAAATGAATCATTTTAGTCTCATTCTTTCCAAACAAGAACCAACCTCATATTATTCAGATGAACTTTATTCTGCTTCATTCCCTTCTCTTGACAACATCTCCAGAGATGATATTACATTTGATATGTCTATTGAGTATCACTGTCCATTTCACTACTGGAAATGTTATATTTCAATCCTTGGTTCTTGTAATGAATTGTTTTGCCTCCGATCTGTTCCTAAGCTGCTATGCATATGGAACCCAATTACTAACGACTATAAGAAATTACCACAAAATCAGACTTGAAAGATTAGAACCACTCGTTGATGTTGACACATTTGGGTTTGGTTCCGATTGCAAGATTGGTGATTACAAAGTAGTCAAAATTCTTACACCCGGGAGAGGCAAGTGTTCTAAAGTTTGGATTTTTACTTTATGAACAGATTCATGGAGAGTACTCTAGGATATTCCTTATGTGTTTTATTTACCTGTAGTAGCAAATGGAGTTCTTCATTGGCTGGGATATCCCAGCGACAGAGTTAATAAACCCATTAGAGTTATACTTTCTTTCAATGTTGGGGAGGAGAAATTCGTGGAAATGCAACTGCCTATACCTCTTTGTGGTGCACTTGAAGGTGAGCATTCTTTTAAGACATCTATTGGCCTGTTGGATGGTAACCTTTGCTTATCTTGGAATCTTGGAATCTTGGTGATGGGAATGTAGATGTATGGGTTATGAAGAATTATGGAGTAATAGAATCTTGGACTAAACTTTTCAGCGTTAGCAGGCTAAAAGAAAATATCGGAGTATTTGAGGCCAGTACAATCTTTAAAGAATGGTGATATCTGAAAGAATTCAAGAAAAGATAGAAACTAAAATGAATGTTGTTCTTCAATTGATTGTTATTTTCAGTACAAAAAGAGTACAGCTTATAAAGCTGAAAACATAATGCACCAGTTGTGCCTAAGCTAACATACAAAGGTGCACAAAGTGTTATCCTACACCAATAGTTCACATGCACAAATCACACATGTTAACTATGTCTAACATCCCCCCTCAAGCTGTGTATCAGTCAGATACATAAGCTTGGCAGCAAGACCACTGAAAACTGAGTTGCACAATCCCTTAGTAAAAATATCTGCCAATTGAGCTGTAGATGGAACATAGGCTAACTTCATAAACTTCTGACTTACCAATCCTCTTATGAAGTGGTAGTCAACTTCTATGTGTTTGGTTCTAGCATGAAAAATTGGGTTTGTTGCCAGACTTGTAGCACTTTGATTATCACAGTACAATGTCACTGGAGTTGATATAGAAAAATGCAGTTCCTTTAGTAAGTAGGATATCCATAATATTTCTGAAGATGTCACTGCCAAGGATTTGTATTCAGCTTCAGTTGAACTTCTAGAGATTGTAGGTTGCTTCTTGGAGGACCATGAAACCAATGAATTCCCTAGAAAGATTGCATAACCACTTGTTGATTTTCTTGTATCTGGGCATCCTGCCCAATCAGAGTCTGAATATGCTGTGACTCTGTCAACATTACCAGC
Source organism: Papaver californicum (assembly GCA_023531435.1). NCBI lineage: Eukaryota > Viridiplantae > Streptophyta > Magnoliopsida > Ranunculales > Papaveraceae > Papaver > Papaver californicum. The sequence goes on along the minus strand of JAJJMC010031432.1, from coordinate 1,959,955 downwards.
TGCCAGAGTTATCCCAGAACCAATAGTTCCTTTTAGATATCTCATGATTCTTTTGACCAAAAGTAAGTGCATATCAGATGGTGAATGCATAAATTGTGAAACATAGTTAACTGCAAATGCAATGTCAGGTCTTGTCATTGTTAGATACTGCAAGCCACCAACTAAACTTCTGTAAAATGTTGGAGAAATCAGTTTAGTTCCAGAGTACACAGATAATCTAGGAGCTGAGGCAACAGGATTTGAACTTGACTTGCAGTTTAGCATATCAGCTTTCTTGAGCAATTCTAAGGTATACTTCTTCTGTGTGAGCAGCAATGTTTGAGTGGTTTTTGACTTGATGCACTCAATACCCAAGAAATAATAGAGATGACCAAGATCTTTCATGCTAAACTCAGTACCCAAAAGATGAATAAATTTTTAAACTGTCTGAACAGATGATCCAGTAAGTATTATGTCATCAATGTAAAGCAACAGTAACATTACTCCAGTCTTTGTGTGTTGAATGAATAGTGAATTGTCACATGTTGACATTAGAAAGCCATGTTCTAGTAAAAAAGAACTAAATCTTTGGTACCATGCTCTTGGTGCCTGCTTTAAACCATATAGAGACCTCTTTAAATGACAAACATGATTAGGATTAGTAGAAGAAACATACCCTTGTGGTTGATCCATGTAAACATCTTCTTCCAGAAAACCATGTAGGAAGGCATTTGAGACATCCAATTGCTGCATAATCCAATTGTGAGTCAAAGCCAATGTCAGAACACATCTTATTGTGGTGCTTTTAACTACTGGACTATATGTTTCTGCATAATCAATTCCATCCATTTGCAGATACCCTTTGGCTACAAGTCTGGATTTATACCTCTCAACTGTTCCATCTGCTTTGAGTTTCACTCTATAAACCCATCTGCACCCAAGCACATTCATGTTTGCTTTTCTTGGTTCTAATACCCATGTTCCATTATCTACAAGTGCTTTATACTCCTTATCCATTGAAGTTACCCAAACTGATTCCTTACTAGCTTCTTTGTATGTAGCTGGTGTTTTTGGACTTTGTAAAACAGTTAATAAGGCTGTTGAAATAGTATGAGCATTAGCAAAATGTGCTACAAAATCTGATGGTAGGTTCTTGGGTTTTGTAATTCCACTTCTTGATCTAGTGTGGATTGTAGGTAATGATGGCACAGTAATCACTTCAGTTGGTACTTCAGACAACAAAGGTGCTGACATTAAGATTTGTTCATTAGCTGTTGTTTGATTGAGAACAGAAGGACTTAAAATTTCTGGAACCTGTATTTGAATATTAGGACATTGTCCTATTTGTAGATTGACTACTTCTGATTCAACAGGTGAATTGATGGGTATTGAATTAGCAGCAAAAGGAAAACTTGTTTCATCAAAAGTTACATGTCTAGAGACAAAAACTCTTTTGGTAGCATTATCATAGCACTTGTAGCCTCTGTATAATGAGCTATAACCAAGAAAAGTACACTTCACTGCTTTAGGACTTAGCTTATCTTTTCTGAAAGAAGAATAATTAGGATAGCATGTGCACCCAAATACTCTAATCAAACTGTAATCTGGAAGATCATTGTAAAGAAGAACAAATGGAATTTTGTAAAACAGCACCTTAGAAGGAATTCTATTTATAAGAAAGGTTGCTGTCAGATAGCTATCATACCAAAAGCATTTAGGTAAAGATGCTTGAAAAAGCATTGTGTTACCAACCTCAGTGATGTGCCTAATTTTCCTTTCTGCAACACCATTTTGTTGACGAGTCTTTGGACAAGATATTCTTAATGTAATTCCACATTGAAGTAGATATTCCTTGAAAGCTCCTTTGACTAATTCAAAAGCACCATCACATTGAAAAGAAATGATAGATGTTGACAGAAATTTCTCATTGTGAACTTTGAAGTGCTTGAAACAAGCTAGTGACTCATCTCTTGATGTTAAAGGATATATCCAATGAAACCTGCTATAGTCATCTATAAAGAGAATAAAGTATCTATATCCACTCAAAGAATTTACTGGAGCTGGCCCCCAAGTATCACAATGTATAAGTGATAATGGTACATCAGAAACTCTGTTAGATGAAGTAAAAGGAAGCTTAACATGTTTACCCAGTTGACACTCATGACAAAAATGCTTTGTTTTTGGATCTGACAATGTTATTGATGGCACATTGGCTAATTTTTGAAGAATAAAAGAAGATGGATGGCCTAACCTTTGATGCCAAAGAGATGATGAAGCCATAATAGAAGTAAATGCTTGAACTGGAGGAGGTGCTACCTTGATAGGATAGAGATTATCACACACATCACCTTCTGCTATAACTTCATTTGTTTCAAGATTCTTTATATTGTATCCCCATGGAAGCATATTGAATGATACATTATTGTCAGCACAGAATTGAGATACACATATTAGATTTTGTGTAAGTTGAGGAACCAGCAGCACATTCCTCAACAAGAATTCTGAATTTTCCAGAAACAAAGTAGCTTCTCCAATAGCAGATATTTCAAGATGTTTTCCATTACCAATCATTACTCTATTTGTACCTGAATAAGTTTTGCAGTCATGTAGCAAAGTTGCATTACTTGTTATATGAGCAGTTGCTCCTGAGTCAGGAATCCACTGTGTACTGACCACAAATTTTGTATCATTTTGTTCAACTCCTGAACAAGTATAAAAAGCATTGTGTTGTCTTGATTTTGAAGCTTGATTCTGTGAATTTCCAGTAGTTGATGGAGTGTATCTCCAATTGCATCTACTTGCATAATGGCCATGTTTTCTGCAAATTTGACATTCTACATTTGCAATGTTTGTAAAAGGTCTGTTTACAAAATTTCTTGAAGAGTTCTGTGAAAAACTTGTTGGATTTGCATTTCTTTTTGAGTAAAAGGTAGTATTTGTAAAATCTTGAATTGTTTCTGATTCTTGTTCTTGTTCTTTCAACCATTGTTCATGATGAATTAATCTGGACCTCAATTCAGCAAAACTATACTGCTTTTCTCTATTGTGAGAAGAAATCACAAACTGATTGTAGACTCTGCTCAAACCATTTAAAGTATACATTACAATATCCTCATCTGACATTTTCTCATCTATTGCTGCAAGATTGTCAGAGATTAATTTGATTTGAGACAAGTATTCAAGAATTGTAGAATTACCTTGTTTAATGCATTGAATTTGACCTCTCAGCATGGATTTTCTTGCAAAAAATTGCAGGTTAAATTCTGTTTGTAAGTAAACCCAATATTCCCTTGATGTAGATAAACCAAGAACTCCTGCAGAGATTGACTGAGTGAATGTGGCATTTAAGCATGACATTACAAACCTATCCATAGCTGTCCAGAATTCATACTCTGGATTGATTGTTAAAATTTCATTCACAGTGATTGTTTTAGATGGACAGGAATAAGATCCATCTACAAACCTTAGTAAGTTGGTACTCATCAAAATGGACTCAAATTGATGTTTCCAGAGAAGATAATTGTTTGAATCTAATTTTAAAGAAACAAAGTTACAAATATTTTGAAAGGGTAGCTGAATTTGATGTTGTTGATAGACATTTGTTGTTGAATGTGTGTTAGCTGATGTTGCAGAAGTAGTGTTCTCCATTGTTGATTATTGATTTATGATTTCACAAAAAAGAATCAGATTTAACTCGTTAGAGATTATGCTCTGATACCATGAAAGAATTCAAGAAAAGATAGAAACTAAAATGAATGTTGTTCTTCAATTGATTGTTATTTTCAGTACAAAAAGAGTACAGCTTATAAAGCTGAAAACATAATGCACCAGTTGTGCCTAAGCTAACATACACAGGTGCACAAAGTGTTATCCTACACCAATAGTTCACATGCACAAATCACACATGTTAACTATGTCTAACAATATCTTATTATTTGGTCAGCCTTATAACCAGTTAACCCGTTATAACAGGGATCTAATCTTGTATAGCCCAACGAGCGGAAATTCTAGGTTCTTGGATACAAGTGGTTATTCAAAAATCGGACGATGCACGCACTTATGTTGGAAGTCTGGTTTCAGTTAAATCAGGATGTAACACAGGCCAAAAAGATGTAGAGCAGGCATTATTACAATAAACTGACAAAGAAACTTCAAGAAGGAGACATTTAATATGAGTAGGTGTTGTAGAAGCGCAACGTTTTTGTTCAAAGAAGCACAAAACTAGATGCATCTCTGTATACCCATCCTTGTGATGCAGAACCTTCGTGGATGGCCTTTTGGTATGTATTTGCTGTCTTTTTTTTTCTTTTATATTAGCTAGTTTTGCCGTCTGTTTACCTTAGTTTGTTTAGGAATGTATGTTACTTTTGTTCTGCTTATTGTATAAAGTATTTCTACTTATGTAAACTCGCTAACATCTATATGCTTACCGTAAAACATGTTACCATCTTGAAATGAACAACGTTAAGATTATGGGGCAATATAGTCTTCTAATCTCATAAATAAGCATTTTAAGATCGCGTTTGTTTCATTTTGTTTACTCTGAGATTTTGTGTGATAAAAATATTGCCCTGGTTCCCTAATTAATTCACTTCAGAACAAGTTTCACTATATTTTTTACCCTGACAATAAAATCAGCAACCCCCAAAACACAACCCAAAGTCTGTTTCTTTCTTTGTGCAGCTGTTTGAATTAAACTCCCAATTTGAACCCACCTACAAACAAGTTTCGTCATTGCCAGCATGTTTGGTTGATGAAAAGAAAAAGAATATACATCATATGGTTATATCTATACAGTCAGCCTATAGCAGCTATACAGGTCAAAATCCAAAATCTCGTGGAATCTCAAACTGATTTCCAACTGTACATGGACTCTTGACCACATTGCCTGGGAAAGTTCAGCATCACAAATTTTTTTACAAAAGCTTACAGCTAAAATGATCTCCTCTGAGCATCCTCTGGGGTGTGGAATATATAGCCTTTCGGCTATAATTTGAACGCTTTGGTGTTGGCTAAAGCTGGAATTTAGCATTTGTGCCATTTGCAAATACCAATGTTGGCAATTGAAAATAGCATATGCCAAGTTTGATAAGACTCAACCTTAGAGTGAGTCTCCATTTAAGCTCCACCTAGACAGTTTTTTATTGCCCCAATCTCAAAATGAGACCCATATGAGTTTCAATCTGGGAATAAGTCCCTCCAAAGCTTTAACCTAAAATATTATGGTTGGGCACTGTCCTAGGTTATTTCATTTTTTCTTTTGAAGCAAAAACTGTCCTAGATGGATGGTCAAGACTCAAACATATAAGTAAAATGTTGTTACACATATGTGTTGTACAAAATTTGACCGTTAGCCAAAGCCCACTTTTCTTATTTGAAAAAAATTATCTTATTATGTGCTGTCTGGAACTGGATCCATCCCCACCAGTACATATCATTCATATCCAAAAGATTCAAGTTAGCTAGTGAGGTATATAGATGAAGGCTGATATAGGGGTTTCAAATTTGAGTGAGGGGCTTCTAGTTGAGCCGAGGTGACCCACTTTTACGAGAAGGGATGTCCTAGGGGGTTTTGTTAAATGACCATTTTACCCTTATACCAATTAAAACCTAAACTCTTTTAACAAAATTCATAATTTTTAAAAACTTAAACAAAAGAAAACCCAACCGTAATCTCTCTCGATTCATCGGCGATTCGTAAAATTCATCGACGATTAAACTCAACTCAACAATTCGAGATGAAGAAGCATACTAAAGGCGTTCAAGGTAGCAGTGATGGCAATCAACCCTGCTCCTTTCAACCTAATCAAGAGATTCAACAAGAAATCGACAGTGACAACCAAAATCAAGCACCGAAAAGTCCAACAATGGTGTATCTAAGGTATTGTAGAAAACCCATGTATTCTTAGAACATGTAATTGATTTATTCGCATGTTTGATCATGATTTTGGGGAAAAAATGTTGCACACAGTTGATATTACGGTTGGGTCCGTGTCAAAACCCAACCGTAATATTTCATGTTCTTGAGTATTACGGTTGGGTTATTTTCAATACCCAACCGTAAATCAAAGGGAAGAAGATGAATAGTTCAGAATATTACGGTTGGGTTTCAATAGATAACCCAACCGTAACTAATTTGCGCCAATTTTTAAAAACAACTTACGGTTTGGTTTGTAGAAAATCCCAACCGTAACAAAGAGCGTCCATAAAAATTTTGTTTGAATATTACGGTTGGGTTTTTTCTTAAAACCTAACCGTAACATATGGACCACCTTTTGTACTTATATTTTTACGGTTGGGTTTTGAGAAAAACCCAACCGTAATTAATATGTAGCCTGATGTGCACGTCAGCTCCATGTGAGTTACGGTTGGGTTTTTCTCAAAACCTAACCGTAAAATATGGGAGAAAAATTACGGTTGGGTTTTGAGAAAAAACCCAACCGTAATTTTTCCTGTGTAGTGAATATTTTTTTTGTTGAAGTTGAATTGCTTTGAAATTATCTAACTTGTATTGGTTGTGTGTTGTAGGAAGAATAAGAGGGGTAATAATTTAACACCTATTTCTCACACTCCAACCCCTCGCCACGGAAAGCATTTAGGGGTTCAGAAGAGAGGCGTGAGCAAGACCCATAATCCCTCTTTTGAGGTAGGTGGTGGTAGTGTTCCTCAAATTGCAGAAGAGGAATATAATGTGTTTCAAGGCTTGGGTGATCTACCAACACCCAGAGGTTCTCTTGTGATTAGAGAACCACCACAAGGGCAACAACACGAAGAAGAAGAGGGGGACAGAGAATAACATGTCCCTCAAGGTAAAGGTAAAGAAATTCGAAAAGAAAAGGCAAAGAAAAGGGTTGCCAAAGAAATTCCGAAAGAAAAGGCTGAACCTCAATTGTGGCCTAAAAAGAGGAATGGAGGACTATGGGGTGAGGCCCCAGACAAATCTGCAATATTATTTGGTTATCCCCATTCATGGGCTGCCAAAGTTGCAGCGACCAAGGTATTATTCTAATTACTTCTCTTATTCTGTTAAATTTTTGTTTTTTAACTTTTGTGAGTAAAACAAATTTGTTTTTATTCTTTGTAGGATCATACACATGCGATCAAGAAATTGGTTCGTCAAAGGGCTCAACATTGGCCCTTAACTGATGAATATACGGCTGTACAAATTCTGGTAAATGGTACCGGGTTAGCTCCCGGAATTACACATTCAATGTGGGAGTATGACAGTGTCGTATGCGCATCCTTCAGGGAATGTTATTGGCCTGAAACCGATACGTTTCATCTCCCATTCGGCGAGATGACTATAACGCCGGATGATGTCCAATCAATTCTTGGGCTGGAGGTGGAAGGTAAATCTGTGTTTGAGGGTTTTGACAACAACATGTCCTAGAGTGATATTTATGCACTTGTCAAAGAAACACTTGGATGGGAGAAGACTGAAGCTGAATCGGAATTTAAATTGGTGAGTGGAGATAAACCGGGGATGCCAAAGAAGAAAGGTCAATCCATGAGCAAGAAAATATTGCTGCGGTCACTACGGGAGAAGTTTGGAGGGACCGCAAAGTTGGAAATGGCTGGGGTCGTCATAGATGACACCAGAGCCATTCGAACAGCCAGAGCTTATCTGCTATATATGCTCGGCACCATCTTCTTTGGTGACAACTCGGGCAACAGGGTCAACGTCCAGTATCTACAATGGTTTCAGGGTGATCTCGGGATGACCCATCATTACTCGTGGGGAACTGCCACCCTGGCCTACCTACTTGCTAACCTTCGAAAAGCTTTGAGGGTCAGGGGAACTGAGATTGCCGGTAATACCGGTCTGCTTCAGGTAATTTATTGTTTAAATTTCAATGTTCAATTTTAATTTATTTTTTTCTCACTTTCTTATATTAATATTAATTATCTTTATAGGCATGGGTATACGATCACTTTCCCAGACTGGCTCCTCAAACAAGCGTTGATGTTAATGGACCTACGGGAAAGAAATTCGTCTTCACCGGGACGCAGGCAAAATATAAAGAAGTGCTCATAGCAAAGATGAGAACAGAAATTGATGCTTTCACGGTTGATGATGTTGTTTTCGATCCTTATGTGAAGATTAGCATAGAGGGTCATGGACATGTTGAGGATTTACGTGAATTGTCGGACGTGGCAGGCTACAACGGCCCTTTATATCATCCTTTTGGGTACGTGATGTCCAACCCCCGCCGAACTCTCCGGCAATATGGATACGTCCAAACAACGGTGACACGCGAAATATTTAAATTGTGTGTGAATGGGTCGATGATCGAAGGGCCAAACATCGTGCTAAACTATGAGCCGACGCCTTCAGTCGAGGTTTGGAATAACCGCACTGATCCGAAATACCAAGTCCAAAGGAATGAGTTAACTCCCTCTCCGGGCACAAAAGAGGCTGCAGAAGATTACTTGGAGTGGTATCGCCATTTTGGTCATCCAACTATCATCAACAATGATCCTGAGACTCTAGCAATCAACACAGGAGATGGTTTCTGGAAGAGGCATATTTCAATTTGGTACGTACATTATTTTTGTTATTAATGTTTTTAAGATTTATTACTAAACACTCATCCTACTTTTATTTTCATATGTGAATAGAAAAAGAAAGCCGTTGCATTGGTGGACTCTATTAATCCATGCCTAAGCACAATTGATGTGAGGACGCCTGACCAACTCCAAGCTTTGATTAGGGAGCTTCATCATGAAGTTGAGGATGTGCAGCGGACTTTAAAGAGGAGTAGACCCAGTACAAGAGGCGCGACTAGAGATGCGAGTACTACTAGAAGAGAGCCCCAAGCATCGGATGAAGAGACACATGATGAAGCCGGGGATGCGCAACGTGGTGCTCGTACTCGAGGCGGTCATGCTGGAGCTCGTACTCGTGGTGGTGCTGCTCATCGTAATCTTATGAGCAAAAAAAAAGCTCGTCAAAGTCATCGACCTACCCCTCCTCCTTCTCCCTAACTCTATGTCTATGGTTTTGTTTTGTTTGTGTGAATTAGTTGTACCTTTAATGTGAAGTTAGATTTGAAGTTTGAATTTAACTTGCACGTGAAAATTTATTTGATTAATTTTTTTAAGTTGGAAACCATGGATTGGGAAATCCCGGTAAAAATACCCAGTCACATTAGTGTTACGGTTGGTTTTCTAGGCAAAACCCAACCGTAAAACTGGAAAAATAAAAAATGTGACAGGTTTACAGTTGGGTTTTGCCTGGAAACCCAACCGTAACCCTGTCACATTTTAATCCTACAGTTGTACGGTTGGGTTTTCATCCAAAACCCAACCGTAAATATGAAAGAATAATTACGGTATTTACGGTTGGGTTTTCAGCCAATACCCAACCGTAAATTCTACTGGATAACTTTAAATTTGATTCTCTAATTTGTTTGTTTTTCGTTTTTTCTTTGTTTGAATGACCCAATTTACCTTCAATCTAGTTAAAATGATTGAATAAGTTCAAATTTTTGATTTTCAAACCCTAATTTGACCTTAAAACTCAAAGCTACAAAGGTTGGTTACGGTTGGGTTTTGGCTGAAAACCCAACCGTAATATATGACCACAACACATAATTTCCCTAGGATATTACGGTTGGGTTTTCAGCCAAAACCTAACCGTAAATTCTACTGGATAACTTAAAATTTGATTCTCTAATTTGTTTGTTTTTCGTTTTTTCTTTGTTTGAATGACCCAATTTACCTTCAATCTAGTTAAAATGATTGAATAAGTTCAAATTTTTGATTTTTAAATCCTAATTTGACCTTAAAACTCAAAGCTACAAAGGTTGGTTACGGTTGGGTTTTGGCTGAAAACCCAACCGTAAATATATGACCACAACACATAATTTCCCTAGGATATTACGGTTGGGTTTTCATCCAAAACCCAACCGTAAATTCTACTGGATAACTTTAAATTTGATTCTCTAATTTGTTTATTTTTCGTTTTTTCTTTGTTTGAATGACCCAATTTCCTTCAATCTAGTTAAAATGATTGAATAAGTTCAAATTTTTGATTTTCAAACCCTAATTTGACCTTAAAACTCAAAGCTACAAAGGTTGGTTACGGTTGGGTTTTGGCTGAAAACCCAACCGTAATATATGACCACAACACATAATTTCCCTAGGATATTACGGTTGGGTTTTCAGCCAAAACCTAACCGTAAATTCTACTGGATAACTTAAAATTTGATTCTCTAATTTGTTTGTTTTTCGTTTTTTCTTTGTTTGAATGACCCAATTTACCTTCAATCTAGTTAAAATGATTGAATAAGTTCAAATTTTTGATTTTTAAATCCTAATTTGACCTTAAAACTCAAAGCTACAAAGGTTGGTTACGGTTGGGTTTTGGCTGAAAACCCAACCGTAAATATATGACCACAACACATAATTTCCCTAGGATATTACGGTTGGGTTTTCATCCAAAACCCAACCGTAAATTCTACTGGATAACTTTAAATTTGATTCTCTAATTTGTTTATTTTTCGTTTTTTCTTTGTTTGAATGACCCAATTTCCTTCAATCTAGTTAAAATGATTGAATAAGTTCAAATTTTTGATTTTCAAACCCTAATTTGACCTTAAAACTCAAAGCTACAAAGGTTGGTTACGGTTGGGTTTTGGCTGAAAACCCAACCATAAATATATGACCACAACACATAATTTCCCTAGGATATTACGGTTGGGTTGTCAGACAAAACCCAACCGTAAATTCTACTGGATAACTTTAAATTTGATTCTCTAATTTGTTTGTTTTTCGTTTTTTCTTTGTTTGAATGACCCAATTTACCTTCAATCTAGTTAAAATTATTGAATAAGTTCAAATTTTTGATTTTGAAACCCTAATTTGACCTTAATACTCAAAGCTACAAAGGTTGGTTACGGTTGGGTTTTGTCCTAAAAACCAACCGTAAATAAAGAATCTCAACACATAATTTTCCTATGATATTACGGTTGGGTTTTCAGCCAAAACCCAACTGTAAAATCTATTTTTAGGAAAGTTTTGGGTCGTTTTTGATTTTTTTTTGGGTTTTCAAATAGAGCCGTTCAACCCTTGAACGACCCATTTTTCAAAATATAGCCGTTACACTTCTGGTTTATAAGTGAAATAGTTGAGTACATATCCAACCCATCCATTTTTTTTTAAAGTTAAACCTTTATGTTACAACAATCATCTCTAACAAAACTAGTACTCTAACATAGTGGAATATGGGTCAACCTGGGATTAAAAATCCAGATTTTTCTTTGGATGAAGATTTATGTATTTGCCGCAACTATGTATTATGTTTTCCAAAAGGAGGAGAAGAAAGAAGGCAAAGTGGTTTAACGAGTCCGAGTTATTGGCAAACAATCCATGAAAAATTTTGTTCTGAAACCGGCAACCCTTTTAACCGTGATCACGTCAACTTGATTTGTCGATATAACACTATACACCGATACGTAGAAAAATTTATGGCATTAGTTCGTATTATTGGTCAACTACGACTTAGGGGTGAAACCGAAGATGAGGTGTTACAGAGATCTCTTGAAGAATGGAGGAGATGGAAAATATGGCCCTTTTTATACCTACCTTATTATCACATCCTAAAGGACTTTTTGCTCACTCGCAAACCTATTTATTAGTTCTTTTGTAATGCCATTTGGGTTTGTTAGTGGTAATTTCAATTGTATCCCAGGTTACTTTAATGATTTCATGGGTTGTAATGTGGTCAAAAATTTGATGTTTACATAAATTTTGTTTTTTGAACCCAATTTAGAGTGAACTGAAATTCCAAAAAAGGTTAACAAAAATATTTACGGTTGGGTTTTCAATGCAAACCCAACTGTAACCCTTCCAGATTAAAATTCATCCAGGTTTACGGTTGGGTTTGGTCTCAAAACCCAACCGTAAGCGTTGCAGTTGTACGGTTGGTTTTGGAGTCATAACACAACCGTAAAACTGGGTGAAAAACCCTGGTAGGTTTACGGTTGGGTTTGCACTCAGTACCCAACCGTAATTGTTTTTTTATGGTGTAGTGACTGGTTTACGGTTGGGTTTTCACTGAAAACCCAACCGTAAACCTGGGTGAATTTTGTTTTCACACATGTGATACTCCAAATTTTTCATTTCCAAAAAAAAATATATTAATATTATGATTCCTCCAACATACATATGATATTGTTACTACGAATATTAAATGCCTTCCAGGTTTACTATGTTATCATTCCGACTCCGAGTCAGAAACAAATGATATGAAAGGTCGGGGAGGGTTTTAATGCCTTCCAGAGTTCGAAATTGTGCTTGAACCGGTGACACCAAGACTTGGCGATATCACCATCGTATCCATCTTGTAAAGGGGGTAATGGACTTCCTTCTTTCAACTTGAGACCAACATAATGGCAGTTCTGGACCAGCCCAATCACACATCTTCTATTAGCCAATTGTTCGACAAATGTTGATCTTGTTGGTGCAAATGTAAAACAATATCCATTTGAGATACAATGTATGACGCAATTGAAAGCGTTGGCGAGGATTTGCCCACATATTGGCATGCTCATCCAATACTCGCTAGTGCAATTCTTGTTGCCTATTAAACGCCTTTCGAGAGCGATGAACTCCTCGTTTAACAACGACTCTTCATCTCTATATGCACACATCATTGGCTTGTATAAATCCGGGTAAGAGCGTAGTTCAACCGCTGACTTATGTCTTACATAAGTTACTTCGTCCATACCCAACCATGCTGCTCCGCTAAATGGTCCAACTTGTTCGATGAATACATGGTATCCACAATTACCATCACCGGCAACATCGTCGGTTGCCTTTATGTATGGATGAAAAAAAGCCGGAAACGATGACATATAATTTTCATAAATAATGTGCTCGGTTCGGACGATTTTGCCATTCTCAATCCTTGAAAAGTTTGATGGAAATTGCATCAATCCTCTTGCAATCCGGATCGTATATGGCTCTTCAACCACTAATGTATTGGCTTTAAGTTTTTCTTTTCTTCTTGCTAATTCTTTCATACTAACTCTTTTTTTCCTTCTTGCTAATTCCTTCATACTTACTCTTCTTGAGTTTGATTGTGGAGGAACTTTTCCCTTGGCACCAAGTTCAATTGTTGAACTTTCTTGAGTGGGAACCGCAGGACCTTTTCCTTTAATATCTACTACACTTGGCCCCCCTTGTTCCGTTTGACTTATTTTTCGTTCAGCATCATCCTCCTTCTCATCCTCTGCTTCATATTCCTTTTGCAAATGCTCAAATACACAAGGGTTTCTTTTCTTTGATTCTTCATGCAATTCCCTTGCTTTTTTGCGTCCGACGGCCCTCGATTCTTTGGTAGAAGGCCTACATTTTCTCTTCCCTCTAATTGGTTCCTTGACAGCGTACCTTGTGTGTGGAAACACGAAATAACTCAACTTCGTCAACCAAATTTGCCTTTGCGCCTTATTTAATGTATCGTATTTGTTGGCTAAAGCCTTTCCAACGTGGGTGTCGGCAAACGATGCACCAAAATCTTGCTCGACGATGGGTTCATCGAAAGACAATTGTTGCCAAAACGGATCAATATCTTCAATTGGGACCACACCGTCTTCTTCGTACTTGGGCATCAAATGCCGGCAGGGAAGTCCCAAACTTGACATGTTATGACAAACACATTCTTCTTCTCCGTGTAAGTTGCCCAATCTATAGTGCTTTATCGTACATTATCTTCTCAATAGCACAATGCGACACCTTATAAAAAATACTTTGGAGCAATGGTTCGTCCTTATAGCTGACGTGTTTTCTAGAAAGGCTTTTTTCAAAAGATTCCTTAACTCTTTCAAGGTCACGGAGAAAATAATCGTGCATCGCTTTGAAGACCGTAACAAACCCACCATCAGAATTATGAAGCTTCTTCTTCATTCTGTTGTGAGATGACTCCACGGTACTTGTAGCTTGGTTGTCAAAGTGCCTATATTGGTTTGTGAACGCCGCTACAAACTTCTCTTTGTGGGGATTCAACCAATGCTCCATCAAATAGTTCACAACTTTTGGATAATTACTCCAATGCAAGCATAACATACAAACATTTTCTTCATAATCTTCCTTGGTGATACACCATGTCAAAGCGTCTCATTCAGTTTGGAAAGTAGCCCATTTTAGTTCCGCCAACTTGTCATCCTCCTCGAATTTTTCTTTGGCCGTTTCTTGTTCTGAAACCGGCAATTTTTTAATTCTCTCCATCTCGCTTTTCTTTGTTGGCCGAATAATCGTTTTGCACTTGGTTTGAATATTGTTCCACAAGTGGAACGTGCAAAGAAGATGATGAGCATCTGGGAATACCCTTGCAATGGCATTCATCAAGCCTTGTTCTTTGTCGGTGATAATTACCTTAGGGGTATATCCTTCAACGTAGAATAATTTAATTTGTTCCAATGCCCACACATAGCTTTCTTCGAGCTCGTTTCTCAAGAAGCAAAAGGCAACACTAAACGGGGACTTGGTAGAAGTTTGCCCTACAACATTCAAAACCGGGAGCTCATACTTGTTAGTTTTGTACGTGCAATCCATCATAAGCACTTGATGGGAGCACCGTGCTAACTTTATAAACTCGGAATGAGCCAATATAATATGCTTAATTTCTTTATTCTCATCTTCTTCGTGAAACATGGTGTAATTTTTCGTCTCCCCCAAGTACAAAAGTTATTGGATCGGGTCCCTTTCTTCCCATTTCTCACGCTTCAACTTGGCTTTGGCGTTGTAGATTGTCTCCAACGTAGACACATTATTTGAGTTTATTTTCTTCAAGTGCCCGAGTATATCACTGGGTTTCAAACGTTTTTCCGTCATATCGTTTACGATGAGATTTTCTTCCTTGGTAAGTCGGGCCATAGAAGGATGCGTTAACAAAGTCTCTGGTGGTAGGTGGTTGTGACGACCGCATACAACCGTAGACAAGAACCACTTATTCTCGTTGTTCTTACGAAATTGAAGCTTGAAAGGACAGCCCGTCTTCTTAGTGTAAGTTTTTCGCTTGATCTTCGTCTTTGGTACATACTCAGTACCCTTTTTTGCATGTCTTGTGTATTGTCCACTACACTCACAAACCATTTGAAAGCGGTTGTGTTTTTGTTGGTTGTTACAAACAATCACACACATGATGAGTTTCCCATGTTCTGTAGCCCACTTCTTTGCATCATCTTTTTTATCCCATGTCTGCATGGTCCAAGAACAGAAAGTTAGGAGAGAAAAAATGGCATTATGTTAGATGTCGAAAGGGATTAACAACTTATCAATAACCTACCAGGTCGTTCAAATAGTGATCCGTAGTATCTATAGTTTCAATATCATTTGGAGGAGGCTGATCATTCATTGGTTGAGTTACGACCGCGAGCTGAACAAAAGAGATCAAGGCCAAGCGTCAGACAAAACACTAAAACCAATAAGTTTACGGTTGGGTTAGAAGCGTCAGACCCAACCGTATAATCGACGGACCCAACCGTAATACAACAAAAAAAGCCAAACCAATGTTACGGTTAGGTTAAAGACTAAAACCCAACCGTATCATGAAACACAAATACCCATGCACGTAATAAGTTACGGTTGGGTTTTTAGTAACCACCCAACCGTAAACCTGTAAAACTCTATTTTTCAGAAAAACAAATGTATAGTTACGGTTGGGTTTTGGCTTAAAACCCAACCGTAACCATGATGGTGTAACAAAAAAAAAACTGATTATGCACCTCATTTCCTTAAATATCAGCAAAAAATGAAAAAGAGTTTAAGTTAGAATGATACCTGACTATTCTCAGCAGTTGAATCTTCACTTTGATGACTACTTTCTCCATTTGGTTTAGTTTCACCATCACAACTTACGCTTAAAACCTCTCTACCATCCAAATAATCATACATAGTTGGGTCTCCCTCAATGGGTATGTAGAATTTAGTTTGGCAATCATACAAGGATTCACCCTCCACAAATTTGCCACTAGAATCACTCATTTTGGGTTTTTTCAAAATTTTGGGTTAAAACTCTGTTATCTCTCTTCCACTTTTACCACCAACATAAAACAAATACAAAACTGATTTAAGCGTAAAAAATGAAGAATATAGGAAATGAAGATGATCATTTACGGTTGGGTTTCAAGAAATCACCCAACCGTAACTACATTTCCACTAAAAAAATTATGTTTACGGTTGGGTCCGATAATTAAACCCAACCATAATATAATTTGCAATAAACTAACATGTTTGTTACGGTTAGGTTGCATTACAAAAACCCAACCGTAAATGATCATCCCACTTAAACTAACATTAAAATTTACGGTTGCTTTCTAAGCCAAAACCCAACCGTAATATAACTTTACAAAAACCACAAATTTGTTACGGTTGGGTTTCATTACAAAACCCAACCGTAAATTATCCCTGAATAGTGACAAAAAAATACAATTCCAACGGTTTTTTTTTGAAAATCTAGCCGTTGCGAATTTTTTCCCTATAAAAGAAACCTTTCCTTGTCACTTTCTCATTATTCTCTATCCCTTTCATTCTCATTATAATTCTAGACTTTCTCATTATTCTCACCATACCCTTTCAACCACTAAAAATGGTAAACACATACACGAATGATGAAGATGTTACAATTGTTCGAGGGGGGGTACGATGATAGACCACGCTTACGAGAAAGCCTTCTATAACAACAATAGAAACGTTGTTATACCTGAAAATTGGATGGACTGTCAGGAGGACGATTCTTGGTGGGAGCGTGTTTTTGAAATGTTTGTGGCATTACACGGGAATAGATATCGGAGGACGTGCAGTACCATCAAGGGACGCTTTGAGGCGTTGTATGAAGAAATGGAAAACCTAAAACTGGAAATGAAAATGAGAGTTGAAGCATTTCCCAACGAAACCAATGTGGAAAGAGTAAGTGTGTCAATTAATAAATCATTTTTTCTCAAAAAATATTTAAAATAATGAAACTTATAATTGATTTATTTTTTTCAGCATGCCATGGCTAGGGCGCAGTATAAAATCAAATATGGGAAGGAGTTCAAGCATACAGATTGCTATCGTATCTTGGAACAAAGTTTCTATGTTGAGTTTCGCCGTTATGATTAAGTGTTTAAGTGTTTAAGTGTAATCATCTAATGATCTACTGTATTTCGTTTCCTTTGGTTCTTCCTTTAATGTTAAAAATAAGGTTCTTCACAACTCTGGTATTTGATAAGAAAATGAACTAAACCCAAGCATAACTAATTTTATCTTAAAAACTGCTTTTACGGTTGGCTTCCATGACTCAACCCAACCGTAACTAAAATTCATACTACAAACATTCATATTTACGGTTGGGTTCTATTACTAAATCCAAACGTAAAAAAATTGTACAAACAACGCAACAAGATTACGGTTGGGTTTTAAGGCAAAACCCAACCGTAACAATATGGTAAAATATACACTAATACTAACACTACAAGTTACGGTTGGGTTAGGTGAGCCTTCCCAACCGTAACTACATTTCACTGTAAAAATCATTTTACGGTTGGGTTCAATTACTAAACCTAACCGTAAATAAATTGTAGAAACACCACAACTAGATTACGGTTGGGTTTCACCTCAAAACCCAACCGTAAATTCTGCGGGATTCTCAAAATGTCTGAATTTCCGTCTCCTTAAAGTACACAATTCCAACGGATTTTTTGTTTCAAAAATCTAGCCGTTGGTTCCTTTTTCCCTATAAAAGGAAACTGTTACTTGTCACTTTCTCATTATTCTCTATCCCTTTCATTCTCATTATAATTCTAGACTTTCTCATTATTCTCACCATACCCTTTCAACCACTAAAAATGGTAAACACATACACGAATGATGAAGATGTTGCAATTGTTCGAGCGTGGCATACGATGGTAGAGCATGCTTACGATAGAGCCTTCTATAACAACAACAACAACGTTGTTTCACAACAAAATTGGTATAAGGGTCAAGATACCGAAGAATGGTGGAAGCGGGTATTTCGAATGTTTGCGGCATTAGAGGGGAATGTAAATCATAGGCCGTGGAGAGCCATCAAGAGACGGTTAGAGACGTTGTATCGACAAATGAACAACTTAAAACTGGAAAAGCAAATGAGATTCGAAGAAAATCCCTACGAGAACGGTGTGGAAAGAGTAAGTTTGTCGATTAACAAATCGTTAATTAAAAAGAGATTTCAAAAACTCAAACTAATAATTGATTTGATTTTTTCAGCATGTGTTGTCTATGGAGCAGTATAGAATCAAATATGGGGAGGAGTTCAAGCATACAGATTGCTACCGTATTATGGAAACAAGTCGGGTGTTTGATTATCGCCATTATCTTTAAGTGTTTAAGTGTAATCATCCAATGGTCTATTGTATTTCGTTTCCTTTGTTTTTTTCCTTTAATGTACTACTTTAAATCTATTACAATAGAAGGAATAAGTTACAAAGTTGTGTTTTAAACCCAATTTGGAGTATATTGAAAATCAAACAACAGTTAACAGGACCATTTACGGTTGGGTCCGATTACTAAACCCAACCGTAATACATTTTGTACAAACACCACAACTTGTCTACGGTTGGGTTTTAAGGCAAAACCCAACCGTAATTCTGTGTTGAAATTGAAACAAAAATTAACAGAATATGTTACGGTTGGGTTATAAGCCAAACCCAACCGTAAGTTCTACTGGCTACGGTTGGGTTTAAGGCAAAACCCAACCGTATTTATGTGTTGAAATTGGAACAAATATTAACAGAATTGTTACGGTTGGGTTATAAGCCAAAACCCAACCGTAAATTCTACTGGATAACACAAATTTGGATTATCTAATTTGTGTGTTTTTCGTTTTTTCTTTGTTTCAAACACCCAATTTACCTTCAATCTAGTAAAAATGATTGAATTATTTCAAAATTTTGATTTTTAAAACTCAATTTAACAAAAAAAATCAATACTCAAAAGGATGAGTTACGGTTGGTTTTTCCTTTAAAACCCAACAGTAACTATGGGAAAAATGGTGTTCATCATTTTCTTCTACATACGGTTGAGTATGGTTAAAATCTCAACCGTAACTTTTCACAAAACATGGTGTTCATCACTGTTCTTTGATTTACGGTTGGGTTTTGTTGAAAACCCAACCGTAAATCTAGCCAAAAATCGGTGTTCATCATTGTTCTTTGATTTACGGTTGGGTTTTGTTTAAAACCCAACCGTAAATCTGGCCAAAAATTGGTATTATTCGGTTTTCTTATGGTTACGGTTGGGTTCGACATGAAACCCAACCGTAAATTTCTCTGAACAACAAAATTTGAATCTTTCAAATCGTGATTTCAAGAAGTTTTTCTTCCTACCAAACACAAATTCAAATAAATTTTTTTTTTCAAATCATTTGATTAGGTCAAAGATTACGTTTAATTAATCATGATTAGTTTAAATTAATCTTAACTAATTAATGTAATTAAGATTACTAATGAGGGGTGGCTTGGGTATTGTAAAAATATTATGGATAAGAAGTTTTAGTGTTTTACTTCATAATGTCCCTATTTCGTCTTATTAGAGGAGCCCCTAAATCAATTTAGCTAAGAAATGGGAAAACTCAATTTCCTAACATTAGGCCCACTATTTTAGCTTAATATTAATATTTTATTAGTAGTGGACGTAAAAATTTAATTCAGTTTCCATCGATATAAGTTAAAAGAATTGGTTTTTTGGGTGCTTTTAGTATAGCTATAATAAAGTTATAATCAAGTCAAAACACCCAATCATAGTGCTTGGTCTAACTGAGAAGTTTCATTACGTTGCAAGATAGACAACAAAAAACACTTATACATTTATTTCTTTTGTTCAATCATCTATGACATATTGCTCCATTTATATTTCAAAATTAATATAAAAAATTGATTTGCTTCATTTAAGAACAAAAATGGTGCTATGTTTTTATTTAAAATTATACTACGTTTGCACACGTTAAAAACGTGTAGGTTTGACTTCACCTAAAGATGTTATTGTTTAAATTGAGGTTATATTCTTTGGAGAATAATTTAGTGCAATCCTAAAACCAAGATATATATTCTCCACCTTTTTATTGGATAATAATATTGTTTTGAAAAGTAATGATTTTTTTTTTAAACTCAATCTATCAAAAATCATTTTATTTTTTTTTTTCAACATCTCAATTTTCCAACACAAATACATCACCAATGAAAATGTAGAAAATATACACCCAGATTTTAAGAGATTTATTCTATGATAAATTGAAGTCTCCGTAGTTATATTCGGCAGTTAATATATAAGAAATCGGAAGAAAAAAATTCAAAAAAAAGACAGTGAATACAAGTAGGTTTTGTAGAAGCACTATCGTGAGCAATGGCCACCAAAATATGTAACAAACAAATTGCCACAAACAATAGCATTTTATTTGATACGTACAAATGTTCTTTTAAGTTTAGCATCTTGATAGACACATTTTAGTGTCTAGATTGCACCTTAGTTTCTATTAAGTTAGTATTCGATTTTGCAAATATTACGTGTTTTTATGCTTTTGTAGGTACATTTGAAGAATAAAGATTTGTGGAAAAATTGGCTCAAAAAGTGATAAAGGCACCCAAGGACAAGTGTTATTGGCACCCCAAGAATGGATAAGGGACACCCTTGGATCGGGCTGAGTTGGATCGGGCCAACTCAGCGGGTCAACTCGGCTGGATCGGCGAGTCACCGATCCAACTCATCGGGAAGAACTGTGTTCAACTGTGTACAATTTTTACGAGATTTTCAAGTTGTTTTCGATTCTAATTTGTTCCAAAAGCTACAAGAGTCCAAGACCAACGCAAACACATCAAGTTAGAGTGATTTACGCCGGAGAATATTGCACAATCATGAATTTGGACGGAAAAATGGAATCCGGCTTGGAATCGGATTTGTGAAGATTTGGATAGATTTTAAAGAGTTCTATTAGGTTTAGAACTCTCCCTAGGGTTTGTAGAGCCTATATATATGAAGAGAAGCCAAGAAAAATCAGAACAAAAACCTAGAGAAGAAATCAGAGAAATTCCGGCCACTTCCGGTCGCCGCCGGTCACCTGCTGCTGGTCCGGCAGGCGTGTTCTTCATCAGCACCATCGGAGAAGACGACTCAGCAACATTTATATCTGTTGCTGATTCAAACTGCTCCTGTTGCCTATTCTTTCAACCATTTATTGCTTAGAAACACTTCTGTAACGGCTGAACCCTGTACTGTGACATTTATAAACGTATCTGTTCAGCTGTTGCACTATTATTTCACCTTGTAATCAACTTTTTGAGCAATGAAAAGATCTTTTGAGCAAGTTTTCTTCACCATGAGCTAAGTATATTTACTGGGATGATGGAGGAGGTTTTTCTCTCAATTTTATGTGGTAAGTCTATTTTTAATTAATTAATTATAATTCTTTACTTATTAAAATTGCATAGTTTTGAAATAGAAAAAACGGTTTTCATTCAGTAGTGGTGTTTTTGTTTGATGGGTCATGCTGGGTTAACAACCTCTGATGTCCCATGCTTATGATTTACCTTTACTTGTTTGCATAAAACCTATTTTGGCAATATTTGAGCTTAATTTATTTAAAAGAATTACCCGATTAATCACATAAATTGTTAGAAATAACTGATTCCTGATTCCTGGTTTTCCCCATATTTTCTAAAAATCATCTCTAGTTTATTTTCCTGATTTTTATTAGTTTAGATTTAGTCTAATATTTTCTAAAATCATTACCTTCACAAGTTCGAGAATCGAACCTCTTTTTACCACTATATAAAATTACATCACATCTATGATGTGTCTCCAGTGTCCTTTTAGAATTGAATAACTATTGTTGACTCAAGAATTATTTTGATTAGTTGATTGATTGATTAGGATTCTGCTGAGTGGTGAAATCAAAAATCAGAACAAAAATGAATCGTTTACACACCTCACCAGGATTTTACCACAATTCCGCTTAATCATGACCGTAGCTTCAAAACCATCTCGGTTATAACAGATATCAACGATTCATGGGCTGAGAGGCTATGCCAAAATTATCCACCGAGGGTGTATAATATACAAGGATAGCACCCCTCTCTTCTCTCTCTCTGTTTAATGATGAGCAGTGCTATTCCGCGCGGGGAAGCTCAATAAGCTAGCAGGTTCAGAGCCGTAGGATAGTTATAAATAGCTATTCTCAGCCGTTAAAGATAAATGTACAGCTGTCATTGGACCTAATTATAAACAAGCCCTTTACCTTTTAAAACCAAAATCAAAAACACCCTTCATACATTTTAATATTTTAGTACAAGGACTCACCAGTTTACCAAAGGTGTTTCAGCAATTACAATTCTCCTTCCTTACCTTTCAAGTTGACATGAAACTTACTTCAGTGATTGCAATTCTCGCCATGTTTTTTTTAGAAAGTTCACTTTGAGTTAGAGTTGTGGAGGTGCTGGTGCCCCCTAATGTCTTTCATGGAGATCATTTAAATAAGTTTCAATTTTCAAGCGTTGTGGAAGGAGTTCATGCCTGAATTGCATTTGCTTTGTTAAATCGATTCAATGCATTTTTAGAATCTTTCAGATCAAGAAATACCGTGAAGATCAAGAGACATAAACAGCTGCATAAAATTATCTCTATCTCACTTACTGGAAAATTTCTACCATTAGCATTTCTATAGAAGTATAGAACAGAAAGTTTGTTCTTCATCTTGATGATTCAAGTCCATAATTACTCTTGTATTTGCTTTCTTAAGTTAATTCAAAATTGGGTCGTTTGAATTCTGTGTATGCTGCAAAAACGAGAATAATTTGTTGGCTCACAAGGTGTTTGTTTTATTGCCTCTATCAATTAATATACAAGTTGCTTTTGTACTTGCAGTAAATTTAGTTGCATCTTTTGATGGTCTTGTCTTGAACAATTAATGTGTACTAAATCGTGAATTATCTGCACAGTGTGTAGCTTAGAAATTTATCTAGTGTTACCATTTAACGTATATATACATGATCTTTTTGGTGTTTCATCACCAAGGTTGCATTGATGTTGCTTAGACTTTTGTAGAAATATGTAGAAGATCATGATATACATTCTCTTCTATTTGCTCTCAATCACTCCGAAAAATGATATTGGACATCTGATATATGTAATGTATTTGAATGTAAAAGAGGGTAAGTGTGTACAGTAAGGTTTGGTATAAGTTCCATAGTGCCATTTATACTTTGTATAAAACTACCGCCACTCTGACTCAACTGTTCAAACCCATTTCTTGATATACATCTTAGGTCTGTGATCTATAAGAGCACTGCTCTCATAATATCTTATATCTTGATCAAATTTCAAACCCATTGTTTCTGCCGAATTTCTCTTCCGTAAAAAGCAACCAAAAATTATAATAAAAGATCGACAAAAATGAAGATAAAACATTGATTTAACGGGGTTCGGCCATGATTAGCCTACATCCACGGGTAATGAAGTTGAAATTTTATTAGTATTTCTGGGTTACAGTTGAGAATGAAACAGAGGAAACCTCTATCGGACCAAAAAAGTCCCCTTCTTCTTCACTCTAAAATTGTATTTATAGGGATAAAATAGATAATAATTATTAAAAAACCCTTCGCCACATGTCATCAAGGCTCGCCACGTGTTGAATGAGATTCTTCTAAGCTCGCCATGTGTCGTAGAGGATTCACCACATTTCGCCATGTGTCAACGGGATCCGCCACGTGTTCTTGACTTGATGCATCGGGATTGATGACGTCATTATGGGGAAATGATGACGTCGCTTCGGTCCAAGTTGGACATCGGACTTGATGACGTCACTTCGGGAAAATGATGACGTCGCTTCGAGACGTGATGACATCGCTTCGGGATCGGGACGTGATGACGTCGCTTTCGGGATCGGAACGTGATGATGTCGCTTCGGGACGTGAGTTGGATCGGGACAAAGTAGGCATAATGCATCGGGCACAGCTTGTTCGGTCATGCTTGGATCGGACATGTATAGCTTCGGACATCATAAGGATGCCTTGAGTGGGAAATGCAAGCATACAAACTTTACCACTTTCGATAAATGATTGGATGGTTCGAAAGTTTAGTCTTGGTGGGAAACAAATACATTTTCCCACTTCACTTCATGCTGGACGAACAAGAACTCTTTGACTCAGAAACAGCATTTGAGCGGGAATGAAGCCTTACGGTCTTCATTGTCTTGTGGGAACGGACTCATGAGCGGACCATTTTATTGGGCTGGGCTTGCGTAGCTTGAAATTAACGCTGCGAACATCATTTTGTCCCCAACTACTTGCCCCCTTTTCTTAAGTTTATTGCAAAGAATAAATCTTAAGAAAATTACTTCAGTTACTTTTCGCTTGGCCTTGTCAGGATAAGAGTATGAACCTGATCCATTCAAGAAATAATTTTGCTGCAAATCTTACAGACAAGCACACATTAGCGTAATAATATCATTTCATGTGTTTTGACCAGAAATGATAAATTGATTAATAAACTATCTTTCATCCAATTATTGAATCTTGCATAAATGTATAAGTCAATCAGGAATTCAAAATTAAAGTAGCAATCGGAACGGGTCATATGTCAGGTTATTCATTGGGCGTAATTTTCTTTATACGCGCCAAAGCCTATTTGCACCAGACATTCCGATAATTGCGGTGGGTGGCATTTTAGCCTGTTCACCTTTCAATAAGAGTCATTTTCATGACTTATACAAACAAGAATAATTAGAGCAAGAGAAAATCTTAAATCAAATAAATAAAGTATACTTAGCTCTTTGCAAGAGTCTTGTCGGTTGATATCACTAAATGACGCACAATATTTAGCTCATTTCCCAGCTAAAAATTTGGTTTCTTTATAACTTGCCCCCCTGAATTTTCTTTGCATTTCTGTGCAGAGAGTATTTGTGCTCGCGAAACTGCATTGGAACTACGGTGTGGGTGTGAAACTTACGGAGTGTCACTGGTGTTGTGGAGCTTGTGCATCATCTTTTAAATGCTGATGTGTTATTGATGTAGTCACCAACTATTGTTCGTATCCTTGGATTGAATTGATATTCAGTTCTTCGATTAAGGCTGCAGAGTTGAACATTTCTCGGAGCTATGATTCGTCTTGATCTGATCTTCTCATTCGTCTTTAATTAGTTGTCTTCAACCGAAAATCATAGTGCGCTTTATTGATCTTGATTTCCCTTTGCTTTTGTTTTGTATCCCACCATTTCTTCTAGTTATGCATTTTATTTATCACGCCAATTACCTTCTTGTCCTGAAGAAGTGGTGACCACGTCATTTACATCAAACTCAAGTTAGAGTATTACTGCGTGAGATGAAGGTTGGGGTCACAGTTGCGTTCTTGAGCAGCATCTCTGTGCACATCCTCAATCTTTTTTGTCCCTTCAACTTTTCTTCTTTGCCTCCAATGGTTCCTCTTGGCATTCGTTCCAAAGCACTCTCTTGAAGGTGATTTTTTCATTGTTCTCGCTGAAATCTGGCAACTCACTGGAAAGATAGAAGCAGATGTTTGCATACATTTCACAAAAAGTTAGCTCCATAAGAGCTTTATCAAATATCTGTGAGATGACGCCAGAAAGTGTGACAGCATTATCAGTGTTAACCTCTTTCTCTTAATCAAAAAGTTTCTCAAAATTTTGTGGAGTTAGTTTGTTGAGGATAGCCTTTAACCGCTTTTGTTTAACCTCCTCCGTGTCAGATGCTTTACCAGCTTCATACTTTCTCTCCGCTTTGTGCATTGTTTGCAGTGGAGCCTGAGGGGGAGGAATAAGTTCCTTACTATTTTGCCATCAACCATTGTCGGAGTTGTTTCTCGTCATCAGAGATCTTCAACTTTGGAGTTGAAATTTCTGCAGCATCTTCCCAATCATCTGGATCAGCTTCACTCTCTGCATCTTTTTCGCTTCCTGTAACATTCTTCTCTTGTCCTCAGCAAGAGCAACAACTTTAGCATAAACCACTGCCATTAATCTAAAGTGTACTTGTCAGGTAGCTCAGATGAATCTTAAAACATTTTGGAAGAAATGTTCTTTCAGGTCTTTTCTCAAACACGTTAAGAGTGTTTCTGTTGGTGTCTTAGGCATAGTTTGTTGGTGATTTCAACACCATACAATCTTCTTTCCTGCAATCATATACCCATTCAAGACATATACATTCATTCAAATCGTTTATTTAATCATCAAATTGTAGCCATTAACATATCTAGGAAAGTTGATCCAACTAATGAGAAAAAAATCCCAAATCAAGTTGAAATTTTGATGATAGATGTTTTCACAATTGGATGAATGGGTTTGTAAATCATAGATTGGTAATAGTTAATCTGTAAGCAAAATTCATTTTGAGACAAGGTTTCAAAAGACAATCTGAATTCTTGTGAAGAACAAAAAGTATTTCATCAATAAGTCACTTTTTCTTATTTTGAAAATCAATCTACATATTGACCAAATTTTAATTAAATCTACGAGGAACCCTCGATAAGCAAATCTGTGAGGAACCCTAAAAATTTTAGTTCAAAATCTTCAAAATTTGACAGCGAAATTTTCAAACAAAATTTCAGTTCGAAATCTTCAAAATAGAAGAATTCTCAAAAAATTTGTTTGAATCAAAGGTATGGAAGAAATTATTAGATCATGAAATCCGGATGAAATCATCATTTTTTGGTTAAGTTGTAATCTGTTGTTGCAGTTGAAATCTATTGTTGTTGTCGATTCTTGTTGAAATTGAATTTGATGTTAAGCAATTCCATCTCTTCTCTGAACATCATCAGGCTTGGTTCTGATACCCTTTTCTCCATTGTTGTTGTTTCCAGTGAGATAGGTTGGACAAATCCATTACTCGTCCCTGTTTCTAGCGCCAAATTGTTTCTGTCGAATTTCTCTTCAGCAAAAAACAACCAAAAATTATAATAAAAGATCGACGAAAATGAAGATAAAACATTGATTTAACGTGGTTCGGCCATGATTAGCCTACATCCACGGGTAATGAAGTTGGAATTTTATTAGTATTTATGGGTTACAGTTGAGAATGAAGCAGAGGAAGCCTCTATCGGGCCAAAAAAGTCTCCTTCTTCTTCACTCTAAAATTGTATTTACAGGGATAAAATAGATAATAATTATTAAAAAGCCCTTCGCCACATTCATCAAGGTTCGCCACGTGTCGATGGACATTCTTCTAAGCTCGTCATGTGTCGTAGAGGATTCACCACGTTTCGCCATGTGTTAGCGGGATCCGCCACGTGTTCTTGACTTGATGCATCGGGATTGATGACGTCATTACGGGAAAAGGATGACGTCGCTTCGGTCCAAATTGGGGTTCGGTCCAAGTTGGGCATCAGACTTGATGACGTCACTTCGGGAAAATGATGACGTCGCTTCGGGATTGGGACGTGATGACGTAGCTTCGGGATCGGGACGTGATGATGTCGCTTCGGGACGTGAGTTGGATCGGGACAAGGTGGGCATAATGAATCGGGCACAGCTTGTCCGGTCATGCTTGGATCGGACATGTAAAGCTTCGGACATCATAAGGATGCCTTGAGCGGGAAATGCAAGCATACAAACTTTACCACTTTCGATCAACATGATTGGATGGTTCGAAAGTTTAGTCTTGGTGGGAAACAAATGTATACATTTTCCCACTTCACTTCATGCTGGACGAACAAGAACTCTTTGACTCAGAAACAACATTTGAGCGGGAATGAAGCCTTACGGTCCTCATTGTCTTGTGGGAACGGACTCATAAGCGGACCATTTTATTGGGCTGGGCTTACGTAGCTTGAAATTAACGCTGCGAACATCATTTTGTCCCCAACACCCATTTCTTGACATATATCTTAGAGCATCTCCAATCATCGATCAAATTGACGATCAAAGATTACATTTGATCGATGATCGGTGAAAAACAGCCACAGCCGTGCGATTATATTTGGGTTATAATCGTTGAAAATCACTGTTCAGGATTAAAAGAAGTCGCTGATCGTCGTCTAAAAATTATAGTCGAGCGAAATTGTAACCTCTCGCTTGTGAACAGACGAAGGGCAAGCATCTCGCTTAAAAACACGGGCGAAGAGTTGACATTTCGCCAGCTCAAGCGTTATGCTAAACTTTCGCTCCACCAGACGAGTAACCAGAAGCTCGCCTACTCATAAGCGAATAGCAGAGACTTCGCCTAAAATTTCCGAACACGGGCGAGATACTACCGAGTCGCTTGAAGTTGGGCGGCACTACAAGGAACCGCTTGGACCTGGGCGAGGCTCCAAAGCTTCGCTTGGAGTTGGGCGAGACTCCAAGGCTTCGCTTGGGGTTGGGCGAGACCCCAAGGCCTCGCTCAGGTGTGACCGTTAATATGTTTGTTTCCGTTGATATGTTATCGTTGGCAGTTTAACGGCTATATATTTACCCTAGATATATGGGATACTAAACCAATGGCATTTTACTAAACTCATACATTGTGTAGTTGAAAATTCTAAAGTTGGTTCTTATTTCATAAGTTTTGAAATCGATTAGTAAAATGGCGCCATCAAAACCACGAGGTCCAAATTTTTCGTCTTTTGAAGATGTTACGATGTGTACGATTCATTTGTCTATTTCTCAAGATTGTAGCATTGGTACTGACCAACGTGAAGATAAATTATGGTCACGTATACTATGTCGGATGAAAGAAGCTATACCTTCTATGCCAGAACGTAGTTGGACCTCCCTTCAGAAACGATTTCAAATTATAAGTAAGGATGTGGCGCTTATGTCTGCAAAGGAGGCTGAAGTCGAAATGGAACATCATACTGGATGGGGCCCCGAAAATAAGGTAACAACTCGTTTAATTATGCTTATTACATTAATCTATATGATTGTATATCCTTTAACAACATTGAATTGAAACACCAGTTCGCAGAAGTACGTAGGCTTTTCAAGGAAGCAACTGGTCGAAGTTTTAAACATGAAGATTGCTACACAGTTATGTTAGATAATATTAAATATTCCAGAAGGTCGACATCTGTTTTCGATTCATCACAAGGAGAGTCTGATTACGACAACGAATCTCAGGACGTACAGGACACACCAGACTTAAGCCTTGATGGTCCCAGCGCCTATGAAGACCTTGGAGATATCCCCAACACATTAATCCGTCCAATGGGGAAAAAAGAGGCGAAACGACAGAAGACAAAAGGGAAAGCAAAATTTGCTGAACAACAGGAAATGATGCAAAATATTTATAGAGAGCAACAAAGCTTCAACGCCAAATGTACCGAACAAAGAGATATGAAGATGGCACAAAGAGAAGCTGAGTTTGCAGCAAAATTAGCTAATGATAAAGCAAAGTTTGAAGCTAAATTAGCTGATTCAAATGCAAAGTTTGCGGCAATACAAGCTAGGCAAGAAGCAGAAGAGGAATTCCGTATAATGACGATGGATATCTCCCAAATGGATGATGTATCAAGACAGTACATCGAACTGAGGAAGGGAGAAATTTTGAGGAAAAGATTAAACCAATCATAACGTCCGGATTATTATTTACCATTGTCATATAGAGTTTTAATTTTGATCAATTTATTTAGAATTTTCAGTATATTTTTTAACCAATAGATTTTTATGTATTTAACGACTCCTAATTTAAATTAATAATTTAATTTAGAATTATTTTTTAAAATTACTTCTAATACTAGCTGGACTCGAAGAACAATTAAAATATAACGCGACTAATAAGTAAAGATAAGATAACTCTCGCTTTAACCACGGGTCCACTAACAACACATTTACCCCCAAAGCCCATATAAAAGTTCACTCTTCCCCAACAGATGACCATATATGTTCGATCAGGTCATTTCTCAATCTCATCCTCAATCTCGTCGTCGACGTGAGAAATTGCTGTCATGTCCTCAATCTCGTCGTCGACGAAGTTGGAAATGCAAGCAGGGGGGTTTGCAGGAATACCCCAAGTTGGGTTGTTCTGCCTCCAACAACGATCTCCGAGATACATATTGTGCTTTATCCAAGAAAATGACAATAAATAAATACCTACCCATTCACAACAGTACGAGTTGGAAAAAAAAGGAGTATGAGAAAAGGACTAGGAAACATACAGTGCCCAGCCAGGTGAATGTTATTCTTTTTCCAGAAAGTTCTATTGCTTTGCGGCCAATATCTTCTGGTATGTAGTTAACTGTAGTAAGCCATGGTTGCCACGTCACGGCGTCTACGGATAACTGGTTCAGTTTAGTCCTTGTCTTCACTATGTCAACACCCTTCTTCCGGGAGGCGACCCACCTACGACATCTAGGCCATTCATGTTCACTTTC
Source organism: Papaver californicum (assembly GCA_023531435.1). Taxonomy (NCBI): domain Eukaryota; kingdom Viridiplantae; phylum Streptophyta; class Magnoliopsida; order Ranunculales; family Papaveraceae; genus Papaver; species Papaver californicum. Next base: position 1,929,664 of record JAJJMC010031432.1, on the reverse strand, counting down.
AGCCGAAGGGATATTTGGACGACATATCCCCAGATATTCGTATCCCCAAAACTACAACAATTTTTTTTTCAAAATGATTTAAAAACATAACAATTAAATTTTAAGAAAATGAATTTTGAATAACGTTAAATAAATTACCTCCAAAATGTGGAACGGCCCGGATACTGATTTTTGTCCCCTAGAAGCCGTGGAAAGACCCGAATACAATTTTGAAAATGCAGGACCACCCCAGTCGTACTGATCAACTTCATTTAGATTATCAAAGGCAGCCAACCATCATGCATCAATGTAGGTTTTTGCATTTGGGAAAAAGAAATTCCCCAGAACATACATATAGAACGCCCTCGCTACTCTATCAGCAAGAACACTATCATCGTTCGCCGCGTGCAATGTATCTTTATCAAAATAGGTGGTCAAAAACTTGAGAGTGATGGCATCCGAAACCCACTGTTGGGGAACACCTTCTCTTTTGCATACCGCATTATCTTTCAGTTCAGGAAATATATTGTCACGAACATACTCAAATTTGTACTTAGCTGGCTCATAAGGAACAGATCTCCCGACACCGATACTAAGCCCGGTCAACATAACCCAATCGAGGGGAGTGAACCCAAGCTCTCCAAAACAAAAGTGAAATGTGTTTGTAGTATCCCAAAACCGCTCGACAATATAATCAATAAGAGTGTGGGATGAATCTACTAAAGGTAGGGATAGTAATCTGCCCCAACCTCCCCTTTCTATTATATATTGGACCCTATTACACTCCTTAGTGATTTTCTTGTACATCTGTATAACTGATTTGAGAGAGCCACGATGGTCAAACCTGAAGTTGGCGTCGGAGGAATATGTAATATTTGTCGAAACGTGTTCCTCCGTATCTTCGAAAACGTTATAGTGTTCCAACCCCGGAACATCTACCGACTCGGGGACCATGGATTCAGGTTCAGAATCCTCTGCGATTTTAGCTTTTTTGCTTTTCTTCTTTCTACCAACCCATCTCGAAACAACATTGCTAGACATCTGCCCAAACAAATAATAGAACATTGTCAATATATTCAGTAAATCACCACAATGCATAAACAATTAAAATTAATTTAACACCAACTAAACTTGTATATAATTGTCTATTTCCATACACATTTGTACCAAGAATTATACATCAAACATTCGAAAAATACATACATCATTATCAAAATACAACAATCTCACCAATTATAACCAATCTCGTTCAAATTACCCAATTGCAAATACTACCATACACATTTGTTTTTAAATTAAATCAAAATTAATTCCTTTAATTTCCACACAACATACTACATTCAACCAAAAATTAAACATAAACCCACTAAAATTAAACATGAGATGTCTAGCAATTTATAACATGAGATGAAATCACAATAGAATAACTAAATAATATTAATAATTTTTAACTTTGTCAGAGATATTTTGCTTTCCCTTGACAAGGCATTGCGATGAAATGATAATAGACTGACTACATAATAATTCAAAGATTGAATTTTAACTTTGTCAGAGATATTTTGCTTTCCCTTGACAAGCCATTGCTATGAAATGACTATACACTGAATTGACAATACAACGACTAGTTAATAATTCAAAGATTTTCTACTCAATTTGTCAGAGATATTTTATTTTACTTGACAAGGCATTGAGATGAATTGATAAATAACTTGCCAACTACATTTGGTATCCGTAGAAGTTAAAATTCATAAATAAATTAAAAGAACTAAAAAGGTTCAACACCATAAAGTTTAACACTTTGAAAGATAAAAGGACACATCATAAAGTTCAACACCATAACTAGCAAATTCAGTTTGTTCTAGCGATCTTAATTTTCACCAGAACAAAGGGTTGTTATCTCTTGTAGCACTATTCGAACTCTTTGTTGTTCTTCTATGCTCATCACCTCCCTAGACTCAATCGAGCGAGTAAGTCTCCTAACCAACAAATCGGTTCTATCCTTTATAGCTGACATTCGATTGTCAACCACTGATGGTTGAACTACCATTTCCCCCAAATCAACCCCCCTTGTTGGATCAACTACTCCACCATCTTCAGGTTCTATCCTGATGAGCTGACTCAACCCATGTGGATGTCATGGCACTCTAACTATTCGATACATATCATCGAAATTCATCTTCATAATCTACATAAAATAGCAATTCGATATATATCGACAATTTAACCACAACCCAATTAAATTTAAACAACCAATTAATAGATTTTATACAGGCAACAACAAATAATCATCAATAAGAGTATACCCAATTTATAATATTTATCATAAACCCTATGACAAAATACACAATTTCAAATATATCCATACACATTTTCAAAATTAAATCAAAATTAATTCCTTTGATTTCTACACAACATACTATATTCAATCAAAAATTAAACACAAACCCACTAAAATTAAGCTACAACAATTTCGTATTGTATGTTCAATTTAACAAAGGGAACAAATTTTGAAACCTAATTGATAACATGCACAAAAACCCTAAATAAATTCCCAATTTTATAATTAGAACACAAATTCATAATTCAGTAATGGGTTTATAATATGGTAGTTAAACAACATATACAACTAATTTAACCATAAAATCATTTAAATTGCATATCAAATTAAAACAAGTAAATTCAATTTTGGTTTGTAGAAGATATACCTTGATTTCGCTTGGAATATGTTTGAGCGAAGTATGAAAATGAGAAACGAAGCTTTGGGTTCTCGTCAAAAGATCGATGTGTTGGAAAAATGGGGGTGTGGGAGGGTTTCGGCTAGGTAACAGGAGGGCGAGGTGAAGATGAAACAAAAAATAAGAGTTTTTAGGGTTTTAAAACGGTGAAATAGACAGGCGAGAGCTTGGAATCTCGCCTACATCACAGCGGGAGTCCAGTATCTCGCCCGTCTATTTCCCCACACACATCCTTCGCACGCTTAGTAGGCGAAACTCTAGTCTCTCGCTTCTGTTTAAGCGGTACTACAGCATCTCGCACGGATTATTTTTCACACGATTACTTCGCACAATTCACAGGCGCGATTCTGGAACTTCGCTTGTACAAGCGTGATACTTAGATATCGCTTGGGGAGTGGGCGAGGTGTTGATATTTCGCCTGTATGTTTGTTTCGCAGGCGGTAAGCCACAATCCCGCTTGTACCAGGCGAAGTATTAGTATCTCGTCCGTCTTTCCAAGCGATATCGTGGTGCTTCGCTTACCCACAAACGGTACTCTACGACCTCGCCTGATCATTCACCGATGTTTTTGACCCAGATCAAAGATCAAATTTTTTGATTTTGATCGATGGGTATAATCGTGTGATTGTGGATGCCCTTAGGTCTGTGATTTTAATCGCTCTGTATAATAATTTGATATAAAGTTACAGAGACTTGATTCTATCTTACGTTATAAATAAATCATCGATAGAGTTTCATCTTTCACTCGATGGGTTCTTTTTCTTCTTTTCTGTTTGTTCTTCTTTTCAGTTTTCAAGCGGATTTAATGGAGATGAAACTTAATGTTTGTAGATCTACCTGCAATTTTTTCGTAACAGTACGGTTATTAAAAAGGAAAAATACATAGGTTTGAAATGATTTTTCCAGAAGGACTTCTTTCTGAGACCATACGGTTGCCAGCTGTAGTATTTTAGACAAAATAAAGTATATAATCTGACCGTCCATCATATCATCTAACGGTCCACAACTGCTAGCTTATTAAGCTGTCCCGGACGGCTGCGCGGCACATCACTGCTCATAAATTTTGCTCTTGAATAGGAAAATTATTCTTGGAAGAAACCATAATTCTAGCCTCAGGTATGTACAGTCAAGAGATCTCCCTCTCTCTCTCGTTTAGAATCTAAATCCTTTAAAATATGGGTCTTTGCTTGTTACATGCATTTCAAGAGAGAATGGTGTTTTTTTTTCGACTAGCTAGTGTTTGATGTATGCATTATCATTTTTTAACTGATGTATGCGTTATTATTACTGTTATCTTCATCTTCACAATTTCTTACCATGTTTTTCTAGTCGGAATCTATATCATAAGATGAATTTTCAAAATTTCCACTTTGAACTCTCTAATCCAACGTACTCTGCTAAATTATGGTCAAATCAAAAATCAGAAGAAAAATGACTCCCCTTATCTCCTAGGCCACTAGACTCCCCCTATACCAAAACTATCTGCCTAGGTTATATAGCATAGCATACAAGCGTACACAGCACATCATTTTTGTTTTCTCGTCTCTTTTTAACCATAGTACCTCGGGCTCAGAAACCATACTTTAGCCTCAGATATGTCTGGATAAGTTGAAAACAAAACTTAGAATAAAAAATCCGAAAGACTACTACAGTTTGCGGGGCTTGAATTCCCTTTACACCCCCATTCTCTACTGGTACATCAATTTCCCTCAGTAATTACAACCTCGAATTCAGGGAAAAGACCACTCAATGGTCCAACTAATCTACAGTCTTTGTCTCTTTGATTATTAGAAACTGCAGTATAGAGCTATCAAATGTTACTTGTATAATAAACATCAGTTGGCTTAATCGATAGTATCTGTGAAGTTGGTAAAGGATGAAATGAAATATCAGAGAACCGTTTAGTAGAGAAAACAAAGAGCTTTTCAGTAGAGAACCGGTATTTGTCATTCCAGCACTTGGTAGAGAACCATTCAGTCCATTTACTAGGTTCAGCTTCATTGAATGAGTCCCCCACCACCCCGCTAAAAATAACTACAGAACAAAGAAGAAGAAAAGTACTCCTACTTAGAAACAGAGGAAAGAAGTCTTAATGAATGAAAGGTTTAAAATGGTGAAAAGAAAGCAGAGGATCATAAAGTAGAGTTTCTGGGGTTGAAGCTGCTGGAAGATGAAGATTGGAGGAAGAGTACAGTACTTACCTGAACATCATAAGAGAAAATTTAAGTTTCATAAATTACTTACTTATCAAAGAGAAAAACATAAAGACAAAGATAAAGAGTTTACAAGTCTAGAACTACAGGTGTTAAGACAAGGGTTCATAGTATCTGGAGATAAAATATTAGCGGTTTTTTTATCTGAATCAGAGAGCAGGAGATGGATCTACAAGGAGCTAATTCGAATCAAAGATTCAAACCAGACAGGTACGTAATCATATCTTTCTTCTTAATTTATCTATGATTTTGCAAGTTGATCATCTGGATCTGTATTGTAGGATGTTCAAACCCTAACATTTTGAACTCATCTGTTAATGTGCTACTTTCTTTTTTCTTTTGTAGGAGTAATATGGGAAGATATAATGAAGATGCTGATAAGGTTAAAGTGGTGCATTTATTCACATCACTTTCAGAGAATTTTCGCTCCCAGCTTGTAAGTATTCAAGAATCAGTTATTTTGTTCAAAGCCAATTACTGGTATTCTGTACAAGTTATTTTGTTGGTATAATCATATATTAAGGGTATTAATATTATTAGTGGACACATGGTAAGTTTTGATTGCTCTTACACTTTGGAGCTCGTGAATATGCTTCTTTATCTTATGTTTTCGGAAAGGTGTGATAGTGGTGAGGGAAAATTGATCTTTGTGGAACTTCTGCTTACTATAGAACTGGGATTTGAAATTTTCCTGCAATGTCTTGATTTTAATATTGTTTTATAATTTTAGTCTTACTTATTAGATTCCTTAACTAGAGTCATTTTTCTTCTTCCTTACTGTGTAATGTGTACTATGTCTCAAGAACTCGTTCTTAGTTCGTTTATTTTAAGCTCTGTTTAACCAATCAGAACCCTTACTCCGTACATTAGCAACCTATACCGAGTGCCTCATGATTGAATTTCTATGGTTTATACTACTGGTTCCCAAATTATATCCTAAACATGTTTTTTTTTTTTTGTTATTTCTCTTTTATGATTTGCAATTCAATTGATTTTACACTTAGATACCAAATTTATGAATGAATGCAGATATTTCCAGAGAAGTTTGTAAGGAAATGTTTGAGGAAAGAATTATCAAACATTAGTACTGTGAGTCTTAGAGGACCAAGTGGGCGAACTTGGTCAGTTGAATTGATGAGAAATGGCAGTAATGCTGATGAGATGTTGTGTTTGGGAAAGGGATGGGAGGTATTTGTCAAGGAGCACAGTCTGAAAGAAGGTGATGTTTTGTTTCTTAAATACAAATTAGGGGGTTCAGTTTTTGATGTGTTGATGTTTGATGATGAAAACTTCTGTGAGAAAGAAAGTTCATATTTTGTTGGGAATTGCAAGAATGAAGGTTGTCATAGGAGTAACGGGTTGAATGAGAGAAAAAAAGAACCTTCCACTGAACCTAAGAGGCTGCGTAACAAAGTGAAAGGAAAACAAATAACCATTAGCGATGATGAAATGGAGGATAGTTGTAGCAAAACATCAAGATTATCTGGTTCTAAAGGCAACGCTCCAGCTTTTGTTAAGCGTGAAGAAGGTGGGATTCTAACTCTTCACTTGTATGTTCTTTCTTTTCTCATGAGTTTCATCGTTTTTTATTCATTCTTACTAAATTCTAGGGTATATGTTGTTGCTTTCAGATTCAGAAGAGAAAGAAGTAAACCCAATGGCGCTTGTGTTGAAGAAAGGACCTCTCAAAGAAAAATGTACATCTTTTCGACAAGCTGCCCGTGGAGGTATTCGTAGTGGAAAGCCGCATTTTGTTGTAGTCGTGAAATCTACACATGTAGCAAACATCTACGCTATGGTAAGGCTTATTTTCGCTTGTTGCTTCTGTAGTCGAGTTAGGACTTCATTCAATCATGTCTTAGTTTTCTATATATTCAACAAAATGCGGCTTGTATTGCAGACAGTTCCTATCAAGTTTTCAAGCAAGCATGTACCAGTTGGAACTAAAATTGCATCCCTCAAGGTGGATGGTAAAACTTGGCCAGTTGAATATGCATCTTTTGGAACAGGGAAGAGTTCTGGATTCCGTGGTTGCGGGTGGAGAGATTTTGTACGCGGTAACAAGCTTTCAGTGGAAGATGTGTGCCTATTTGAGGCCACTTCTTCATCATCATCTAAATCTACAAGGAAATCAATCATTTTAAATGTTACCATCTTTCGTAACTAAGATGTACTATTAAGGCAATATCATCTCCAGCAACAAATAGAAGATCAGACTTGTTTTTGTTTCTGTTTACTAATTATTGTACCCTCTATACCAAGTTCCAAACTATATTTGGATTCGAATGTTAGACTATTATGGTATCAGGTCGTGGTATGAGATTGTGTTGTTATAATCTATACTTAGTTTTATTGACTACATGGTGTCCTAATACTCCACCTTCTAAGATCATGTTTAGTCCTAATTATCCATTTTGGGTTCAACTTCGTGATATTCCATACGAGTATGTGTCAAGGGGAATATGGGGAAGAAAATTGGTGAAGGTATATTTTCATTTATTCCTTTTAACATCTTTTTATTAATTATTAAATATTCATTTTTTATTCTTTTATTCTTTGTTTCATTATTACTTCTTTAAAAATTATTATTTTTATTTATTATTTTAAACATCATCTTTTATTATTAAATATTATTTATTTATTTATTTTCTTTAATTTTTGTTTTTTTTAATTATTATTTCCTTAAAAATCATTATTTTTATTATTTTTAATTTATTATTATTCCTGTTATTGTTATATAATCAGATATATTTTCATTTATTATTTTTAAACATTATTTATTTAGTATTATATATTAAGTATTAAATTTTTACTTTTATTTTTTTCTTTCATTATTACTTCTTTAAAAATTATTATTTTTATTATTTTAATTTATTATTTTATCACATATAGAAATATTTTTTCAATATTAATCTCTTTATTATTATTTTTACTTTTTTTTATTTTTTTTATTATTATTCTACTAATTTTTTTTATTTTTATTATTATTTTCGGAAAAACTTTTTTTTTTATAAAAAATAAATTTTTTGTATTTCTTAAAATTTTCTAAATATTTATTTTATATATTTTTCTGTTTTATTTATTTATAACTTTTATTTTTCTTATAATTAGATTTTAAAATTAGAATATCATCTTTGTATTACACCCATATTATTTTTATGCGAAACACTAAACATTAAATTACATGTAATTCTTATGCATGATATTACAACTACATGTAATTGGCAATGTCTTGCATTGTTAATACTTACATGCCAAACGGACCCTAAGAAACTAGCTACTGGTTGTCGGCTTATCTCTAAGAATCAAGCTTACAAAGTTGTTGGAAAGTTTTGTGGGTGCCTTTGAAGTATGAAAGATTGCCCAAATTTTGCTATGCTTGTGGGATTATTTGGCATTCTAAGGAACAGTGTCTGGATGATTTAGCAGATTCTGATAGTGACGATGAAGATTGAATACATAAAAAGATACCTAGATATCTTAAAGTAATAATGCTGCATGTAAGACTTAGCAGTATCATCGCTCCCGCAGCATGATTTTTTATTGTTAAAACATGGTGTTGGAGCCGATTCTGCACCCAATAAACCTCATTATCTTGTGGTATTTTGTACAATGTTGTCACTCTAATAGCATGATTTTGGTGACAGTCTATTTTAAGATATTGTCCTAGTTGTTGATTAGCAAAGCGCAAGAGTTGTTGTAATCATTATGACCACAATCTTTCTACACTCATCGCAGAAAAAGAACATTGTAGGTTATAGCTCCTCCTCCTGTAATTGACTATCAAGATTAGAACCTTCGGACAACCTTTGTTTCTCTATATTGCTCAATGAGCCAACCAAAGTACCCAAAGAACAACTAGAAAGCTAATACCTATTTCAAAGAATAGGGCCCAATTTGTTGTAACATTTTTAAGGAACATACCCTTGAGAGCTTTTGAATTCCTACACCAGTAAAAAGCTTGAGTCTTCTCTTGATTGATCACTTGGTTCTCATTCACATCAATTCCATAGTACACACTGCAACACATTTACAAGGAAACTTATCAAGCGAGCGGATGACCTAACAAGCCATGCACCAGGAGCGGAGCCAAGTTTTAAATCATGGGTGTGCAAGCTACTAATAGGCCAGGTTTTGAGGGGTGCAAAATATGCTAAAATAGGTAAATTTGTTATAAAATAGATAAATTGGGCTTGGGAGTCAGCTGAGCCGAGTGTGCAATTGCATGCCAGTGCTTCAAGCTGGCTCCGCCCCTGCATGCAACAGACGAATGTAAGCAAAAAAAGTTCGGCAATAATTTTGTTATTATGATTCCTTATTTCTAATTTTAAACCAAATTGTATTAAATAACTCTATGAGTGATTCATATTATTCCAAGTTTAATAAATTAATTTTATGCTTCAAAGAAAAAAGAAAATCTTTTTAAAATATATTTTGTCTATTTCAAAATTTTAAAATTAGTCATTTCCTTTTGGGAAAGCCAAACTAGAGATTTGTGAAAGAAAATTTATTAATTTATTTTTATTGCAAGGGTAGTTTATTTTTTGAAGCATAAATTAATTTTATTAAATTGTGAAGGGATTACACGAGGGTGCATCATATCCGTGGAGTCATTTAATACAATTTGGTTTCAGTGTATGGTTCAATTTGATCCCATATGATAGTAGAGCAAAACTTACCTTACTTTCGTTCATAACATAATTTGCTAGTATGTCTGTTACCCAATTATCCTCTTTGTAATTATATTTCATTACGCTGTAATTATATATTTTTTATGATGTGTGGTACTTGTCATGTTTGATTTTCCTTATCATATAAGAAGTATACTAGTTCATTATCGGTTTTGAAGAGATCCTGTCAAAAAAAAAATAATCGGTTTTGAAGAGGCGAACCAAATTATCTAAGTCTGTTTCAAAATATACTTTTGTCCATCGTCTATCAGGCGCATAGCCCATGTTCCAGGCCAGCCAACTGTGCAGTTCTTAAACCCATAAATGAGATAAATTAAAGGGTAGTTAAAAACTAAAAAGGTTCAACCATAAACGAGAGAAATTTGCCTTGCAGATAAATGAATGAATAAATAAAGTTTCCAGAAAAATCTGTAACCCAGAGTCTCTCATCCTCCTCCTCGTTCTGTCCGTCTGTCTCACTCCAGAACCAGCGAATCCGCCATGGCGACACTCTCAATGGATATTGCAACAACCTTTGTTGGTTTATTAAAAAGACAAACAGCAACCGTTCCTACTACCACTACTGCTTTCCCTCTTCTATGGAAAAGAACCACCACTCGTCTCATTTCTTCTTCTCCTCTTCTTCGAGCATCATCTTCAGACGTATTACTATCTAATTCTTATCTCAGGAAGAGAAGTATTCGTAGATTTACAGCTTCTGCTACACAGAGTGATACTCCGGATAATGTTCTGACAAAGATTCCTCCTGATAATCGAATTCCTGCAACAATTATTACTGGATTCTTGGGTTCTGGAAAGGTATTAGTAGAATCTTAAGCTTTAATTTCATTAATCATCGTTTTGAAGGAAAAAAAGGAAGTGTATATTTATTCATTTGGAATTAGGGTTTAATAGAGTAATTAAGCTTGGAGTGTTGTTGTAATGTGTGGTGTTGTTTTGAACAGACAACTTTGCTTAACCATATTCTGAATGCTAATCATGGAAAGCGCATAGCTGTGATTGAGAACGAGGTATGATTTTAAACTTTTTATAATGTAAGAGTTTAATTGATGGATAGGCCTTGAAAGACCTTGATTATGGACTAGATAGAAACCTTAGATGAAGTGATCTTATTAGTTATCTCATATTTCAGTGATTAGGATGTACAGTCTTACCCTTTAATTTCTAATGGGCGTTGTGATGCATGAGTATGATCAAATATAATAGTAAGTAATGGCATCCAATTGTTAATGTTCTGCAGTTTGGTGAAGTAGATATTGATGGTTCCTTAGTTGCTTCAAAAACTACTGGAGCCGAGGATATTATTATGCTCAATAATGGTTGTCTTTGCTGCACTGTGAGGGGTGATCTTGTTCGGATGATTGCAGAATTAGTATCGAAGAAGAAAGGGAAATTTGATCACATTGTTATAGAGACAACAGGTATAGGAACCTTTTGCTTTAGTAGTTATATCATTGTTGCTGCAATTCCAAATGTATGTTTATGAAATTCATTAGGATTTTGTCCCGTCTACTTTATATACACTTAACGTTAATTACATGGTTTCTGGCTAGTTGTCGTTACTGTGTATTGTACAGGATTAGTGGTGAGAGTGGCTGAGACAATTGCACTTTTCTTTCACATCTTAGCTACATGATTTTTTATTTTTTTAAATGCTTTATGGATATTTATATGCATTCATTTGGGATTATGGTGGGTAACATGCTGAGTTTCATTTTTATTTTGAAGTGGTTGTATAAGGTACACAGTAATGAAAAAAGTGTTTCTAAGTTGCAAATTATGTATGTGAGCGCTTAATTTGTTTGAGTTAATACTATATGGGGTCTATACTGTATATGGCTTCTGGCCGCCGCTACCCTTATTGTTTGCTTTACTTTGTTCAATCCTATTTTTGAGGGTCCCATGACTGCCAGGCGTATCTAGGCCAATGGATTGAAAGGTGATATGTAGTAGAGCAAGATCATCAAAGAGGTTGTTGTTTTGTATATGTTTCCTTGAGGATGCTATTACTATCTGACTAGTTCTCATGGGAGGTGCATTATAGATAATCTCGTTCATCAGTTCACCAGAGAGTTCTAGATTGTTTTCTCATGCATATGCATAGAGAAAAGGTTACCTGAAGCAATGTAGACTCCTCTGGGACTCGTATCATGTAGGATTACACTGCATGAACATAGAGCACTGCGAAGAATATTTGCAGTTTTCTCACTTTGTTTGTGTAGAACTATTCAGCATCTCTTTCTGGCCTTTTACAGGAAATCTTGATGATTAGTATTTTCTGCATACATGTTAATATATAATATATTTTATTGGTTCCATGACTTTACTTGCCATTGAAGTTTGCCATTTCTCTGCAGTTACTTGCTGAGCATATTTTTATTTTGTTTTGGGTTCTATTGAAACTTTGCAGGCTTAGCAAATCCATCACCAATCATCCAAACATTTTATGCTGAAGATCAAGTTTTTGATAATGTCAAGCTGGATGGTGTTGTTACATTGGTGGATGCTAAACATGCTGCTTTTCACCTGGATGAGGTAAAGCCCAAGGGAGTAGTTAATGAGGCTGTGGAGCAAATCGCTTATGCAGACCGCATTATACTAAACAAGGTACGTATTAATCATAGTCTTGCTGAATATTTGGCTAGGAGTTCGTTAGGCTGGTACCCTGGTGGGTTCTTGCTTGGGCAGCTACAGTTACTGTAAACTCCAGCGCTGCTTTTTGTTCTTGGTGTAAGGCAAGGAGTTGTTGACATATTGTAACTTGGAAAAGTTCCTGATGTAGTAGTTGTGCAGTGGCACCACAGCATGTTAAACTCATTTTTCCTTACTCGATCTTATGGGACTTATGGTTATCTCTGTATTTTTCCTAGACTGACCTCGTGAATGAGCCAGCTATCGCTTCCTTGACCCAGCGGATAAGGGTAGAATTCCAGCTTCTTTCTTCTCTAAATTTTTTCTTTTTGTTACCTTAAAATTTTTTAATCCTTTATTTCTAAATCTACCCTTTTTGTGACCCTATTTTCAATCCTTTGCTTACCGATCATGTGGAAATAACTTTATGCAGACTATTAATAGCATGGCTCATCTAAAGCAAACCAAGTTTGGGCAAGTCAATTTGGACTACGTTCTTGGGATTGGAGGCTTTGACTTGGAGAGGTTTTGCATCTTACCCTTCTTGCTGTTGTAGGAAATTAGTGGCTACTTTTTATGGAGAAAAGGGAACTTCATTCTTCTATAATCTATTGTATAGTTTATTTGGTTTGACTATTGAGCAGTAATTGTGCTGTGCATTTTGTGTCTTGCCTATATGTTCTTTCCCGCTCTATGCATACATGTCTAATCGCCAGAATTTCTTCTCTTAAATGTTTCACTTGCTCTACGCTTCTACCTATCTTTGTCCATTAGTTATCTACCACCGTGATAGTCCTACTTAAACAGACATTTGATGCCAATCTGATGATTGTTACCTATTTGACTAAGCTCTTAAATTTGGAAATGAATGTGTATCCTTTTGAAGTATTATTTAATCCTTATGCAGTCTTGTTAGCAGGATGTTCTCCACTTAGTTCACGAAGCTATCTTTGGGTTCATATCTATATTTGAGTTTGTTATTAATAATGTTAATTGGGACTCTGGCAGGATTGAGAGTGTTGTGGATGCTAAAGATTCAAAGGAAGAACCCCATAGTCATGACCATGACCACGGCCACGATCACCATCATCACCATGATAACGAACATGAACATAAGCATGGTATGCTAATCTATTAACTTTTACTAGGAATTGCATGACTTGTCACCCCCCCCCCCCCCCCCCCCACACACACACACACACACACACACACACACACACACCACCCCCCACCTGCATCTTATGTAAGCAAGGGTTGTCACTTGTCAGTATTAACAATGCTGACTGTAGATTTATTATTATTTTATTTTTTATTTTTTTTTAAATCTCTGATATGATGGGCTGTTTGGCAGTTGACAGTGGAATCTTTTTATTGCTCTTTTATTTTCTTATTGCTCATTAATACAGCTTTAAGTATGTGCAGAATATTGAATAAATTGATTTGCTTATAACATTATCCTAATTTTCTACTGTACTCCAGTATGTGCAGGTATGTTGTTTATCGTCTTACCTAGTTACCTTACATAAGATACTAATGTGTTCTTTGCTCACTTTTACATGCAGAGCATCACCACAATCATGATCACACTCATGATCCTGGTGTAACTTCCGTCAGCATTGTATGTGAAGGTACCCTGGATCTTGAGAAGGTTAGTCTTCGGTATATTCTATTACAGAAGGTTCTTTAGTCCTGTGTATTTTGTTTAAGTTGCATGGAATATTTTATCCCAAAAATTGTCATATTGTAGACGAGTTCGTGCATTAAAATTTCTTCTATCCACTATTTAGCGAAATCTAGTTCTTGATCCTTCACTGGAAAAAATTAATAAATAGGCTATTGTTATAAGAACATGCTTAATTGATTTAGAATATACCGCAGGCAAATATGTGGTTGGGTACATTGTTGATGGAAAAAAGTGATGATATATATCGTATGAAAGGTCTCCTTTCAGTTGGTGGTATGGACGAGAGATTTGTTTTCCAGGTACTAGCATATCCAAATATTTCTAGTTTACCCTATTCTATATTTTTCTACTTGGCGCTTCTTCTAGTTTCATGTGTGTTTATATTCTATGTATATTTTAGTGTATATAATCTGTTTTCATGTTATTTTTAATCTTTGTGCCAATTTTATTTTTCATGAGTTCTCATAATCCAAATACTTTATACTTCACAAAAGTGGGGTTTTTTTTTGCTCTTGCACTTCACGTGAGCCTGAACGCTGAATCCCAGATTTAAGTGGTCATTAAGTTTTGTAGGTAAAACATGTAGTGGCAAATAATATGGTCCGGCCTACTAAGTGATTTTTGTTTATGTTCTTTTTAGTTTTTCCTTTCTCTGAAATCAAACTTGGTTAGTAATGCTAAGTTAAGCTGAATTCACTTCAGTTAACTTCATATCTTAATTTCTTCTACTTAAAACCTTATAGTGTACCAATTTTTACTTTTATTAGTTTTGTAGCTTTCTTAGTACATGCTACAAATTGACTGTTGTAGTTTTGACACAGATAATTGGACAATAAAGACTTTGTGCTGTACTGCGTTATTCTTGTCTAATGTGGCTTATTTGCCCACGGAATGCATAGCCATGAGTACACACCCAACTTGGAAAATAACGGTAGAAAAAGATGGAAATCCATGTATGGGTTCGTCAACAGATATCTTGCCTATGAATGCTTTTATCACTGATGACATCAGTGAGCTTAAGTGTTCTGAAAGTGGCTTATCTTGGAAAAAGTTTTATAATTTAATTGAAAGCCGTTCAGATTTTAATGTTACCATATCTCGTTTTTGTGAAAAATGTTATTATCATCTATTATTTAGCTTGTGTTTTGAAAATTGATTAACATGACCCTGCAACCAAAACGACATTGGATTCATCTGAACGCCAGAAATGAATGCGAAGAGGTAGAGTTAGTTGTTGTGGTTGTTACACTGGATAATTAGCTGATATTCATTCATAAGTTATTTTTTTATTATGATGTTCCTTGCTCTAAGGAGATTTGTATAATAATTGATTTCTTTCGAATAATTATGATTTGTTTTTGGTCACAGGGGGTGCATGACATTTTCCAGGGCTCCCCAGATCGATTATGGGGGCCAGAGGAACAGAGAATAAACAAAATTGTGTTTATTGGGAAAAATTTGGATTCGCATGACCTAGAGAAGGGTTTCAAAGCTTGTTTACTGTGAAACGCCAATGCCCTAAGTGAGACTTACCCTAAAAATACAACGTGTATAGATCGACAGAGTTTATGAAGAACGTGAGGTGAAAGTGACCAATCATGGGAAGCTCTGCTGGTGATGGTGGGGCTGCCGGAGGTGCATATTTGAGCCGTTCCATTTGTGGTGCTTTTGAATTTATTTAAGGACAACTTTTGGTTAAAATGCTCTATCGAGAAATCACAGTTTTTTTTTTGTTTTTTTTTGTTTTGTTTTTTTTTTTTTTTGAAGCATACACAGTTGTTACATGGAAAACTTGAGAAATCAATTTAATCTCGATCATACAAGGGAGATTTTATATTATCTTTTGACCGAAAATTGAAAATATGCTTTTTGGCCCCACCACTCGCTCACATATTCGGGATATCTTTAAGCTTTTGTATGTTCTTGCTTGACAGCATGATGTATGTGTGCTCGAGATAGAATGTAGGAGCAAACGATATTTAGGAGGAAAAACGGTTTGAAATCATTTATACCATTTAGGACTGTTTAAATATAGGAATTTTCCCACTCCAAGTCCCAACTTTTTCTCACAATTCCTTCCATACAATATTTGCAGCTACTTAATTAGCTGTCAGATCCGCACCCATGGATGTTGGCACTAAAAAAAGCAGGCAAAACCAACGAGACCCAATTGCTTTTGGTCTCTCTTTCTCTCTATCTCTGCAGACCAGCAAATGCCCAAGATTCAAACATTCTCTCCCGCATGATACATGGTGAAGATTTACAGCCACCCCATACGCCAATATGGGATATCATTCTCGTCGGGAATCCTTAACAGGAACGTCATCATTCTGCTCAACCCGATCAGACTTTGATCAATTACTTGAAACAGTCGACCTTGATTGGCCATTCGATAAAGTAGAGGGTGTCGACAAAGATGATCTTCGAGAAACTGCATATGAGGTATTCTTTACGTCATGCCGTTCTTCACCAGGGTTCGGTGGGAGGAATGCATTATCGTATTACCCCTCTGGGCATGACAACAGCAACGGGGATGGTGGTAGTTTTGGCGCAGGAGGAAATGGGAAGAATAATGGGTCTGGTTTGGTGGTGACAAGTAGATTAAAACGAGCTCTAGGATTGAAGTCGGTGAAACGAATGTCACCAAGGAGAACAAATTCAAATCCGTCATCGCCAAGATCACCGAGGTCGCCCAATAATGCTAATAATCATCCTACTTTTACCACTTTGCCGGTCAGATTCAAACGGCCAATGACATCCGCTGAGATTATGAGACAGCAGATGAGAGTTTCAGAACAAAGTGATAACAGGCTCAGGAAAACCTTAATGAGAACACTTGTGGGTCAGGTGTGTTTTTACACAACTTGGTTATTATTTTCAAAGGATGATATAAGTGTAGAAATGTATGAATTAAACTAATATTTATCAGTTCTTTGTTATGATCTTAACAGATGGGCAGGAGAGCAGAGACCATTATTCTCCCTCTTGAGCTTCTCCGGCACCTAAAAGCCTCGGAATTCAACAATGCACACGAATATCATCTTTGGCAGAAACGACAGCTAAAAATCCTAGAAGCAGGTCTGCTCCATTACACATCAATCCCACTAGACCGTTCAAACTCCACTGCGATGAAACTCCGTGAAATCATTGACGGTTGTGAGATGAAGCCTATTGATATTGGAAAGAATTCTGAAACAATGCCAATACTATGCAATTGTGTTATTTCATTAGCATGGCGAAGCAATAATGGATCCTCTTCAGATATATGTCATTGGGCTGACGGGTCTCCGTTCAATATTCACCTATACCTATACTTACTCTATGCAATTTTTGATATCAAAGATGAAACACTAGTTCTTGATGAGATTGATGAGTTACTAGAACTTATGAAAAAGACATGGTCTACTCTAGGAATCAGCAAAATCATGCATAATATATGTTTTACATGGGTACTTTTTCAACAATACGTAGCGACTTCACAAACGGAGCAAGACCTTTTATGTGCTTCTATTGCAATGCTGGCCGAAGTAGAGAACGACGTAAAGAGAGCTAATCGACACACACTGTATATTAAGACACTATCGTCGGTTTTGGGATCAATTTATGCATGGGCGGAAAAGAGACTTGTTGATTATCATGGGAGCTTTCAAAAAGGTATCTCCGGAGTGATGGAAAACCTTCTGTCTCTTACCTTAACTGCTTCAAAAATCTTAGATGACCTTAATGTGGTCCAAGAGAGGGGAGATGCAGTAGACGAATCAGACGGCAAAGTGGATTTTTTTATAAGGTCTTCCTTGAGAAATGCTTTCTCAAAGGTAGGTGTTAAATTTCGCATTAACATCTTCGCAAAATCATACTTGAATCTTCATTTTGATATCTCTTCTGTTTTTGAAGCAGATGTTGGAAACTAGGGCAAAGAGTTTGACGAACGATGAACAAGAAGATGATGCAAGTGAAGCGCTGCTCCAATTAGCTAAAGAAACAGAAGAATTGGCGGCGAGAGAAAAGGTAACGTTTAGTCCAACATTGAAGAGATGGCACCCAATTCCAGCGGGTGTTGCTTCTGTGACCCTCCATAGTTGTTATGGAGCTGTCTTAAGACAATACTTAAGCGGGGTATCCACATTGGCAAATGAGGTAATAAGAGTTCTAGAAAGAGCGGGAAAACTAGAGAAGATTTTGGTTCAAATGGTGGTCGAAGACTCTGTTGATTGTGAAGATGGAGGAAAGGCGGTTGTGAGGGAAATGGTCCCGTACGAAGTTGACTCTATCATTTTAAACCTCTTGAAAACTTGGATCAGCAAAAGATTGGAAAAATTGCACGAATATCTTGAAAGAGCCAAAGAAACTGAGGTAACTCTTTTAATGCTTTTTGTGTATATAAAAATTGCAAGTAATGTAACTATTTTGGCTTCTCTTAACCATGGTTACGAATTTGTGTTTGACAGACATGGAACCCCAAATCTAAGACAGAACCATATACTCAATCTGCTCTTGACATAATGAGATTGGCCAAGGAGATTGCAAATGATTTTTTTGAAATCCCAATCGGCATTTCTGAGGATATAATTCAAGATCTTGCAGATGGCTTAGAACATCACTTTCAAGATTACATCAACTTCGTTGCGTCTTGTGGTAAGATCTTATTCGAATCTATTTTGTTTAGATTAACATCACAAAATGTAACCCATATATGCTGAATATATTGTAGGCTCAAAACAAAGCTATATTCCCTCTCTTCCTCCTTTGACCAGATGCAACAGAGACTCGAGATTCTTGAAGCTGTGGAGGAAAGCAAGTCCATGTAAGATGGTCCCTGAGGATTTGCATCGAGGTGGGATAACAGACGGTCACCACCCTCGTCCATCTACAAGTCGTGGCACACAACGACTTTACATTCGCCTTAACACTCTCCATTACCTTCTCTCTGAACTGCATTCCTTGGATAAAATACTCTCTTTGTCTCCTTGGCATCAAGTTCCCTCTCACCGATCTCGAGCTCCTAACTATCGCCGCAACCTTTCTTTTTCCCCTTCATACTTTGACCATGCTCGTTCCACCATTCAAACCGCCACTCAAAATGTCTCTGAAGTAGCCGCATATAGGCTTATCTTTCTCGACTCAAACTCGGTTTTCTACGACAGCCTTTACGTAGGTGACGTAGTGAATGCTAGGATACGCCCTGCTGTGCGTATTCTAAAGCAAAATCTTGTACTTTTATCCGCAATGGTCACGGATAGAGCTCAACCTTTAGCTTTAAAAGAAGTAATGAAAGCTGCTTTTGAAGCTTATCTCATGGTGTTACTTGCCGGAGGAAGTAGTAGGATATTTACGAGGTCCGACCATGAAATGCTTGAAGAGGATTTTGAGAGTCTAAAGCGTGTATTTTGTACTTGTAGAGAGGGAGTGGTAGCAGAAAATGTTGTGGACAAGGAAGCAGACACAGTTGAAGGGGTTGTAGGGTTAATGGGTCAATCTACAGATCAGCTGGTTGAAGACTTCTCAATTGTTGCGTGTGAAACAAGTGGTATGGGTGTGGTGGGTGCAGGCCAAAAACTGCCAATGCCACCTACATCAGGAAGGTGGAATAGAGCTGACCCGAACACTATCTTGAGGGTTTTGTGCCATAGAAATGATGGCATTGCAAATAGATTTTTGAAAACTACTTTTCAATTAGCAAAGAGGTGCTAAGGAAAAACATTATCAATTTTTTCACCTCTATACATGAAGTGTGATGCCATAGCAATGCAAATAAAAAATTCATAATCAACTTGCTATGTTCATGGTATTCTTAACAGCTAAACTACTTATTTTGATTCATTATGCACAAAATCTTTTCAATGTAAAGAACAAGAAAAAACGTGAAAGAAATACATTTATCTAGTAAACTGAATGCTTTAGTCGTTTACAAAAATACATTTTTGTTATGGTCGAGACTGCTACCATCTATAAACAAGAAATTAGACTTCTAGTTTCCAAACCTGACTAGCTAGGTGGAACATTACAGAAATTTGGTGCCTCTTGTACTCTACTTTTGACTTGACAATCATAAATTTCAATAGTTATAATATCGCGGTTGTACTTCTACATTACACTAGTAATTGTAATTAGAAAAAAAAAAACAACTAAAACTAAAAACTAAAGAAAACAAAACAAAAACATAGGTAATATGCCGGCCCATAATATTCAAATTTTACCCAGGGTGTCAGAAAACTTAATGTCGCGTAACCCTCAGTGGCGAAAAGGATACAACAGAAAATGGAAAAGAGGCGGACAGAAGAAAACACGTTTTCCCTGTGGATGCACCTCAATGCCTCACTTGCTTATCAAATGGGCTTCTGAAACTTTCCATGAACCCAAACTCTCCGCATGCTCTTCCCATTTCGACGGTTCACTGAATTGATGCAACAGTAATCAAGCTCAAGCTGCACTCAAGAAAACAAAATTTTCATTAGGAAGAAAGTACTTACAAAAGCCTTAAACGCTCGAGCTACAAGGATTCCATATACTACATATTTTTCTAAGCAGTCTTCACCAAGAAGAGTACCAGGGGCGGGAATTTAATATACCTCCAGTAAAGGTAATCAGTATATGGTTGGCTTCTATGAGAACCAAACCCGTTTACCTCGCAAACAAAATAAACAGAACGGCATTTTGAAACGTCTGGTATAGATACTACATAGGATACTAGTAAAAAAACAAATTTTTAATCTGGGTGCGTTTCAAAATCAACAAAAATCTAATCAATCGGAACTCAAAGATGCTTAAATATTGAACTGCTCTAAATGCCCAAGAAGCAGAAAAGCGAGATGGAATTGAGTTGCTTGATAGGTTCTTAGCAGTAGTTCAACATAGAACTAAAAGAGATGAGGTGATTCTACAATGTACAATAATCAGAACATCTGTTTTGTATTTCACTTTTAACAAATACCTCAATAAAACCTGCAGCAACAAAAAGCTCCCTCACTGTTTCAAGGCAGAAGAAATAACAAAGGATTCCATCAGATCGCATGTACTCCCTTAACCCAATTCTTTTTCCTTTACAGTGTAATTCTTACAAACTATTTCTCATAGAAACAAATTCATCATTAGTAGAAAAAACCATATATACACTAATTTAAACATCGGACTACAGATATATGTCAAAGACACTACACTATTGGCTGTATCTACAAAGAGACAGTCGTGTACGACACATGTGAACAGATCAGTGGGTACTTGCAGATAAAGACATGAAGCTGTTTTAGAAATTAAGTAGAAAGTCAAGTTCAAATAAAGCACAAAGACAAGCATGTATTTACATGTACACCATGCTCATGCAGCATCTTTTCCCAAAATCCTGTGTCAGACACCTTGCATCAGTGTCGGAAACAACCACCTCATACTAGTTAAGGACAACGAAATCTATGCAAGCTCTGGTTCGTAACAGCGCATATTGATATCCCCCCTGCTAGTCAACACCAGTATCCGTTAACATCCCCTACTGATATCTCTCCAATCTCAAATATCACGAGGAAAAGAAGAGTTTTATTTAGTGGAAGGTGTCTCTGCTTGCAACTTGGCTCTTTTTGCCTGTTCTGGAGTAAAGTTATCCAGCGGACTACTAGCCCCACTATCCACGAGCTTACAAACTCATCCCTTTGATTGAAAACCTAAAGTATACATACCTCAGTTAAGAATCAAGTTTAATGTGGACACACTTGAAGGTGTGCCCATAAAAAACAAATAAAAAAGATTGATGATTGGCCTTTGAATCAAAAGATAACTGACATATGAGGAGTAAGCTACCAGTCTCACAATCCACCAGCTGTTTCATAGATGTTCTCCGACATGTATTACAAGTTAACCAATTTGGAAATTCATTCACAGAAAAGTCACAGACAAATGGACAAAACCGATGCTGGGCTGAGACACCATCAGCTGTCTCTATTATCTCCTTCGCTCTATCAAGAGCCTCCGTGCTACAATCACAAGCATATACAATGGTGCTGTGTTTGCCCCTACGAAAGAAACAGAGATTTTGCTAGGGATAAGACTTTGATGGATGAAACTATCCAAAACAACTCAAGATCCTACAAACACTGAAATATAAACAGAAAATATCCATTCAAGAACAAGATCAGAGAAGTATATATAATCCAAAAGATATGGAAGAACCAAGTGAAAAAAGTAGAGAAGAGTAAAAGTATAAATCGGAAGCCTCGTACAGGGGCTTCCCATTTCAACGGAGGGACTTTATATGTGAAGACAAAACATGGACACTAGGTATGAATTTTAAAAACCCCTTATCCATTATATTTTCATAATAACTAAACTACCCTTGTTTAGTTAATATTAGTAAAACTACTTAGCTAATAGATTAAACTAATAATAATTAATCTAAAATAATCTTATACTTAATCAAATCGAATTAAATTTTTCTTCTTTTTGGTTTGGTGGGAAGAAAAAGTAGAAGAAATGAAAGAGAATTTTTTAGGATTTTTTTAAAAACCCTAGATTTTGATTCACTCAACCAGAGTAGTCAGATATACCTCTAACTTAAACTCTTGGTCTTTTTATGGCTCAAATTTGATGAAATTACCTAAAAATGATTAAAAAAATTGTGATTCAGGCAAGATTACGGTTGGGTTTTCTTCTCGAACCCAACCATAAATGACATTTACGGTTAGATGTTCATCTTAATCTAACTATAACCGTATTTTCATGGCGGAAAACCAAATCGTAACAGTTTTACGGTTGGGTTTTCAGCATCGTATCCAACTGTAACTAACAATTACGGTTAGGTGTTCATCCTAATCTAACCGTAACCGTATTTTCATGGAACAATCAATCGTAACAGGTTTACGGTTGGGTTTTAGCATAGGACCCAACCGTAACTAATCTTCAAAAAAAAGTTTTCTATCCAAGATAATTTACGGTTGGGATTTGACAATCAAACCCAACCGTCAATACCAATTTTAGTTTTACTGCAAAAACATTTACAGTTGGTATGATAATCGAACTCAACCGTAAATGATCATCTTCATCTCCTTTATCCCAGATTTTGTTTTAATGCATAAATCAGATTTTTATTTGTTTTACTTTGGTGGGAAGAAAAAGTAGAAGAAAGAAAAGAGACTTTTTGGTAGTTTTTTGAAAATCCCTAGATTTTGATTTACTCAACCAAAATGAGTGATTCTAGTGACAAATTTGAGGTGGGTGAATCCTTGTATGATAACCAAATCAAATTTTACTTACCCATTGATGGAGACCCAACTATGTATGATTATTTGGATGGTAGAGAGGTTTTAACTCAAAGTTGTGATGGTGAATCTCAATCAAATGGAGAAACTAGCCGTCAAAGTGAAGATTCAATTGCCGAGAGTAGTCAGGTATACCTCTAACTTAAACTCTTGGTCTTTTATGGCTCAAATTTGATGAAATCACATAAAAAATTATGATACTTTTTGTGATTCAGGGTAGATTACGATTAGGTTTTCTTCTCGGACCTAACCGTAACCGTACTTTCATGGCGGAAAACCCAATCGTAACAGTTTTACGGTTGGGTGTTTAGCACCGACCCAAACGTAACTCATTATGTGCATGGGTATTTATTGCACTAGTTACGGTTGGGTTTGACTTTTGATACCAACCGTAGTTAATTATGTATGTTTTCTTTTATTTTTACGGTTAGGTTCGAAGGCACAACCCAACCGTAATTTCCCCTACGGTTGGGTCCGATGCTCATAACCTAACCGTAAATTTATACTTTCTAGTGTTTTGTTGCCTAATGCCTTGATATTTTTTGTTCAGCTCGAGATTGCACCTCACCCAATTTATGATCAGCCTCCTCCAAATGATGTTCTAACTAGAGATACTACGGATCACTATTTAAACGACTTGGTAGGTTATAGATAAGTTGTTAATTCCTTTGGACAATATTGTTAAGTTTTTTTTTTTTCTAACTTTGTGTTCTTGGACCATGTAGACATGGGAAAAAAAAGATGATGCAAAGCAATGGGCTAGAGAACATGGCAAGTTAATTATGTGTGTGATAGTTTGTAACCATCAAACTAAAGACAACCGCTTTCAAATGGTTTGCGAGTGTAGTGGATTCTGTACAAGTCTTGCGAAGAAGATGGTACCAAGCATATATAGCAGATACGCCCTGGCTGTACGCATAGCTCTAGTTTGATCTATGACGACCCCATCCTTTTCCAATTGCAGGGTTCCTCCAAACTTCTCCCTCAGACTACGCAACAAGATCTTCTTGGTCATACATAAACCTTTCTTCTTTGCTTCACCCGGTTTATCTCCAGCAGCCAGTTTAAACTCTAACTCGACTTCTGTCTTCTCCCATCCAAATGTGTCTTTAACAAGGACACAGAGATCACTCCAAGACATATTGTTGTCAAAATCTTCATACACAACTTTTCCTTCAACTTTTAAGCCAAGAATTGACTTGACATTATCCGGCGTTATTGTCATCTCGTCGAATGGGAGATGAAACGTATCGGTTTCAGGCCAATAACAATCCCTGAAGGCTGTGCAGGTAACATTGTCATATTCTAACATAGAATTGGTAATTCCGGGAGCTAACCCTGTACCATTTACGAGAACATGGACGTCTTTACATTCTTCAGCTAACAGCCAATGTTGAGCCCTTTGACAAACCAATTTCTTCACGGCCTGTACATGATCCTACAAAGAATAAAAACAATTTTTTTTAATCAAAATAGTACCAACAAGTTATAACTTGAAGTTAAACAAACAGAAATTTAACAAAACAAGAGAAGTTTTTAGATTAATACCCTAGTCTCAGCAACTTTGGCAGCTCATGAATGCGGATAACCAAATAATATTGCAGACATGTCTGGGGCTTCACCCCAAAGTCTTCCATTCTTCTTCTTAGGCAACAACACGTCTTTGCCTTTGGGAATATGCTTGCCTTTCGGTGATGGTTTCTTCCTTGGCTTTTTTTTCTTCACTTGAGGTTGAGTAGAAGCAACAACAATTTTTTTACCTTTCCCTTGATCGACAAATTGTTCTATGTCCGTCTCTTCTTCATCACATTCTTCCTCTTGTGGTGGTTCTCTAATCACGAGCGCACCTCCACTCACCACCGGTAGATCTTCGAAATCTTCGAAAACATGGGATTCATCTTGAGGTAGTACTTCTTGTCTAGATCTACCACCCCCTACCTCAAAATTCTTCTTCTTCTTATCGTTATTTCTCAAGCCTCTATTATCTACCCCTAAATGAACTTCGTGGCGAGGGGTTGGAGTGAGATCAATTGGTGTTAAATTATTACCCCTCTTGTTCTTGGGTTTTGCTCAATTCTTATTCCTACAACATACAATCAATACAGGTTAGATAATTTACAAACACACAAGCAATCAATCAAAAATTTGAAAATTCAGAACTCTTTACGGTTAGGTTACACATATAGAACCCAACCGTAAATAATCAATAAAAAGAAGTTCAACTACACAGGATAATTTACGGTTGAGAATTGACAATCCGACTCAACCGTAAATAATCATCAAGAAAAAAATTGAACTAGAGGGGAGAATTTTACGGTTGGGAATTGACAATCTAACCCAACCGTAAATAATCAACAAAAAGAAGTTCAACTACACAGGATAATTTACGGTTGGGAATTGACAATCTGACCCAACCGTAAATAATCATCAAGAAAAAAAATGAACTAGAGGGGAGAATTTACGGTTGGGAATTGACAATCGAACCCAACCATAAATAATCTTCAAAACAAAAAATTTGAACTTTCCAGGATAATTTACGGTTGACAACTAGAATCGAACCCAACCGTAAATACAAATTTTTCTTTGAGTGCAAAATAGTTTACGGTTGGGTTCAGAATCGAACCCAACCGTAAAATATCATCTTCATCTCCTTCCTTCTAATTTACGATTGGGTATTTTAATAACCCAAACGTAAAATTTTGAAAGAAACCAGTTACGGTTGGGTTCGAATCGAACCCAACCGTAAGTTCTTGAGAACCTATATTTACGGTTAGGATTCCAATCGAACCCAACCGTAAATGTTTCTGGAAACCTAATTTTTTGACTTGAAATCACTCGTTAGAACAAATTACAATCATAAAATGGAGAAAAATAGCATGGGTTCTTGTAGAATCATACTACAAAGAAGTTCAACCACCGGTATGTTCTTTACTTTCTTGATGAGTGCGGTTTTCTTCGTTTGATTGATTTTGATTCAAATCACTGCTACCTTCTATACCTTTAGTATAATTTGTCATCTTTATTATAGTGTTTGATTGACGATTATAAATTTTCGAATCGACGATTAATCGAAGACGATGAATTTGATGGAGAAGAAAATGGGGAGAAGGAGAGTTGAAGAGACAGGTGATTTACGGTTGGGAAGAAGAAGAGTTTTTTGTTTAGGTTTTAATAGGTTTTTTGTTTAGGTTATAGAGTAAAGGGTAATATAGGTATTTGCTATTATCATAGGGTATCCCTTATCCAATATTTTGGTTATCCTTCAACCATAGGAAGCCCTTCTATTGGAATGGGAAGCCCCTATATAAGGCTTCTTTTTTATACAGTACTATTTAGAGGCAACAAACTCTATTGCAACCTCCTCTCCAACAATAACGTCAATAAATTATAAATACTAGCAGCAAAGGCCCATCTCGGTACCATTCCTGCCGAAAAACATGTGGAATCCCCATAACATAACCAGTCTATATATTGGGATTAGACCCGTACTATTTGAGGAAATGCCAATATATACTCTAAACAATGGAAATTCCTTTCCCAACATAAAGTACATCAATAAAACACCTTTAAGCCTTTCCAGACAATAGAGAAAAGTGACTGAAAGCAGAACAAGTCAGAAAATATAAGTTGATAGCAAAAGTATGTTTTGCTGATGCATCAATATGATAGATAAAAAAAATTCTTGAATGACTTTAGTAAATTATTTAGAGGATGAGTTTGAAACCATCCATGGTTGCAGATAAAATGTACAAGCTCCCGCCTAAATTTTGCTACGCAAACCTTATGTTCTTTGATCGACCCGAAGTCATCGAAATCATAGAGAAGCTAAACTAGAAACCCAATCTTTTCAAGTCACAGAGGCTCAAATACCAGTGATTTTAGGTCGTCCCTTTTTAGATACATATAATGTCGTCATCAATTATGTAAATGGAATAATTATTTTTTCTTTTGGTAACATGACTATTGAACTGAATCTATTTAGTATAAGTAGACAACCTTCTTGTGAGATCTATGATTTAGAAGAAGTGAACATAACTAGTACTTCAGTTCAGAAATCTTTTTCAAACACTTTGTTAGAAGATCCATTAGAGAAATGCCTAGCGCGCTTTGGGTTTGATTTTTAACGATAATAGTGTTATTAATGAGGTGAATACTTTGTTAGATTTTACACCTTTAATGGACACTTATAATATATGAAAAGCTAAGTTTGAAATTCTACCGGTTTATAAGTCTACCTTATTTCCTTTTATAGAGGAAGCTGAGTGTATTTATGACCTTAAGGACCCTAGAATCCAACCAATAGTTTTTAGTCCATCTGAGAGTTTAGGTATCCCTGCTTAAAGTCCCTCACTTGGGGCTTGACATTTGCACCTCTATCATTTTTCAAGATCATCTTCAAACTAGATTCCATGAGCCTGTTGATGTCCAAAATGAAGTTCAGATGTTAGAAACCCATCCTCTGGTTGATGTAGTTTACCTATTCAATAATACCAAGATTGAATTTGTTTTTCCACCAAAAAAAATTCTACCAATTGAGCGAACGTTTGAATTTCAAATGTGTCACTTATTAAGTTTTGAGACTAAACCTAATTACTTTAGGAGATTAGAATCGACACATTTGCTTAAGAATGACCACCATTCTCATAGTAGTCAGCTATATGAATCCAATCTGATTAACTTTGAGGATCCATAATTATTCAGGTTATTATTATGTGCTTTTAAGTTCTTGGTTGAGTTTTTCCAGACTCTACAACCTGATCCTGTTGATCCTGCCTATGGGAAAATCTAGCCCATGAAAATATTTTATTTAGACCTTTTATAGAGCCTGAACCTGAACCACAGCTAGATGTAGTTGTCTTAAATAAAAATCTAGATAAGGGTGTGCTCGGTTTGTCCATTTTCTTGGCCTGTTGCAGTTTCCTTTTATTTGGGATAACACTATTTGATTCAGATGACCCACAATTGTTCCGGCTATTGTTATATCATTTTATGAGGTGTCTAGTCCTTTCTTAGTCTGGATGAAGACTTTAAACTTAGCATTTCTTGCGAGTTAACCCATGCTCATGCGACACAGTAATATCTTTCCTTAACTCCTTTTTTTCGATTGGTAACAGTTTCTCCTTGTTCATGCTTTTAATCATTTATCTTTAGAATATTGAGGACAATGTTAAATTGAAGTTTTGGGGTAAAGGAAAAACTTTTAGTGAAATATTGAACTCCAAAGTCTAGAAACTTGTGAACAATTCAGGATGACACTTACCATTCTAGCAAGATAGAAACTTAACACTTTTTCTATAGGAATTGGTGTGCCCAACTAAATGGTTTATTCATAAAATGATGTCTAGCTCGGGTTTAAAAATAACATGATAGTTGTCACCATATCTCGAAGTCTATCTTGACCATAGCACCTTCTGTTTTTATTTTTCCAATTTTTTATGTTTCTCTAAGTGATCTGGTGGTGCACCAATATCGAATTATTATCACTGTCAGGATGGAGTACAGTGTTTGAGATCAAGCCCCATTATTGTATTTTATTTAGATCATTATCCAAAAAAATATAGAGTATTGACACTCTGATAGCAATATGTGTGTGTTCTCCCTGTCTCTATCACCTTAGCAAGCGTGGAACGTAGGATCCATGAGAACTATCATGTAAGATGCTGATACGGAGCATGTGCTTGGATTCATTTGATCCAATCATGTTGTCAGTACATTTAATAAAATAATAAATAATTGTTTTATTTTCAATAAATCGATCGTTGGGGCCCTTGTATATACCAGTTGATTCGATATTAGTATAAGGATTAAGACCAGTGGGAGCATATCTAAATCTATTAGGATGCATCCTGGCACTGACCTTCAGACAGATATGGGAAACACCGTTCACCTTAGTCAACATGTGCAAAATTCATCATATTTATATCCATCTTCTAAATTTATTCATGTGATTGAACTTTGATAGATTCTGGGTACCAAACCTCTTCTGTTTCTTTGAATAATGAACTCAATCAATCCATTGAAACTGAACAGAAATATGAGAATTATGTGCCACATATTTCTTCCTGTAATACGAGTCTTTCTTTAGAAGAAACGCTTAAGAAATTCATTGAAACTTCATGCGAATCTCAAATAATGATTAGTGGGTTTCTTAAGCAGTTTACTGAAAAGTCATGTGAGAGAGATATAGTGCAGGAAAAAATTCATGAGACCTTTGGAGAAATTAAAGATGAATGGTCAAATATTAATAATGCTCAAAATGAACTTAAATGTCAAATTAGTGTTTCCAATTTTACCCTTGATAATAATGATAAATA
Source organism: Papaver californicum (assembly GCA_023531435.1). NCBI lineage: Eukaryota > Viridiplantae > Streptophyta > Magnoliopsida > Ranunculales > Papaveraceae > Papaver > Papaver californicum. Next base: position 1,900,175 of record JAJJMC010031432.1, on the reverse strand, counting down.
TTTACCTAATCTAGAGGGCGTGGTTATAATTGAAGACACTACTCATTTTTATGATGATAAGGATAATATTGATAAAGAATTAGAAATTCGTAGTCATAATGACCAGGAAATTTTTACACCACCTAAGCTTCATGATGATAACGATTTTTCTAGTTTTAAATCCTAATAATATTGATTATTATTTACCTATTCAAGAGGAAAATGATTTAACTATAGATACCATTATTATAGACGGTGAAATATTTTTTTGTTATTATGAAGACGATTATGGTTTAGAGGAATGAGTTTATCCTGAAACTAGTGTATTAGAGTCCAACGATTCAAAGACAATAGTCTCAAATGAAGATGATGAATTCGTAAAAAAATTAAATGTGAGTGAAGGTACCCCACCTGATGATAAAATAATTGACCATTTTCCTAAATTTGATAATTTAGAAATTAAGAAAAGTGTGACTAGTTCATCCAAGGACACATACTATCCTAGGTTTGGGGGTGAATATCATTTCCCCCATGGTAATATTTTGACTTTTATAAATGTGCCTTGCTTGGGACTTGACATATGTGTCTCTACAATTTTAAGAGATTATCTTCAAGAACTGTTTCTCAAACCTTATGATGTCCAAAAAGAAGTTCAGTTGTTAGAACCCCATCCTCTGGTTGATGTGGTTTACCCAGGCGATAATATCATAATTGACTTTGTTGTCCCACCAAATTTTATTTACCAAATGTGGGAACATATGTATTTCAAATGTGTCAATTTTTAGATTTTGGAACTAAATATGATTATTTTAGAAAATTTGAATCGACAATTTCTCTTAAGAATGACTATCACTCTCATATACTTCTTTGTTGCCAGTTGTATGAGTCAAATTCAATTGACCTTAAGGATCCACAATTATTTCGATTATTGTTGTATGATTCGTAAATTGTGACTAATCCTTTCTTGGTCTTCATGAAGACTTTAAACTTAGCGCTCTATGAGAGGCAACCCATATGCTTTTGGTACACTTTGCTGGTAATATACTTCCATATCTCTTTTACTTTGTTCATGCTTTAATTCATTTATCTTTAGAACATCGAGGACTATGTTCAGTTTAAGCTTGGGGGTAAGGGAGATTTTTTTTTAAAAATTTAGTTGTACCAAAAGCTCCAAAATTTAGAAACTTGTGAACAATTCAGGATGACAATGACAATTCTAAGTAGATGGAAACAAAATTCTTGGTTGTAGGAGTTGTGGGACCCAACTAAATGGTCTATTCATAAAAGGACAAAGCTCAGGTGTTAGAAATAACATGAAAGTCGTCACCATATCTCGGAGTCATCACCATGTCACGTTCTGTTTTTATTTTTGTAACTTTTTATTTTTCGCTAAGTGATTTGGTGAGGCACTAGTATCGCCTTGCTATCGCAAGGATGAAGTAGAATGATTGCGATCAAGCCCCATTATTTTAATCGAACTTGACCAATAATTAAAAAAGAAGACATCTAGATAGCAATATGTGTGTGTTCTCCCTGTCTCTGTCTCCTAAGCAAGCGTGGAACGCATGATCCATGAGAACTATCATGTGATCTGCTGAAAAGGAGCATGCGCTTGGATTCAAAAAAATCCAATCATGTTGTCGATCAATTAATAATTAAAAAAATTTGTATATATTCAATAAATCGACTGTTGGGACCCTTGTATATACCAACTGAGTCGATATTAGTATAAGGATTAAGACCAGTGGGAGCATATCTCAATCCATTAGAATTCATCCTGGCAGCGACCTTCAGACAGATATGGGAAACACCGTTCACCTTAGTTAACATGTGCAAACTTCATCATCTCCATATCCATCTTCTAAATCTATTCATGTGATTGAACTTTGATAGACTCTGAGTATCGTGGTCCATTGTTCGACTTTCTGAGTAGTGCTTTGTTTTCTTACATATGAATTTTAGTACGCTTGAGTGAAAACTCATATACAACAATTGGACTTAAAATATAACCAAATCATTCAGTAGCCAACTAAATAGCATGTTTAGTGTCTACCCTCAATCGTTCACAAGTACTCAGGCTTTGGAGTAAAAGGTTTTATGGGTATACCTCTTGTAAACCCTCACGAGACGAAACTCGTCCACTAAGGCCACTTAAGGGTATAAAGGTTTGTTGCACACACTATGTGTGTCTGCGACAGTGAGTTATGATTTTTTTTTTTTAGTTTAGAGTTGCTCGAGGACTGGCAAATAATAAATTTGGGGGTATTTGATAGACACATTTTTCTATCTAATTTGTCTCAATTCTGTATATTTATAGTTCTCAATTTATGTACTAATATTATTTTTATTATTTTTTGAAGTATTTTTGAAGAATAAATAATTATGAAAGAATGGGCTTAAAAGTTATAAAGGCGCCCTTAAAATTGATAAAGGAACCCCCAAGCATTTGGATAACAGCACCCAAACTATGGATAGGGGCAACCACCACCTTCTTCTCCTTTTCAAATCAGTTTTGGCAGGAATCTTCTTTTTTCTAATGACATGATCTGACTAAGGGATATTTTTATATTTTCAAGGGATTCTAAAACAAGACTTATTCTTGTTTATTTAAGAGAAGTTTTGAAAGATTTGGAATGTTAAAGGAAGTAAAATAGAATCCTATCATTCTTATTCTCGGAAAGAAAAAAAACAAGGAAAAAAATACTCGGGTTTGATTCTCAAGCAGGCAAATATATTATCTCGAGTTTATAACATCTTGTTCTTTAGTTCTTTAAAAGGAAACAAAATCGAGAATAAAGTTTCAAGGCGGAAACAAACAACACATGATGATGAAGATTTTATAAAAATAAACTGCAGAGAATTATTTTCATTAAGATTGGATATTCAAGAAGATTTGGAGTTGTTTGGTTGATATAGTATAAATAGAATAGTCGAGGAAGAGATTGGAAGAGGCTGGCATAGGCCAGAAATCAAGAAACAAAAACTCAAAAAAAAATTATACTTTTGTGAAAAAAATGAAAAAAATGTTACAAAAAGGTTGAAGATTTTGTAGCCAAAAGTTTGAAGAAGAACTTCGTCATAAAAAAAAATTCGTCATAACAAGAGAACTGTCGTTTACGTCCGTGGTCTATTCTCTTAAATTCAATATCTATCGTAACGGTTTCATGAGTAGTACCAACAAAAGTTCTGAGCTTTAATACAGAAAAGAACAAGACTTATTCAACTGTGCCCAAAGTGAGTCGTTTATTGATTAAATCAATTTATTCTCTTTGCAATTTTTTTTAGAAATCATGAATAAAAAGGGTTTTTCTTCTATTCTTTTTGCAGTGAGTAGGTAGTTTCCTCCCTTAGGATTAGAGAGGGAGTCCAACTATGTTTTCTAGCATGAGGTGACTATTTTTCTCTAATAATTTTCTTAGTCCTATTTTCTTGTGTAATTACGATAATAATTTCTTCATGTGTCCTTATGCTTTATTAATTGTATTATATTTTCTTTTCAGAGATAAGCATATTATAGTGCAGAAAGTTATTAATCCTTTAAGAAAAATAAATTAAATTAAAATGATTTATTTTCCGAGATGCAATTAACTGTCCGCAGTCGTCTTGAGTAATATTTTGAGAAAATTATAGTGAATAGTTACAAACATCTAGTAGGCATAGTTGTGATGAAATCTCGAGTCCTAGGTTTTCTTTCTTTTGTTTATATGTCAGTTTTAGTATTTTAAGCATTTTTAGAGTTTTAGAATAAAATCAACAAACCCTATTTTGTCATTAGCACATCATTTAATTAAAGGTTAGAATTTGTAATTTTTAAATCCCTGTGGAACAACCCGTGCTTGCATACTGTCTCATCAACATCAGTGCTTTTGCGGTATAAAATAAAATCACATCAATTTTTTAGCACTGCTTCTAAGGATTTAGAAGTTGTGAATTTTAATTTTTTTCATTAACTTTTCGTTAATTAGTTTAGGATTTATTTTTATTTTTCTTTATTTTAGATTTTACTTGAGTACTTTTCTTAGTTTCGAGTATTTTAAATATTCTACATTTAATGTGGAAGTTGCTACCGAAAAAGATAAGTAATATAACACAACTTTTTTTTTTAGATTTTCATTTTGTAAATAAGTAAATTAGGATTTTTTTTATATTCTTAGTTAAATCTTTAGTTTTACTATTTTCTTTATTTATTTTATTTTGGATATATAAATAAAAAATACGTGCACACACATCATTTGCATCGTCTGAAACCGATATTAGGAAAACACGTGGAATAGTACATTCTACCCTCTGGGCGTTATCAGACGAAATTACACAAGCCTTAGCCTTGTACCATTGACCAGTCTTTGACTGTAGGTATATTTTGCTAAGGTAACTGAGCTTACCCAGTTTAGTCGAACCTGCTGATAGACACATTTTTGTGTGTGATTTGTCCTCAATTATCTATTTTGTTAGTGCTCAATTTGGTATTTATTGTGTTATTTTATGTGTTTGTGGGTATTTTTGGGAAATAAATATTGGTGAAAAAATCGTCTCAAAAAGTGATAAAAGCAATCGAGGAAAAGTTACTAAAGGAACCCGGAGAAATTACTAAAGGCACAACATCAATTGCTAAAGACACCCGACCATTGGATAGGGGCACCCCTCTTTTTGAAATGAAAAAAATGGTTGGAAAAGAATTTTTAAACACGTGAAAGTTCTGTGGAAGTTGGAATTCGATTTTTAAAGGGTTTAAATAGTTTTAAACTCTATCAATTTGTAGTAGAGATTAAACAAGACTCAAACACGTCAAATCAGAGTGATTTTGGCCGAGAATCACGCCTGGAAATCCTTGTGATTATCGGAATCATGATTTTTGATAACTCGGATTTGCAATGGGAGTTGGATAGATTTTGAAGTCCTCATCGTTTAAGGAAGTCTTGTTAGGGTTTGGTAAACCTAAATAAATCCAAGAGGTTGAAGAAAAACGGAGGAGAGAGGCTCGACAGGCAAATTCCAGGGAAGGAATTCTCTTAGAGATTTCTTGATCATGTTGGGTATAAAAAGGGTTGTTTGATTCAGAAAAGAGGATATGAAGGTTGGGTCGAGCTTAGAAGGCCAACTGAGCGAAGAAAAATAAAATTATGTTGCTGTTGCTGATGAAGACGTGAAGAACAGGAAATAGGCGACGGTTTCTTCAACCCATCTGCAACGGATATCTTCGTCTTTGCAACATTTATCTTCAACTGCAATGGTTTCTTCAACCCATCTGCAACGGATATCTTAGCATCTGCAACATTTATCTTCAGCTGAAAACACTTTTCTTCTGTAACAGTGAGAACAGTAGTTTGCAACGCCATTACACCATTGTGAACCATCTGTGTTATTATTTTTCATCTTTCAAACACTTTTTGAGCTATGTACCAATCTTTTGAGGGTGTTTTGAGCAAGATGAGATAAACCCCATCACTGAGGCAAGGAGGAAGCCATTCTTCCATGATTAATTGGTAACTTTTAATAATTCTTTTATGACTTTTGCATTATTTTTAATTGAAATTATGATTTTTCTTAATTAGTTGTGATTTTGTTTGATGGTATATGTTGGGACTTATAAGCTTTTGATGAGCCATGTTTGTGATTTACAATTGATATTTTAAAAATCTACATTTGGAAAAAATTAGAGTCACTTATTTGAGCTAAAATTGTTTAGAATTATTATTTTTGGAATCAATTAAACGTGGTTAATGGTGAAATCCATAACCTCAGTATTTGTGAATATTATTTTCATCTTTTTTGTATATTTTCTAGTTTAAAATCAGTTTTAAAATCTAAAATCAATCTTTACAAGTTCGAGAGTTTGAACCTTATGCATTTGCATGTGCATTATATAAAAAAAATGTCGAACTGGTACTACGATAACCAATACAATGAATATCCGACTGAGTATAAAAATAGACATTATCCGTACTATGACCATATTGTGGATAATACTTGGGACCACTATCAAACCTCTGGTGGTTATGGTTCATATCATAGTGATCCCAATTACTATTCGCACGCTCGCCAGTCGTACGAACGGGTAAACGAGTAATATCATGCGCAAAATGCTTATTCTCCATCTTTAAATGATTTAATGAAGCAGTTGCAACAAAATACTTCTTATGATCAAAGCCTTTCTTTAGAAGATTCGCTCAAGAGGTTGACTGAATGTTCACGTAAATCTGATATAATAATGGAAAATTTTTATAAAGAGTCATATAGGGATGATTTAGTCAGACAGTTGCATATAATTCTTCTTATGAAAGTCCATCTTTAGAAAATACCCTCCGGCGTCTCATGAAAACTTCTCAAATTCTTTTGTTTCCTTGAATAATGAACTCAATCAATCCGTTGAAACTGAACAAAAGTATGAGAATTATGTGCACACATTTCTTCTCATAGTACGAGTCTTTCTTTAGAGGAAACGCTTAAGAAATTCATTGAAACTTCACGCAAATCTCAAATAATGATTAGTGGGTCTCTTAAGCAGTTTACTGAAAAGTAATGTGAGAGAGACATAGTGCAGGAACAAATTCATGAGACCTTTGGAGAAATTAAAGATGAATGGTCAAATACTAATAATGCTCAAAATAAACTTAAATGTCAAATTAGTGTTTCCAATTTTCCCCTTGTTAATAATGATAAATATTTACCTAATCTAGAGGGAGAGGGTTATAATTGAAAACACTAATCATTTTTATGATGATGAGGATAATGTTGATAAAGAATTAAAATTCGTAGTCATAATGACCAGGAAATTTTTACAACACCTGAGTTTCATGACGATTACGATTTTTCTAGTTTAAATCCTAATAATATTGATTATTTACCTATTCAAGAGGAAAATGATTTAACTAGAGATACCATTATTATAGTCGGTGAAATATTTTTTTGTTATTATGAAGACGATGATGGTTTAGAGGAACGAGTTTATCCTGAAACTAGTCTATTAGAGTCCAACGATTCAAAGACAATAGTCTCAAATGAAGATGATAGAATCGTAAAAAAAATTAAATGTGAGTGAAGGTACCCCACCTGATGATAAAATAATTGACCATTTTCCTAAATCTGATAATTTAGAAATTAAGGAAAGTGTAACTAGTTCATCCAAGGACACAAACTATCCTAGGTTTGGGGGTGAATATTATTTCCCCCGTGGTAATATTTTGACTTTTATAAATGTCCCTTACTTGGGACTTGACATATGTGCCTCTACAATTTTAAGAGATTATCTTCAAGAACTGTTTCCTGAACCTTATGATATCCATAAAGAAGTTCAGTTGTTAAAAACCCATCCTCCGGTTGATGTGGTTTACCCAGGCGATAATACCATAATTTGCTTTGTTGTCCCACCAAAATTTTATTTACCAAATGTGGGAACATATGGATTTCAAATGTGTCAATTTTTAGATTTTGGAACTAAATTTTATTATTTTACAAAATTTGAATTGAAACATTCTCTTAAGAATGACTACCACTCTCATATATTTTTTTGTGGTCAGTTGTATGAGTCAAATTCAATTGACCTTAAGGATCCACAATTATTTCGATTATTGTTGTATGATTCGTAAATTGTGACTAATACTTTCTTGGTCTGCTTGAAGACTTTAAACTTAGCGCTCTATGAGAGGTAACTCATATGATTTTGGTACATTGTGCTAGTAATATATTTCCTTATCTCTTTTACTTTGTTCATTTCTCTTTGTTCATGCTTTAATTCTTTTATCTTTAGAACATCGGGGACTATGTTCAGTTTAAGTTTGGGGGTAAGGGAGAGATCTTTTTAAAATATAGTTGTACCAAAAGCTCAAAAATTCAGAAACTTGTGAACAATTCAGGATGACATTGACCATTCTAAGTAAATGGAAACAAACTTCTTGGTTGTAGGAGTTAAGGGACCCAACTAAATGGTTTATTCATAAAAGGACAAAGCTTAGGTGTTAGAAATAACATGATAGTCGTCACCATATCTCAGAGTCGTCACCATATCACGTTATGTTTTTATTTTTACAACTTTTTGTGTTTCTCTAAGTGATTTGGTAGGGCACTAGTATCGCTTGATGTCGCCAGGATGAAGTATAATGATTGCGATCAAGCCTCATTATTTAATGAAACTTGTCGAATAATTAAAAAAAAAAGACACCTGGATAGCAATATGTGTGTGTTCTCCCTGTCTCCGTCGCCTAAGCAAGCGTGGAACGCAGGATCCATGGGAAATATCATGTCATCTGCTGAAAAGGAGCATGCGCTTGGATTCAAAAAAATCCAATCATGTTGTAGATCAATTAATATTAAAAAAATAATTGTATATATTCAATAAATCGACACCCTTGTATATACCAGTTGATTCGATATTAGTATAAGGATTAAGACCAGTGGGAGCATATCTCAATCCATTAGAATTCATCATGGCAGCGACCTTCAGACAGATATGGGAAACACCGTTCACCTTAGTCAACATGTGCAAACTTCATCATCTCCATATCCATCTTATAAATCAATTCATGTGATTGAACTTTGATAGACTCTGAGTATCGTGGTCCATTGTTCGACTTTCTGGGTAATGCTTTGTTTTCTTACATATGAATTTTAGTACGCTTGAGTGAAAACTCGTATACAACAATTGGACTCAAAATAGGGTAATTCCTCCTAGAGCCAAAGAATTTAGTAGCCATCTAAATAGCATGTTTAGTGTCTACCCTCAATCGTTTACAAGTACCTAGGCTTTGGAGTAAAAGGTTTTATGGGTATACCTCTTGTAAACCCTCACGAGACGAAACTCGTCCACTAAGGCCACTTAAGGGTTTAAAGGCTTGTTGCACATGCTAAGTGCAATCGCGATGTCTGCGACAGTGAGTTATGATTTTTGTTTTTTAGTTTATATTTGCTCGAGATCTGGCAAATAATAAGTTTGGGGGTATTTGTAGACACATTTTTGTGTCTAATTTGTCTCAATTGTTTATATTTATAGTTCTCGATTTATGTACTAATATTATTATTTTATTATGTTTTGAGGCATTTTTGAAGAATAAATAATTGTGAAAGAATGGGCTTAAAAGTTATAAATGCGCCCTCAAAATTGATAAAGGAACCCCCAAGCATTTGGAAAAAAGCACCCAAACTTTGGATAGGGGCAACCACCACCTTCTTCTCATTTTCAAGTCAGTTTTGGCGGGAATCTTCTTTTTTCTAATGACGTGATCTGACTAAGGGATATTTATAGATTTTCAAGGAATTTTAAGACAAGATTCTTGTTTATTTAAGAGAAGTTTTAAAAGATTTGGAATGTCAAAGGAAGCAAAACAGAATCGTATCATTCTTATTCTCGGAAAGAAAAAAAAACAAGGAAAAAATACTCGGGTTTGATTCTCAAGCAGGCAAATATATTATCTCGAGTTTATAGCATCTTGTTCTCTAGTTCTTTAAAAGGAAACAAAATCGAGAATAAAATTTCACGGCGGAAACAAACAACACATGATGATGAAGCTTTTATAAAAATAAACTGCCGAAAATTATTTTCATTAAGATTTGATATTCGAGAAGATTTGGAGATGTTGGGTTTCTATAGTATAAATAGAATAGTCGAGGAAGAGATCGGGAGACACTGGCAGAGGCCAAAACAGTTCAATATCTATTGTAACGGTTTCATGAATAGTACCAACAACAGTTATGAGCTTTAATATAGAAAAGAATAAGCCTTATTCAATTGTGCCCAAAGTGAGTCATTTATTCATTAAATCATTTTATTCTTTTTGCGACGAATTTGGTTAGTTCTTCTTTGTAAAAAATTTTAGAAATCATGAATAAAAAGGGTCTTTCTTCCATTCTTTTTGCAATGAATAGCTAGTTTCCTCCCCTAGGATTAGAGAGGGAGTCCAAATAAGATGATAATAATCAAAAAACAAAATAAAGAAAAAAATAAAATAAATAATCAAAATAAGATGATAATTAAATTAATAATTGGTTAAAAGAACTAATAATTTACCTCTTGCATTTTTATAGGAAAATTAATGCCCTAATTTCTTTATTTTTCCCCTTTTGTTCTTCGATGGTTAAAAAGAAATAAAAATCACAAAACTAAAAAATGCATATAGGTTAAAACGTTAAAAAAAAAAACTTTTTACTGCCCCTTTTAGTTATTCCATATTATCATGCATCCCAACAAATTTATTAAATTCCTTTGATTTTGTATTCCAAAATATCCCACTATTGTATTACAACTTATTAAGGAAACAAATGAAAAAAAAAAGTTAACGTGCTTAAAGGACACGTATTATATCTTATAAAGGAAACACAAAAAAAAAGAATTAACATGTTTAAAGGATTTTTTTTATAACTAAAAAAAGGAAGAAAAATGTTAACATGAAACTTATTTCCATACTTACGATATGAATCCCCTCATATGTAATGATACTTTATCATATTTTTTTATCTCTTATATATTAAACCGTTTGATTTTGAAACATTAAAAGGAACAAACCTATAAAAAGGAAACAATTAATATTATTTTTTGATACCCTATAAAAACTGCTGTCCAAAGTTGAACTTCGTTCACTTTGGATTTTGATCGGCCCTGGAATTGGACATGGCCAGGAACGGAAGCTACACGGTATGTAAGTTAGGGAGTTTACATAAGCCAATTGCATCACAAGGATGATGCAAGGAAATAATGACATGGGATTGGTTGATGCACCCTTGACACGAGCAAGATAAGTGCATGCTTCCATCTCAATGCCGGAGCGAACTCAGGATACAGAAATAAGCTTGCAATGTCCTATGTACAAGTCCAAGGAATGTCATATGCCTGGACAGGACTAAGAAGTCAGTGATGCATGCAGAAATGCATTTGCATTGACCTTTATGGCCTTGCACCATTTGCAGAAAAAGGGGAAGTTAGTACGGTGTGGAGTTACATAAGGAAGCTACTTTTAAGGCATCATGCTTGCAAAGCACGCTTGGTGAGGCAATTGACATGCATTTTCCTAGTGAGAAGTGGAGCTTAATGGCCCGATCACTGCATTTACGAGTGGAGCATCGGGGAGTTTCGGTTTGCATGTAGCCTTAGAGGCGGAATCTCCCGGTCCGTCTCATTGAAATACTATGTCGACATTATGTGAACATTTCTAATCTGACCAAAATACATCTCGAGTAGAAACCCTAAGATAGTAGACATATCGAAAATGTAAGTTTCGGTCAGACATTAAGGATCGGTCCTAGTAGAGATCCTCCATTCACTTATTCAACTACGAAACAAGTTTTGCAAGTCTACTCCCTTAAATTATGTATACACACAATTCCAAGGTATGGATTCATTTGGAAGTTCAACACACTAAATAATAAAAACTTACCAATTAGTGTTATATCGATTCTACGAAGTCCATAGATAAACTATACTTCGTAACCCCGTGTACTTAAGTTGTATAAAACAACTAGTATATCATTCCTTGATACTTTGATCATAGTATAATGACCAAATCACCAATAATAGAGACAAATAAACAAACTTAACTCAATATGTTATGTTTTCAATAAATACTGACTTGAAATAACAAAAGATAGAAATGGAACAAGACAAGCCTGTTGTTACTAACCTCGAACTGAAGGATGATGTCTTCCTTGATGCCGATACATCTTCAATTTTTTCATGAGTAACAAGAGAAAGTCTCAACATTTCTATGTTCCTAGTCTAACCTAACAAAGTTGACTCTAGTAATCAAATCAAGCAGCTTTGAGTTTTGGAACTAAATCTGACATACCAACGCTCGATGGGTTCAACCGACCAGTGCTCTAACACACTCAATTAAAAGTTAATATGATGGAAGTCAAGTTCGTTCCAATGAAGATCAAAGAGTTTTAGTTGTCGAAAGTGTCACAAAAGGTGTGGGGTGGGAAAATTGTTTTTGGAAAAGATTAAGTTATAAGCAGTTGAGAGAGATATGACCAAGAAATCCTTCTTCGTTACTTAACACTCATCAAGTTAGTATACTCATCTGCTTGTCATTAATCACAAATCATCACCAACCATAGAATAGCAGGTACGCTTAGCTATCCCCAAAATTCCTTATATCACTGGATAACATGTAGGCTAATTAGTCACCAGATTCTATCCGTCTGAACCACCATGAATTACGCTCTTAAGGTGTAATTCAGTCGAATGCTTTTTGGCGGTTTGTGAATTTAGGTTTAATCCTAGTAGTTAAACTCAGTACGCTAGGTTCACTTTCTAGTGTTGTTTTTACACACAATTGCTCCACAAAATCTATTTGCAAGGTCTCACGTTTTCTACTTGTGTAAGACGTTATTCAACAATTACGGATATCCTAACTCCTACTAGTTTTGGATTAGTTAACAAATCAATTTAGTTGGCCACCTAAACAATCTATCAATCAAGTATGAACATTCGTATAAGTAAAAACAAGTGATAATCATGTGAAGAACGTCAAAATAGATTCATAAAATAACTTAAACCATATCTAGAACTTAGAAGTCATCCTCAATCAATTAGGTATTTAGCTACTCATGGATGTAGAAGCATCCATGATATACATATAAGAAAATAAAAAAAGAATTCTTACGATGATGAAACCGCTCCAAAATCCTAGTTTTTTCTCCATGTGATTGATTATTCTCCCCAAGCTTGCAAAGTAATATAAAAGTTGTCTTATTAATGTCTTGGAGGTCTCCTTATGTAGTAATCATAAGATCTAGGGTTTAGAATCCTTCATGGACCGATTATTTCTTGTTTTAGAAGTCCAAAAACGTGTTAAACACTTTTCTTATGGCTAAGAATTAGTCCCACGTCCTAGCCGTAGCTAGATAAACATTTAATATGCAAACAAAACAAGAAGACGGAAAAAGAAGACGGGATAGTAGTCGTTTATGGAGTGATTTGCAAAGAAGAAATCGAGTTTCTTTTATAGGCAGAAATCAAAGAAGATGAGTAATAGCAATTGATTCTCAATCAATTTCGTGCATGGAGAGCCGACATAAATGATAAAACGGAATTAAAACGGGCAAAGTTTAAATCAATTCAAATCAGCCATTACTGGGAAAAAAATGTGGTAAGTAAAATATACCCTGACAGGTCAGACGCCCCCATATTAAAACAAGATTTAGTTTGATATTTAAATTCATTTAGAAAATATTCCAAAAGAATTTTGTCCAAAAAGATAAGTTTTGGTTGACCCACACCCACAGGCGACGGCAGTGTGTGTGCTTCGATGCAAAGCACCGTGCGTGTGTGAAATGTGTGGTTGCACCAACTAACCCATTGCCTAAGTCCTTCTCCCTCACATAAAAGTGTGTTGACCCAAAGGGCCACTCTAAGATACAAAAATCCTAATAATATGAAGAGGCAACATCTTTATAGTTTCTCCTATATGGGATTAAAGGTTTCATTCATAAATAGTGAAAATGAGCTAGTATCCTCAGTGACCCTTTAGTCCCGAGATCCATTCCCGCCAAGATATAATAAAATCATTTTCCCCAAACAAATAGAGCCCTTAATTCCAATAGTGCTAATGAAAATAAGAGTGAATTTATGCACACTCTTAATTACTATGTATTGACATTTCAATCTCCTCCCCTATTGACTTTATTTTGGAAGATGATATATTAAATTCACGTTTTTTAGAAAAATGTGCACAAAAATAAATTTTGAATATAAATAAAAAGAGACTTCCAATATTTTGAACTGAGTCGCTAAAAATACTAAATGCTAATAAATTTTTATAATCTCTAAGCAATTATAATACAAATCATTTATCTGAGTGAGGACTTATTAAAAAACTATACCACTAAAAGTTGAAATGTATTAGTTTTGGTGATAAATTTGTGCACTAAAATGAATTCATACTTGACCATCAGGAAGAAGATGGTTAAGTAGTTTAAAACTGAAACCCAGAAATCCAGAAGTTGACCTTTCATACCGGAGGTCGATTATTTGATGATAAACACTTTAATCCGGTCAACCTACGAGAGGCCCGAATATCTTTACATGTTGTATGATTAGTAAAAATGTGATTAGGAAAGCAGATAGAATAGAAAGAAAGGTCCCTTAATTATCTTGATTCTGACGTTGAGTAACTGAAGTGAAGAACGTCCAGGTTCTCTTCATGTACTAAAAGAATATAACATTGTGGGCCCGATCTCACTCTCAACTTGTCTTTCTTTTCCTCTGAACGTACATTCGCAAATTTGAATACCCAAACAAGAAACACCCTTTCTTCCTTTTTCCTCTTCAAGTATGGCAGCAGCAATATGATTTCTTCTCGTATCAGAGACCCAATACGCGTATCAGCAGTCACAGTGTACTGTCTAAGCGGTATTAACGGGGTTAGATGGAGGAAGAAGAGGGAGGGGGAATATATTTAGTTGTTGTCTTATTTATTACCGGAAGTTAGAAAGGTGGTTTTGGCACCAAAAAGTTTGGCGTGATGAGGAGGAGGACGACGAGATCTGATCGTGGTTTTGTTGCGAATCTGGTTATGGGCTAGGTACTGTTTTTTTTTCTTTTCCATTTCTGATTTTTAACAATGGAGATTATTTTTGGATTTTATTGTTTATATATTATTCTTCTGTTGAGTTGATAAGATATCATGTTAGTTACAGACACAGATAACAGGAGGAGTAAAAAAAAAAGAAAAAGAGAATTATTTTGAGGGAATATTATATTATTGAAGATTTCAGATAGATGGGGGTATGTTAGATCTTGAAATCTAGCAAAAGTTTTTTATTTTAATGGGTTTTGGGTATTACTATTTTAAATTGAAAATATGAAACTTGGAAGGAAGGAGGGTTTATTCTAATTTCATGTTTCTGCATCAGGTTTATGAGAGATTGAGTTTGATATCTTTGTTTGTTCAAATGGATTGAACAAGGAGGAGGAGAAGAAAAGAAGAAGAAGCATTCTTCAGATGCAATGTTAAAAGTAATTGCTCCTGGTTTATTGATTTTGGTTCTACTACTAGCGGGTTCTGTATCAGTTTTTGCCCTGGATAATGGCTTCTCAAGGTGTAATTGTGAGGAAGATGAAGGACTCTGGAGTGTGGAGAACATTTTACAATGCCAGAAGGCTAGTGATTTTCTGATTGCAATTGCGTATTTTTCAATACCCATTGAACTCCTATACTTCCTAAGTTGCTCAAATCTGCCCTTCAAATGGGTACTTTTTCAGTTCATAGCATTCATAGTCCTTTGTGGACTAACTCATTTGCTTAATGGATGGACTTATGCGCCACACACGTTCCATTTGATGCTTGCCCTTACCATCTTCAAATTTTTAACCGCTCTCGTCTCATGTGCGACTGCAATTACCCTTATCACTCTTATTCCTTTGCTTCTCAAAGTCAAAGTCAGGGAGCTTTTCTTGAAGAAGAAAGCTTGGGAGCTCGATCGAGAGGTTGAAATGATGAAGCAACAGAAAGAGACAAGCTTACATGTTAGAATGCTTACCAGGGAGATTAGAAAATCCCTTGATAGGCATACTATTTTGTATTCTACCTTGGTTGAGCTTTCTAAGACTTTGGATTTGCAAAATTGTGCTGTTTGGATGCCTAATGAAGATAAGACAGTCATGAATTTGACACATGAACTGGAGCAGAATCGGGATTCAGCAAATGTATCTCATTTTGCAATCCCAACTACTAATCTGGATGTTAGGGAAATCAAAGACAACAAGGGAGTGAAGATTTTGAGCTCTGATTCAGCTCTAGGAATGGGCAGTAGTGGTGGAGATGGAGAACCAGGTGCAGTGGCTGCAATTAGAATGCCAATGCTGAGAGTTTCAAACTTCAAAGGAGGAACTCCAGAACTAATCCAGGCTTGTTATGCTATACTCGTACTGGTTCTTCCGAGTACAGAAGTTAGGGTTTGGAGTTATCATGAATTAGAAATTATCGAGGTAGTTGCTGATCAGGTTGCTGTTGCTCTTTCTCATGCTGCTGTTTTAGAAGAATCTCAATTGATGAGAGTGAAACTTGAGGAACAGAATCGTGCATTACAACAGGCAAGAAAAGATGCGCTGATGGCAAGCCAAGCAAAGAAATCATTTCAGAAAGTGATGAGTAATGGCATGAGAAGGCCGATGCATTCGATCTCGGGATTACTGTCAATATTACAGCAAGACAATATAGGTGCTGAACAGAAGATAATTGTTGATGCAATGGTGAAAACCAGCAGTGTTCTTTCAACTTTGATTAATGATGTAATGGAGATTTCTGATCGAGACCGAAATCGGATGCCATTAGAGATGCGACCATTTGGGCTGCATTCTATGATAAAAGAAGCAGCTTGCCTTTCGAAATGCTTGTTTGTTAGCCAGAATATTGGTTTCAGATTAGAGGTTGATAGTTCACTGCCCGATCGGGTACTTGGCGACGAAAGACGGATTGTTCAGGTTATTTTACATATGGTTGGGAATTTGTTGAACGTGTGTGAGAAAGGAAAGACTGTTATAACTTTTAGGGCTTCAACAGTGAGGGGAAGTGACTCGTGGAACGATCAAAGATGGGCAGTTTGGAGGTCAGGTTCTTCTGATGGATATGCTTATATGAAACTTGAAATTGGGAGAAACAATGATGGTCCTTCAACATCAACAGAGAACTTGGTCACATCAGCACAGCTTACTAATCGGATTAACAACAGTGGGGGACACGAGGAGAGTTTGGGCTACAGCGTGTGCGAAAAACTTGTCCGGGTAAGAATGCTGAATCCTTCACATATTTTATTTATTGATAGGTAATTTAATTTGTAGAAATGAATCATTTTGAATTTATGATTTTCAAATTCATATTTGGACCAATATTGGTAATGGGTTGAGGGATAAGAGGCTACACTTTTTAGTGTTCTATTGATGTGTTGAAAGTTTTTAGTATCATTTAGAACCATAAAGATTCATCTACTCGATAAAAGTTGAAAGTCTGTAATCATGTGTTTGTTAAGCATAGATACTAAAGTTTGTTTGCTTGTATGTATATAATTTGCTTTTTCACTTTAACGAGTGCAAATACGATTTATCAGAAACTGGTAGCTGGAGGTTTCTTTGTGATTTTAAAGCTCAGGGAAGATACTTACTGAACTTTAGTGATCTTAAAAAACTGCTGATTAGCAATCTGAATTTCTTGCTAAAAACTCCTCTAATAATCTGCAGATGATGCAAGGAAACATGTATTCCATTCCAGACTGCAATGGGCATGTTCAACTTATTGGCATTGTCCTCCGGTTTCAACTCCGATTGTCGATTGGAGGTAGCAACTTTGAACCAGGAGGATCCTCCGAGAGTGCACCGCCCTCAAATTCTTTATTCCGTGGTCTCCAAGTGTTATTGGCCGATTATGATGACACAAACAGAGCTGTTTCTCGAAAATTACTTGAAAAGCTCGGTTGCGATGTGACAGCTGTTTCATCCGGATTTGATTGCTTGAGTTCTTTGGGCCGGCCTGGAACCTCTTTCCATGTTATTCTTTTGGATCTTCACATGCCCGAGATGGATGGTTTCGAAGTTGCAATGAGAATCCGAAAGTTCCGTAGTGGTAACTGGCCATTGATCATAGCTCTTACAGCAACTGGTGACGAAGAATTGTCAGAAAAATGTATGGAAATAGGAATGAACGGAGTAATTCGTAAACCAGTTCTTTTATCGGGAATTGCAGATGAAATCCGCCGTGTTGTTCAGCAGTCAAATAGGAATTTATGAAAGGTCAGATCAAATGAGATCATGTCTTGGATTCTAATATTATTATACAAATATTGTGCAGTCGATATTTTTTCTGACATTTCTAAGGGGGATTTCAATCGAATAAAAGAGCGGTTTTGAGACCCCCCTTTGGGATCCAGGCCTAGAAAACTTACATTACACCAATTTACAGTGAAAAAAATGGTATACCAACAAATTTGACTTTACCTTTTTTTCTTTTTTCTTTTTTCGTTTTTTGTGTTTGCGTGGGTCTCTTTCTGGCCCTGGTTATTCAAGTTTTCTTGAAAATATAATATTTTGTTTGATACAAGTTTGCCAAAAAGGAACGTGTAGTTGCAGTTCTGAAGGCTATAAACTCGGGGGCGATTTGAAATTGAATTAAAGGCTATGGTTAGGGCTAATCGGACTGACAGTCTGAACTGAAATATGGTTATTTATCCCCTTTCCTTTGCCGATACATTATCAAGGGTTCTACTTAATTTGTTTCTGCATTTGTAAATCTGAATTTTGCTGACCATTACCGTCCCCGGAACACACCCACTGAAGCAATTCCATTTTTTTTTGGGTTCTTTCAATTTGATTATTACTGTACAATAAATAATTAGGAAGTTATATTTGATCCAGAACCAGGAAGAGGCAGAAGAAAGCTAAAGGACCTCATAAAAAAATAACAAATCAGAGTGACTTCCGCATTGGGCATTGATAGTTCCCAAGAGCTAAGCTAATAGGATTGAGACAAAACAAGAAGTGCATCGCTATGCATTACTCGTTTCCTTCACCTGCAGCTAAACCTATCAAGCTAGTGATCGCATCTTCAAGTTGCGAGAAATGAACCAAAAATTGTTCTTGGTGATTCATGGAAGAGAGATGCAGCTGTTGCTGCTGCCACAGAGCAAGACCATCACCCCATAAATTTTAAACCCCTTTGCAGCAATGCCATTCCTTCACCAATTTTGTCCGGGAGAGAAAGAAGCTTTCTTTTTTTCGTGCTTGCTAGTTTCTCACCACCATTATCAGCATTGTCAATCTCCATCATAATTTCTGCATCTCCTTCTCTCTCAATATTACATGCTATAATCCTCATAACTGTTTCCTTCAGCACTAATCCTTCCTTCACAAGCATAGCAAGTTGCTCAATAGTACACGGTTCCATCACTAACAAAGCCACTTCCTTTTCAAGAAAAGCCTTCAGCTCGAACATAAATCTATCCTCATCTTATTCATTTCCTGTCTCTATATCGAATGAAAGCGCTGCATCCGGTGGAACAAATCTCCATAATTGATTGCACGAAGTATGGGCTGCAAAATGTCCAAATCCAGCGATCGCCAAATGAGAAAATGCCCAATGCCGCTCCCTCAGTAACATGTGAGATAGCTCCCACAAAGCAGTGCTTGTTTTGCTATCCTCACTTTCAACAATTTCGATGCCACCTAGGCCTGCCATTAAAAGACACAGATTTGGTTTGCATCGGTACAAATAACCACTAGTATTACTGTCTTCCAACAATGAGGCTACTGCAGCAGAACCAGCACCCCCGGTGGAAACAAATAATGAATGGAGTTCCACTATGACCTCTTTCATCTGATTGCAGGCATTTAGACGTTTCATACTTGAGATGATCCCTATTATTTGATTCAAAAGTTCACAGAAATCCGCCTTTGAACCATCTGTCTTAGCACTCTTGTATCCACGAACGACAGAACTAGCAAAATTCAAGGTCTTGAGGTACTCAGCATTACTAATTTGGCTGTGGCTGCACACACAAAAGGACATACCAAAAAAGCAGAAAGATAAGTGTCTTGTCAGTTTCATCCGTTAAGAAATCAAAAAGAGTCCCCTTTCTTCAAACCAGTGAGAATTTAAGCTTTCAATTACACTTAAAGTTGATTCACTATGTATAGACAGTGTAACATGGAGGACACAGCATAGACAGGTTCCCCAAGAAGAAAAGAACTGGACGATGAATTTGACATGTTATCTACCAGAAGTAACTTTCTTTGTTCCCCTCAATATAACCAACATATGCAGTAATAATTCTTTGCATAGCAAGTTTTTTCAGGTCGTTCGTCAGCAACTGCAAGGGAAACCCTTCTGTGAGCAGGGTCATGTACATGAAAGATGACAAAGTTGGTGATCTATCATTGATTATGTAGTTGTATGCTCAATCAGTAGTACCATCTGGGGTGTGGGGTAAGAATCCTACAGATAGATCTAGCCATCTTCCTCAAAGGATGATCATATTTTGTTTGGCATGGTTTGGAAGATGAAGCAATGAACTCGAATAACATGCAAAGTTTATCTACGATCTCGTTCACAATCTCTATATCAGCATGGCGCACAACAAAGCACCAGAGATCTATTATAATCTCTGAGAGAATAAAATGAGGATGAAGAAAGTTCTTGAGTAGGAAGTATTTCACCTCCCAACAACCTAAACTTGATGAGCACTCCACAATCATGAAGATCTTCAGCGCATGCAAAATAGAGGAGAACATGGGCGGCCATGTTAACTGCGGCAATGTTCCAGAACCATGTAGTACAGGAATATGCTGAGCAAGAATAGAGGAGTAGGTATCTTCTTTTATCAAAGAATCAAACAGCCACCCAAGCTTTCTAGAAAATCCAAGTCGTGTATCCTCTCTGACGCTGTGAGAATGTTTCAGAAGATTAAGAAATAACGCCACACGCCCAAGCATTAATATTCTTGCTTTGGGCATAGCTTGACCATTTACAGTGAATATTTTACCCACTGGATTTCTTAGACTCGTATTATTTTCTTCAGAATCGGAAGAGGTTGAAGGGAAACTTTCATCTGGGAACAATGAATCTAAAATTTGGAGAACGGTATCCTGTTTCACTTCTGCTGAATCCAGTAAGGTTGAAATTAGAAGCATGGAAGCTGGTTCCAAATACTCTGCCAACGCTTCACTTGGAGCCCTGAGACGAGAGGTCCCTTTGCTTAATGAAATGCCGAAAGCTGAAATACTCAACACAAATAGACCAATCTCACTGTAGACTTTGACTGCTTCAGATGCGTATAGGGAGGATATTCTAACGGCATTAAGTAAGTAAAATTTCACAGGAAGGAATATCCTTTTTGATTCAGTTGAGGCTATTTCTTCTTCATTGACTTTAGAAGAAAACCATGACTCAGATGCACACCCCAGCGACTCAGTGGCAAGTGAAATTAGCTTCATTATAATATCTGAGACATTAATCTTTGAAACTAAAAACCCCTTACCCAGCTGCAGCAGCCCAACCACACCATTCCATGATACATTCAAAATCGTGACCAGACTCCCACCACCAGCAGCTGCAAGAAGACCCAATTCGCCCAACTGGTCTACAGTACATTTTATTAAATTAACAACGAGATTCACATTATCAATCTTTTCCCTTCTCGTGGAGCTTTGTTCCTCATCCTCAGTTCTTATGACCATATCACAATAAGAATCTAAATTAAGGGCTTAAGAATATGTTTTGCAGAGTTTTACTGAAGCATCGAGGGTTAACTGTGTCACCTTCAGTACTTCTGACGAAGTAGGTGACTGGATTCTCTGTTCAAAATAAAACAGGATAATAAACCTAGGTTCATTTTGTGGAGCATAAGAACATATAATATTATTTTGATTAAATGATAATACAGATAAAGCACAAAAAGCAACATCCAAATTCAATCCTTAGATATCTACAGCATCGAAGTGAATCACGATGGAATGGACTTATCGAGCAAGATGAGTGCAGCTGGTGATGCAACACTAACAAGATATAGTTGTAATATCACAAATTACTGGCTAAATTTTGTTCTGACAGCATTGCTACAAACAACTTACTAATGAATTTGACTAGAATATAAATTTGAAAATGCAAAATACCTTGAATTCTGAAATTGAAACTTTGGCTACACTTAAGCAGTCAGAGATGTATTTCCCAACAAGCACTATGACGTTCCTCTCAATTATGGGCGATCTTGTCAAAGCTGAAAAAGTAGACACAAGGAAGCTTAACAGGTCCATAATCAACTGCAAAAGTCAAGCCCATGACAGATCATTAGAAAGATAAACACTGTCAGGACTCCGGGCATTTTCAAGATATAGCCAGTGACAGATGCCCTGAAGAATAGACAATTAAACAAACAGCAAACTGTACCTAACAACCCACGGTATCAAAAAGAAATTTCATAGATATACCTTACACATGAATGTCTTCCATTATTTTCTGGTGGGGGTTTAATGAAAAACAGTGAAACAGAAACCAGTTCCGAAGTACGATAACGATAAGGCAAACAAACAAATGACTTATATTCCCATAACATCAATAGTTTCTAAATATACGAATTAAGATGGGGATAGATGGAGCAAAGAAAGTGGTGTAGTTTGCTGGATACCTACGGCTATTCCATTTGAAAGTGACAGAAACATAGGTGAGCGATTCACATATATGGTTAAAAGAGATTAAGTTGCCAGTATCCTGTGGGTCACACATGGAGAAGAAGCAAAGACTGATTTCGGCTCGGATGTTACCATCAAACTCTCTAACTGAGTAACCGGACAATCTGGGGTTGAAAACTCTAATTTGGCCTTGAAGTTTGGATTTAAACTCAAAGTGTCCCATAGTAAAATGAGTAAAAATGCATAATGTGATTGGTACAATAGCTTTCACCATCTCAGTTATTTACCTCTAACTTTCTTGCTTCTTATCTGTAGTGTTTTCTACTACTTCTAAAGCTTTAGTAAATATTTGCTCAACTCAACTTCTGGACTTTGTAGGATTCTTGGTTTGCCCCCATGTTAGCAAATGAGATATTCACGTAAGCCACAAAGTAGGATCATGTAACGATGTTCTTAATACTGGATACCTCGGAAGTCACTTTATAATTCGGTTTAATTCGTATGCAGGTTGAAGAACTAGGTGCTTAAGATGATAGGTGATCCGCCATCATCCTCAAATTACTGCACATTGTTGAGACTACGTAATCACTTAATGTAATAAATGAAAATGAAGTGTTAGGGCATCGTTCGAGTACAACACGTAATTAGTGCCAAACTGGAAATAAGCTAGGGTAAAACCACTCCCGAAATCCCCATATCCTTGTACTGTGTGTGCGTACAAAACCACATATGATTGAGCATAGTACAATCTTTCCCTACTAAGCTTATTGCGAGAGAAAAAATGCGGCTATGGCTTGTGAAAATTAGTTATGCAAGCTACTTTTTGCATAAGATTTATGGGCTCCAGACCATATCTCTCTACTCTTGTTTGTATCCTTTATCTATTCTCTATCTACTAATTTACATAACAGGAAACTGCATTTGCACGTAGATGTAAACTGTATAATACATAACACATACCTGAATATATATACTGGAACCAGTTTCTTCCTGAGATTCTTCTATTGATATAAGTATCAACTTCAGATGCTTACCACACCATTCGCTTGCCTAGATGACAAAATTCATAATTTCTAATCAGTTTCCAAATTAAGTCTAGAAAAGTACTGTAATTATCGTTTCAAACAGCTAAGAACAAAAGTGTGCAAAAGTAAATATCTTTATTCCAAAAGAGACGAATTGTTCAAGACATCCAGAAACATCCACTTCTACATATTTGGCAGCAACATGCAAAATACTTCTATTTAACATGCACTGTGGCATATCCAAGCAAGTGGAATCTTCCATAGCATCTATCATGATGTTAAGGTAAGAAACATTACAAGACTGAAGACGGAGTAGAGAAGTAAAACTAAATGGACTATTCTGCAATCAAGAGATATTCTATCAACCTGTATCAGTTCCATCAGTCTGGTATTGCCAAGGAGCTACTTTATGAATACCAACCATTGAAGCTTCTTTTCAAGATATTAATGTACCATCAAATTATACAGAGGTCTTCTTTCATGCAAGAAAAACAATGGGAATGTGAACTTCAACAAATATACGTCTTACTCTTACCACATATTGAGTTAATCAGGAATATAAATTAACCACTGTAAGCAAGCTAGCACATAGATAAGCAAAGCTGATCTTCAGAACTTTCTGTCACATGTCTCACTGCATAGTAACATTTGGAAGGTAACTCTCGCCAATCCATTTACTGTGCGGTCATCGATACATAACCCCAGAGGATTCTTAAAGCAATGCAACATCTCGTCTCAAGTTGTATGTCTTTAAGAACATGCAGGCACTGTGTTCTAAACCCTGCACCTCAATAAGGTTTAGTAGATAAATGGTATGCATATTTTTGGATTAAAAAAAAACTAGCTGTCTGATGTCTTCACAGGGCTTAGTGAAGTAAAAGAAGCTTCTAGGCCACTTTTGGGCAAAACAAAAATAGTATACCACTTTCTTGCAGTTAGATGATCTCTAATTCTTAAACTAAAGAAAAAGAACATCATTCAATGATTTGTTTGTTTTATCTTTTTCTTGTTTGCGTGTTTCATCCTTATGATCATGGAATCAGGGTACATCCTTTTTACGTAATTCGCCTCATTGGCAAAAATTAACAAATAGACTTGGTAATTGAATTAGATTTGTAACAAAACGTTTCTCCACATAGCATGTGCTAACGTATTGACGGTGCATATTCAGAAAATAAGCATGATAATTCAAACTAAAGAGGTAAAACAACATTTGGATGCTGTAAAACGTTCAAAAAGAGAAGCCAACTCAGACGCTTCGGACAATTTTGAATCCCCAAGTTGGTTGATCAGATGTATACGACTTTCTAACACCTGAAAGAAAAAATGTTGATATTTAATGTCAAAACGGGCAAAAGATACATACGTCATTTCCATAGTTCTTAATTAAACTTTTTTCTTAACTTGAATTATGATACATAGTTTTGAAAGAGAAAGTAGCAGGCCAAAACAACAAAACTTAATACCATAATGAAGTGTGTGTTTTTACATCATAAATAGCTGATCATCAAGAAAGGGATAAGATCATGCAACCAAATTCACCAGTAATCTTCACTTCAAATAGCTAATAATTCTCATGGTCTCAAGCCCTTTGTATAACAACAGTCACAATAACATGATAACACTCGGGTCAGATTACTGAGACATGAATTAAGTAGGAAAAGATAAAACTGCTTTGTTCTTTTTTTCTTTTTCTTGTCTTTTGTTGGTAGGTCTGCCTGAACCAAGCTAAGCAAGTTAGTAATCCTAGAGTTTATGGTTCCAAGATATTAAATTATTTTTCCAAGTTTCAAAGCAGATATGACAAAGGTATGATTCAATCACGAATCACAATGACTCACCATAACCAAAAACTACCTAATATTATGCATAAGTCCTCTGATAAATGTATTCTGCAGATAAATAGCTGTCTCTTCCTCCAGTCTAAGACTTGAGTAAGACCTCTTAAGCCGGTGGCAACGGGATGATCACTTTACCGCAATTGGGTCTCAATGGAATATTATTACAATTTTTATTGGACACTCTGGTAAAACCAATACATAAGTTATAAAAGCCAGTTTGCATTCACGCCAAACTTTCTCAAGTCTCTTCTTTTCATACAATTCTAGTGAGCCTAAGGTAAAGTTTCATGACCCAGTGAACTGAATGCATATAATGGTATCGAAGGAACTCTCCACCAGGCCTCTTTTAGGTTGCTGTATAAGTCACCTGTTCTTACTCTTATTCTTGTAATGAGAAGATTATACTAAGGGCCAAAATAGTAAAGTTAGAAAATGCTTAAAGCAGTATAAGACACAATCTACATGCGTACCTTGTATGACCTGAATTATCATAGCAGATTGAAGTCATGCATGCCAATAAGCATAAAAGCAGATATATATAAGGATTATATAAGCAATTACACTACTGAAGTCAAATATACCTCAGAAGAAACCTTCTTCTTTTGTCCTTCATCCATTTTGTCCACCTTGTCTTCTACCTTTAGTGTTACACAGCACAAAATGAAATAATTAGCTACATAATTATGCAAATAGTGTATAATACAACAAATAAACACACAAATGATTAACTAATAATAATATCAAGAAACAGCTCCAGTAAGAAATAATGATAGATTTTCATTAAAAAAATAAATAAAAAATAAAAAAAGCTGAGGTTAATATCCAAACAAGTGAAAAAGAACATTTATGGTTGCCATTTCATAAAATCTCGTAAGAAAAAAAGAAAAATGTACTGTGAAGAATCACGAAACAGCTCCAGTGACCCAGTAGAACACATAATTCACAGTATCAAGAAATGTAAGCAAACAATGCACAGCAAATGGTTCTCAAAGAAGAACAAATTGCTCAAAGTTCTGAACCAGGTTGAAATACAAACAACTACCTATCAGACTTAGGCTGGTGTATGGGTGGAAGAATTGGAAGTGCTTCAAAAACATTTTTGGGGATACTTTTCTACGGAATGAGGACTTCAATCCCTAACTATCAACAGCCATGTACAAAATCTCACTACTCGAAATCATAACCAGTCTCAGATTCCTGGATGAAATCAGAAATTGATAAAGAGACATCCAATCTATCTTATGAACCAAGCTGAGATTTCGCCCTAAAATCGGTATTTTGTGGTGAAATCAATTCCATATGGTACGGATTTTACCCTAAAAGTGGTGATAAACTCTACGTACCGCACTGTTTAAAATGACATCTTTGGAGTTTACATCGTCGTCCATTGCTAACAAGGAAGAGCGAAAGGTGCCACACTCACTGAGATAATAGTAGTGGAGAGAGAAGATTTATGGCGGGAACTCGAAGCGTGTTTTTCTGTTTGGGAGAATCGCCTCTAAGGCCACTGAGGTATATCGCATCTAAGGCCTGGCCAGACAGGCCTGACAAAATAAATAAACCGGACAGCTCGGCTTGGCCCTTTGTAAACCCCTGATCGGAGAAGCTGAAGCTCTAAGCCTGATTCAAAGAAAGGGAAGAGTAGATACTAGAGACTGGAGCAAATGAGGAAAAAAGGGAACGTCCGGCTGCATGAAATTTGATATAGGAGCTTATGAAAATAATGGAAGGGTTTCTCAAATAATATAAAATAGTACCATTATTTAATAATAAGTTAATGTTTTGATTTTTGGAAAGAAGGAGTAAAAGAAAAATGTGAAAATTAGGTTGAAAAATTCGAAATTTAATTATTTCAACCAAAATGAGTGATTCAAGTGAGAAAATTGAGGTGGTATGATAGTTGTATATATCATAGGACTCCAAGATGGTACATTTGTGTACTTGCTCATGTATGTTGATGACATGTCAGAGATACAAATGTTAAAAGTGGTAAGTTTGAGATGAAAGACTTGGGGTGCAACAAAAGATATACATTGGGCATGAAAAATTCATAGAAACCGAGTTGAACGAAAATTGTATTTGTCTCAGAAGGCTTACAACAAGAAGGTGTTGAAGCGTTTTGGTATGAAAGATGCAAAACCTGTAAGTACTCATTTGGCGTCTCATTTTAGACTCTCTGCACAACTATCACCTCAAACTGCAAATGAGGTAGAATATATGTGTCAATATCCTTATGTAAGTGCAGTTGGTAGCATTATGTATGATATGGTTTGTACATGCCAGATATCGCACAAGCTGCAATTTGGTAAGTGGATACATGAGAAATCCTGACAAAGATCATTGGCAAGATGTAAAGAGGATTTTGAGGTATTTAAGAGACAATATATATGTTTGGTTTGGTGTTTAACAAAGACGCTAGTGATTCAGGAAATATTGTTGGTTATGTGGTCTTTGATTATGCAAGTGATCTTGATAGAAGAATGCCTTTGGCAGGTTATGCATTCACATTGTGTGATGTTATTATTAGTTGCAGGGCGACTTTGCAAAGTACATTTGTATTTTCTGCAACTGAGGCAGAGTAAATGGTAGCCGCATAAGCAGTGAAGGAATGTATATGGTTGATGGGCTTAGTTGGTGATTTGAGTTTTCAGCAAGAGAGGTTCAACTTTGCATTGTGATTGTCAAAGTGTCATTCGCTTGATTAAAACCAGATGTATCATGAGAGAACGAAACACATTGATGTAAGGTATCATTTTATCAAGGATACAGTTGAAGAAAGGAAGATAGTGATGCTAAAGATTCCTACAACTGATAAGCCTGCAAACATGTTGACGAAGCCGGTTCTAAGTATCGAGCTCAAGAATAGATTGAACTTGGTTGGTGGCGACCCCATGTAAAGGTCGGGAAAAGACGATGATGCAGAATGATGAAGTTGAAAAGCTTGCAATTGGAATGCAATTTATGTGCAATCAGATTGCGACTTGATAGTATTCAAGTCAAGGTGAAGATTTGTTGTAATATGCCTTGAATACAAGCTTGTATTTGGGATTGTCCCTTAAAGTCCATTCCAGTTCATCTGATGCACCAATTCTAGGTCAAAATGAAACATAAAAAAGAAAATTGGATTCCTTTCAATAGAGAGAAAAAATGGTGAGTAAAGAAAAGGGAAAGAAAGTAAAGGGCTGGTGGTAGCAAGAAGACATAAAATGAAGTTGTTTGTTGGAAATTTTTTGGCCTCACAAAGCAAAAAGTGAATAAGGTACGGTCAACAAAGAGAAAAAGGTGTCAGATGGTGCGAACTTTTGTTTTAGTTTCTATTGAGGTAAACGCAAAGAGAAAAGAGTAGATTGGTTAGGTGAGGACCAAAGGGTAGACGTGGCATAAGGGTAGGCGTGTGCGGAAACAATAACAAGAAATATGATGGAAAGAGAGAAAGGGGAGTCTGACGCCGGACAGAAAACAAAAGGAGCGGTTAGAGCGAGAGACTTTGGCTGGGAGTTGGGTCTGTCAGGCGTAGAGAAGACTGGGTTAGGGCATCACAATGGTACGAGTATAACCAAAGAGTAACGAGTAAAATTTTTACTCTTTGGTCTAGTCCAAAAGCAACGGCCCAGATATTAAAAATGATCGGGCAGTGCTCCAGTATAACGCTTGTTGTTGGGCGGTTTTCTAGCGTAATATTTGTTGATACGGGCGGTTGTCTAGCATAACGCTTGCGTGAGGCGGACGTCTAGCTAGAAGGAATTCTAGGCGCAAGTCCCAGAGACGGGCGCTTTACTAGACAAACGCCTGATGGAGCAGTGCGTCAGCATTACGCATGATCGATTATGTACATGTGCGAGGGAAGTGTGTGCGGTAAAACAAGGGCGGTGTCCTAGCATCCCGCCTAAAAATCCAAGCGGACTCCTAGCATCCAGCCTAGAAATCCAAGCGGACTCCTAGCATCTGATGGAATTTTAGATTACCCTATTTAAATAAACCGCAATCGCACAGCGTCTAACAAGTAGACAACGGCAAGTACGGGTCGAACCCACAGAGAGCGGGGAAATATTGCAATCAATATCTCAATTAACTAATCAAGAATGATATTTTTGGATTTTTAGTTTTATGAATAAAATAATATAATAAACTAAACAAATAAAATAAATAAATGGGAAAGTCGGTAACCAGGGTTTTCAGTATCCACCACTATTTCAATTTAATTACTGAAGTGAAACATAACTCATGAATATTTAGAGTTGCAAATATCACTGGGACGCCCTAAATATGGTACATCAAAAAGTCCTAGTCTCAAGCATACACCATAAAATTGCGTTAGCGAGAAAATTGTACGAAACTAATTATAGGTCCATAAATAATACCTGACTATTCTAAACATACCCCATCAACATAGACTTTGTCAGCCGTATCCACTCTTCTTTAACTTCACCAAACACGGCCTAGACTAGGTTTGCTTTTTCTCTCTAGCTATACCTCTTTCCCTACCGCCTACTGATGCCTAGAACCTAACTTTGACCGTCCCCTCACTCTACTGTGCTCACTTGAGCAGCATTGTTCCCTAATCGGTCAACGTGATATGTCTCCTCTTGTATCCCCATTTTCTTGTTTTACACGATCAACAACATACAAGCCTAGCCTACTTTTTGTACTTCTTCTTCAGTTTTCTTTTCACGCTCCACCAAAGCAATCACGTGTGTTGTACCTCCTACACCTACTTCTCCAACAAAAGACTGACAATCCCAGCCATCTTCCCATAACGTGCACAACCAAGAGTCGACGTCAAAAGCCAATCCAAGCCTCTCTATCCCATGTGCGAACACCAAATATTCGACGTATTTCAGTTCATTCAGTCAAGTTTTTTTCGTAACCACGGGTCTTATGTGTAGTACCTATAAAAACATAAATTAATATAAATCGAGTATTAGTAAATACAAATTAGGCGGTATATATATATAAATTAAGTACCTATCAAATACCCCCAAACCTATATTTTGCTAGTCCTCGAGAAAAACTAAATTTAAAAAAAATAAAAATCTTAACTGACTTTCGCAGGAATCGCGACTACATTTAGCATATATAATAAGCCATTGAACCCCTAGGTGTCCCTAGTGGACGAGTTTTGTCTCGTGAGGGTTTACAAGAGGTTTATCCACAAAACCTATACTCTAAATTCTAGCTACATGTGAACGATTTAGGATGTACACTAAACAAGCTATTTAGTTGGTGTACTAAATTCTGCGACTATAAGAATCATTACCCTATATGAATCCAATTATTGTACACAAAACTCAGCGTACTAAAATTCATATACAAATGCAACTTTACTCAAATAATCATTGAACTTCCGAAATTCACATTGCTCGATATCAATCAAATTCAAACACAAGGATAGATTAGAAGATGAAAATAGAAGTGATGAATGATGCATATGTTGACTAAGGTGAACGGTGTTTCCTATATCTGTCTGAAGGTCAGTACCAGGATGAATCCTATTATTATTATTATTATTATTATTATTATCTATATACATAAGTATTTTTTTTCTTTTTTTTATGACTACATGATTAGATCTTTTGAATCTAAGCGCATGGTCCTTTTCAGCAGATTACATGATAGTTCCCATGGATCCTGCATTCCACGCTTGCTTAGGCGACGGAGACAGGGGAAACACACAAACATTGCTATCAAAGTGTCAATTTTCAAAAAAAAAATTATTTTTTTTATTTTGAATAAGAATTAAAAATGAGCTTGAATTCAACACTCTATTTCATCTTGGCGGCGATAACAATTTGATACTGGCCCCACCAAATCACTTAGAGAAACATAAAATTACAAAAATAAAAATAGAAAGTGATATGATTGTGATGATTCCGAGATATGCTAGTTCAATGATTATCATGTTATTTCTAACACCTGAGTGCATTCAGATATGAATAGACCATTTAGCTAGGTACACCAATTCCTATAAATAAGAGCTATGTTTCCATCTACCTAGAATGGTTAGTGTCATCCTGAATAATTCACAAGTTTCTAAATTTCAGAGTTTCTTTATTGGTATCAATTTTCGGAAACTCTACCCCCAAACCTAAATTTAACATTGTCCTTAATGTTTCAAATTGTGCAACCTAGAATGGTATGCAATATATATAAATAAGAGAAACAAATGTAAATTAAAGAGAAGGGATTGGAACGTCTCACCTGATTGACGCAAAAAAAAAACAGTATTCTCTGTCACACACATCAAGCGATAGTAATAACAAAGAACACTAAAAATAAAAATAAACAAAAAGCCTAAAAGAAAATAAAAACAAAAAAATAAAATAAAATCTACCTACTGGATATGTACAGAAAGAATCCCCATACACTAATAACCTGAAAATTTGGGGATCAACCCAAAATACAATATATACAAATGATAGTTTCACAATTATATTATGGTGACACA
The DNA here is from genome assembly GCA_023531435.1 of Papaver californicum. NCBI lineage: Eukaryota > Viridiplantae > Streptophyta > Magnoliopsida > Ranunculales > Papaveraceae > Papaver > Papaver californicum. The sequence continues at coordinate 1,868,783 of JAJJMC010031432.1, read as the reverse complement.
GAGACACTGAAACTATCAGAAATAGAGAATTACCCCCAAACCAAGTTTTTGCTACACTCGGAAGTGCGTAAAGAACATAATATGGGGATAAAATTGGGATTGGGGAAATATTAATCGGTTCATGCACAATGTCAGGAACAGACAAGTCCTCTGGATATATTTGGATGCAAAGTGATCCAACAAAACTTCAGAAGCACACAATTCTAACCCTAAATTAGGTAACTTTTGGAAGCTAGGGGTCTAGAAACAACCTCTAAGTCGGGTAAATGATCTCGTGAGATAGATTCATCTATAGAATTAGGCAAATCATCTACACAATCATCCACAGGGTCATCTATATGTTTTGTTTGGAACTGAGAGTCACTACAAGACCGATCATCATCATCAACATATAATCTTTGCATTGCCGGAACTCTCAATCTTTGTTCCAAACTAGGCGGTGTGTGTTTAAAATATTTCTCATATATTATTAGAGGTGATTCTTCACTTACCTCAGGTGAAGCGAAAACTTTCTTATGCCATGATTGATCCATATATTCCCGAAGTGTCATCTTAGATAACGTCTCCTCAGAAGGAGTCATCATCCTCGAAAAAGTACCTGAAAAGAGATACTATAACACAAAACGAGTCAAATAAAACTAAAAATCATCACATAAATATAAAAATAAATATATACAAAATAAAATAAAAACCTAACTACGATTAGAAAATCAAGAATACTAATTACAATATTCCACAACCGCTCCCCGCCAGCGGCGCCAAAAATTGATAGGATTTCAGATTACCCTATTTAAATAAACCGCAATCGCACGGCGTCTAACAAGCAGACAACGGCAAGTATGGGTCGAACCCACAGAGAGCGGGGAAATATTGCAATCAATATCTCAATTAACTAATCAAGAATGATATTTTGGATTTTTATATTTATGAATAAAATAAAATAATAAAATAAACAAAATGGGAGAGTCGGTAACCAGGGTTTTCAGTATCCACCACTATTTCTATTTAATTACTGAAGTGAAACATAACTCATGAATATTTAGAGTCGCAAATATCACTGGGACGCCCTAAACATGGTGCATCAAAAATCCCTAGTCTCAAGCATACACCATAAAATTGCGCTAGCGAGAAAATTGTACGAAACTAATTATAGGTCCACAAATAATACTGACTATTCTAAGCATACCCATCAACATAGAATTTGTCCCCTATTTAGTCGTATCCACTCTTCTTTAACTTCACCAAACACGGCCTAGACTAGGTTTGCTTTTTCTCTCTAGTTATACCTCTTTCCCTACCGCCTACTGATGCCTAGAACCTAACTTTGACCGTCCCCTCACTCTACTGTGCTCACCTGAACAGCATTGTTCCCTAATCGGTCAACGTGATTTGTCTTCTCTTGTCTCCCCATTTTCTTGTTTTACACGATCAACAACATTCAAGCCTAGCCTACTCTTTGTACTTCTTCTTCAGTTTTCTTTTCACGCTCCACCAAAGCAATCACGTGTGTTGTACCTCCTACACATACTTCTCCAACAAAAGACTGACAATCCCAACCATCTTCCCATAACGTGCACAACCAAGATTCGCCGTCAAAAGCCAATCCAAGCCTCTATATCCCATATGCGAACACCAAATATTCGACGTATTTCAGTTCATTCAGTCAAGTTTTTTTCGTAACCACGGGTCTTATGTGTAATACCTATAAAAACATAAAACTAACAAAATTAATATAAATCGAGTATTAGTAAATACAAATTAGGCGGTAAATATATATAAATTAAGTACCTATCAGCATCCCGTTTGGTTAAACTTTATTTAGTTTAATTAGTTTGATTAAACTTTAATTATATTTGATTAAACTTTATAGTTTGTTTAATATGATGACACCACACACACTTCATATGGCATTGAGAGTTTGACACCAAATAAAGTTTAATCAAGCGGACTAATTAAGGATAATATGGATGTAATTGAGAGTTTAATTAGGCTAATATGATGACAACCTAATTAGGCTCGAGTGGAACATCAACATTCCTCAAACGGAAGTCTGGAGCAACGCTTAAACGAACAACAACATTTTGGTATGAAACTCTTAAACGGACGTCTGGAGCAAAGCTTGAAATGATTTATCTTAGGCGGACGTTTAGGATACCGCCTATACTCGGGCGGAGGTCTAGCATTCCGCTTCAATGAGGCGGTGATTTAGTTACCGTTTGTTAGTGGGCGTGATCCTAGACGCACGCTCCATCAGGCGTAATCCTAGGTGAGCGCTTGATCAGGCGGAGATTTGGTTAACGCCCGTGTTTTCAAGCGTTGCGCTAGAATAACGTCTAGCATCAAGCGCTTCACTATACACCCGCTTAGAATCAGGCGGACACCTACACTATCGCTCGACTAAACCAAGTTTAGTCCAGAAAATTCTCATATTTACTCCGCTACAGTGTTTTTCTTGACCATCGACTACTTCCAGTCGTCCCGATGTGGCTGCTTTTTCCGGACTAAAGACTACTTCTACTTTTTCGTTCGTGATTCCCTCCAGCCATTGTGGACGCTCTTAGCGGTTGTTGGGTGTAAAGACGGCATAGGAAAAGTAAACAGATAAAGGTGGTGTTGGTTTTGACGAAAACAGATAAAGAGAAAATGATTTCGTTTTAATCTTTTCTCTATATTCTTTTGTTAATTATTTTTAATAGGTTTTGTCAAATCCATTGTCATTTCTTGCTAAGCTCTGTAGCTAGGTTTTTTTTGTTGAAACCATTTAGATTATTAGACTATTTATATTGAATTATTTGGCAGAGATTATTATAATTTGAATAGATTAATTTTTGATTCTTGTTTATTTGATTAATTGAAAACATGAGTTGTCGCTTCACCGATTTTGTACGATACAATAACCTTTATGCCTAATTAATAGTTTCGTAAATACATTTGTCTCATTATTTGATATTCCATGCTTGGGTAAATTCCTTTGATGGGGTATGCTTAGAATAGCCAAGTACTATTTGTGAATTTATATTTAGTTTCGTATAATTTTCTCGTTGATGCAATTTGATGATGCATACTTGGATTTAGTCTTTTGATGTGCTATGCTTAGGGTATACCAGTGATATTTACGATTCTAATACATATAATAGGTGATGTCGATAAAACGGACAATAGAAAAACATTTAGGAGTTATGTTTCTCTTTATTAATTGAATATAAATAGTGGTGGATATTATAAACCCTGTTTACCGACTCTCACATTGTATTTACTTCATTAGTTTAGTTTAATTCATTTATTTCCTTTGCATTCTTGAAAATCCAAAAACATCATTCCTGATTAGTTTATTAGAGATATTGATTACAATATTTTTCCGCTCCCTGTGGATTTTTTGGTCCGTATTTGCCGCTTTTATATTGTAGATGTCGTGTGATTGTGGTTATTATACATAGGTTTCAAATCCTATCACCTTCCCAGTGAATGTAGATTTTCTTGACTGAGCTACTCAAATCTCTTATATTATGTGTGTTTTTATGTGATTGATTTCATTTTTATTTCATAATCTTAATTATGCTTGAGCCACTTCCTTTAACATTTTGTTCAAAAAAAAAACATTCAAACACATCAATATTAAGTAGTACTAGTATCTTTAAATAGTCTTCACACTCAATTAAGCTTAGGAATAATATATTTAAAGTCCTCATAAAATAAACGTTTGTCTAATTTATGTTTGTGAAAACTGAGTGTACTCCGTACTCGGGGACAGAGCCAAAAAAGAGTATGATGTTGTGTTTGCAACAATAAAAAGCTTGAAAATACAATGTTAAACAGAATTATTGAAATTAATAATTGAATCATTGATTTGCAAACAACACACAGAGGGAAGAGTTACTTGATCATCAAACATAATAGTTCACTGAAACACCTCAAAAATGAGTGATGTTAAATACTCCACAGTTAAAGTTGTGTCAAGGATAAAACTATCTGTTACAAGTATTGTATAGCATTACAATACTTGTACACTCATGCGAACTCAACAACAATTGATGAAGGAATGAAATAAACACATTGTGCAAAACAAAGTAAGAAGAAAAAAAAAAGATAGGAGCCGCTTCTAGAGTGAATTGAAAAGAAAAGATATAGATTTTATTTTATAGAGAAATAAGATAAGAGAAATCATCCCAACAATTAAGCCAAATCAATTATGCAATTAAGCCAGAAAATTATGTGCGTTGAATGTCGACAGTTAAGAAAACGGGCAGAAAATATTCTCTACATTAAGACACATAATGTTGTAAAAGGTAATTTTTGGTAAGAAAATTATAATCCACCATGTCAGACGCCCCCACATTAAGTATAAATTATTTTTATATTTAAACTCATTTAGAAAACATTTCAAAAGAATTTTCTCCAAAAAGATAAGTCTTGGTTGACCCATACCCACACCCACATCGAACCCGAGCCCGGCCTGACCGGACGGACGGTGGCCTGCGTGCTTCAGTGTGAAGCACTGCACGTGTGTGAAATGTATGATTGCACTTACTGTCCCATTGTCTTAGTCCTCTCCCTCACATAAAAGTATATTGATGATGTGTTTTAGAAAATAGTGGTAAAATATTCGATACTCAGACTTATGAAGATTTGATTTTTAAACCTAATTCTTAATATTAAAAATAAAGAAGATTAAATTAAAATAGATTTAAGATTACGGAAAGAACTGAGACTAAGGATTCCACCATTAGCCAATTTTTCAAGTGATTTAGTATTAATAATTATCTTACAACTCATACATTCAATTAATTCTAAATATCGCCAAAGTTAGATTTTCAAAATAATAGTTGTAAATCAAAAGTATGAGACATCAATTTCCCTAAACTAAGCATGAACCATCAAAATAAAACACAACTAATTGATAAAAATCATCATTTCAAATTCAATTCAAAGCAAATAATCATAAAAGAATTGCAAAACTTAATTAGATAAAATATATACCACTTTATTATTGGAAAAAATGGCTTCCTCCGTCGCCTCATCAATGGGGTCTAGCTCCTCATGTTGTAAACACTCTCAAAATCTTCACTTTTACTGGAAGCCGAGTTTCACTACCTCATCTCCACCCGTTGACGTGCAACTTTCACTCTTCGATGAAATGTGTATTCATGGCTCAAAAATTGTTTACGAAGATGAAAATGATGAAAATTGTGTAAAACAGGGAGTTTGCAACGGTGTCATAGTGTTGCTGACAAATGTTTCCATTGTTACATAAGAGAAAGTGCTTCCGCTGAAGATAAATGTTGTTGTTCAGTTCAAGGAACCGTTGCAGCTCAAGATAAATGTTGCAAAGACGAAGATATTTGTTGTTGTTCATTTGAAGAAGTCGTCGCCTATTCCTTGTTCTTCACTACAACAACAACAACAACATTTTTTTTCTTCCTGTTTTCTTCACGAGCCTCTCCCCTCCGTTTCCTCCTTTCTCTTTGCTATATATAGGCTCCACCAACCCTAAAAACTCTTACGAAGTAGATAAGGACTCAAAACAACTCTTAAATCTCGTATGAATCCAAAACAAATAAGGTTTTCTTTTCAGGTTCAAACACGACTTTTCACCCATTTTTCCGACGTGAAACTCTTGTAATTGACGTATGTAGACCTGGGTTGATTAATTATTCAAATATCTAACTCGAACAACCTTTTAAATCCCATGAAAATAGGATCCAAAACAACTCATATTATTTCATGCGTAAGAAAATTATCTCGCCATTTCCGTGAATTTGAAATTTAAAGAGGGTTGCCCTCTATCCAAAAATGGGGTGCCTTTAGCAAAACTTCTAGGTGTAATTTTTTTTCGGATGCTTTTATCACTTTTTGATCCGATTTTTTCCACAAATATTTATATTCCAAAAAGACCTACAAGCACATAAAATCACACAATAAGTACCAATCGAGCATTAACAATATAGATAATTGGGGATATATCAGATACAAAAATGTGTCTATCAAATACCCCCAAACTTACTATTTTCTAGTCCTCGAGCAAATCTAATCTAAAAATAAAATAACAATCCTAAGTCACTTTCGCAGGCATCGCGATTGCACTTAGCGTATGCAACAAGAGTTTAAACCCATAGGTTTCCCTATCAGACGAGTTTTAGTCTCGTGGGGGTTTACAAGAGGTATACCCACAAAACCTTTTACTCCAAACCCTAGCTACATGTGAACGATTGAAGGTAAACACTAAACAAGCTATTTAGTTGACATACTAAATTCTTCTGTTATGGGAGTCATTACCCTATATGAGTCCAATTGTTGTACACGAGTTTGCACTCAACATACTAAAATCCATATATAAGAAACATAAAGCTCTACTTAGATAGTCGTTCAACCACGATACTCGGAATCTATCAAAGTACAATCACATGAAAATATTTAGAAGATGAATATAAATAAAGTGAAGTTTGCGAGTGTTGACTGAGGTGAACGGTGTTTCCCATATCTATCTGAAGGTCAGTGCCAGGATGAATCATAATGAATTGAGATACGCTCCCACTGGTCTTACTCCTTATACTAATATCGATTCAGCTGGTATATACAAGGGTCTCAATGATCGATCTATTGAAAATAAAATAATTATTTAGTATTTTCTTAAATGTACTGACAACATGAATGGTTAGTGTCACCCTGAATTTTTAACAAGTTTCTAAATTTTGGAGTTATTATTGCATTAAAAAGTTTTTCCCTTACCCCCAAACTTAAATCAAACAGTGTCCTCAATGTTTCAAAATAAAGAGCAGTACCAATAGATAAGTAAAAAGAGGTAAGTCATAAAGATAGTACCTAGGTGAAGCGTAACAATCCTTCTACGGGGAATAAGGAAGAAAATAAAAACCTAAAAACGAATAATAAAAACCTATAAAAATCTACTAATGTACAAAAACAACCTTGATGGTCAATCAAAGTAAACATGATCCTCCAGAGGGACCTCCTCAACATCACCTGTAGAAAAAAGCTCTAAAAATGGTTTCAATCTCTGACTGTTAACCTTGAAAGGATTTCTACCATCTTGAGTCTCAATCTCAATAACACCATGAGGAAAAATAGTGCGAACAACAAAAAGACCGGTCAACCGAGAGCGTAACTTCCCGGGGAATAGATGCAAACAAGTATCATACTGAAGAAATTTTTGACCTGGAGAAAATGACTTTCTTAAAATATTTCTATCATATGCATCTTTCTGAATCTCTTCCAACTCATTGAGATGGAGCTTCTTGTGAGCTCCTGCCTTGTCAAGTGAAAAATTAAACTGTTTTACATCCCAATATGCTTTGTGTTCTAACTCTACGGGAAGGTTACATGCGTTGCCAAAAACTAGACGATAAGATGACATTCCAATGTGGGTCTTAAACCAGTACGGTAAGCCCGTAAGACATCAATAAGCCTCAATGACCAGTCTTTCCTATTAGGATTAATTGTTTTCCCTAAAATATGTTTAATTTCCCTTTTGGAAACCTCTACTTGTCCACTAGTCTGGGGTGATATGGGGTAGCTACTTTGTGAGTAATACCATCTTTCTTTATGAAGAGACTAAAAGGTCGGTTACAAAATAGTGACCCTTCATCACTAATTATAGCTCAAGGTGTACCAAAATGTGCAAATATGTTATAATTTAAAAAATGGACCACAACCTTGTGGTCGTTCGTTTTACACAAAACCGCCTCAACTCATTTAGAGAATAGTCTACAACGACAAGGATGTAAAAGTAACCAAAGAAATTAGGAAAATGACTCATAAAATTAATGCCCCACACATCAAAGACCTCGATAACTAAAATAGGGTTCAAAGGCATCATATCTCTACGGGAAATGGTTCATAACTTCTAACAACGCTCACAAGCAACACAATAATTGTGGGTGTCTTTAAACAACGAAGGTCAGTAGAATCCACACTACAATATTTTATCAGCAGTCTTCTTAGTACTAAAATGACCTCCACAAGCATGATCATGGAAAAAGGAAATAATACTGGACTGGTCACTCTCAGGTATACATCTCCTAATAATCTGCTATAGGTTTAGTATCCTTCTTGGACAGAAGGTACTTCAAAGCAGCATGATCAATAAAGACTATAACCTTAGAACCTAAGAGATAAGATCTAAACTTGTTTAAGGAAAAAAACAATGGCTAACAGTTCCTTCTTTGTGGTGGTGTAGTTCAGTTAGGCATCATTTAGAGTTTTCCTGGCATAGTAAATCACATGAAGTAATTTGTTTTCTCGCTGACCTAACACAACACCAATAGCATAATCTGAAGCATCACACATTATCTCAAAGGGTAGGTTCCAGTTAGGTGCCTGGACTATGGAGGAGGTAGTAAATAAGGTCTTAAGATTCTCAAAGCCTCTAAACAAGCATCATCAAAGACAAACTTAACATCTTTTGCAAGCAGACTGCAAAGAGGTCTAGAAATCAAGCTCAAATCCTTAATGACTCGACGATAAAAACATGCATGCCCTAAGAATGACCTAACATCTCGTACAAATTTAAGAACCTGTAAAGTCTTAATAAGTTCAACTTTGGTTTTGTCTACCTCTATACCCTTAGAAGATACGATATGTCCTAAAACAATTCCTGATCGAACCATGAAATGACATTTTTCCCAATTAAGCACTAATTCTTTTCCTTGCACCTATTCAACACTAATGTCAAATGATGCAAGAACTCATCAAAAGATGACCCAAATACTGAAAAACCATCCATAAAGACCTCGAAAAACCGTTCTACCATGTTTGAAAATATGTTCATCATACAACGATGAAAAGCAGCGGGAGCATTACACAACCCGTAAGGCATGCGTATATATGCAAAGGTACCAAAGGGACAAGTAAAAGTGGTTTTCTCTTGGTATTCTGGGGCAATTAAAATATGATTATAACCAAAAAAATCATATAACAATATATAATGGCTATGTCCAACTAATCTCTCAAGCATTTGGTCGATGAAAGGAAGGGGAAAGTGGTCCTTCCTTGTGACCTTGTTCATTTTTCTGTAGTCAATACAAACCCGCCACCTCGTGGTCACTCGGGTTGGGATTAACTTATTGTTATCATTCCATACTACAGTGATACCTGATTTCTTGGAAACAACTTGAACATGGCTGACCCACTTACTATATGAAATGGGGTAGATGATATCCGCATCTAACAACTGAAGCACCTCATTACAAACTACTTATTTCATGTTAGGGTTAAGTCGACGTTGCATCTCCCTAGACGGTTTGGTATCATCCTCTAAATGAATCAGATGCATACAAATATTAGGACTTATACCCTTAATGTTTGCTATGGTCCACCCTAAAGTTCCTTATTATCTTGAATCACGGTCACTAGCCTACTTTCCTGGTTATTATCCAAGTCGGATGCTACAATCACATGCAAAGTCTCATGGGACTAAATACACATACTTCAGGGTATTTGGTAGTTGTTTAAGGTCCAACCTAAAAGGCTTTTCTAAATAAGTAATTAGGGTAGACTTAGAAACTGGTAGTGGTTCGAACTTAGATTTCCATCCATTACTAGTGTCTATCAAAGGGGCTGAATCTAACAAAGCATTCACCTCATTAATCACATTATCATCATCAAAATCAAACCCAAAGTGGGCTAGGCATTTCTCTAATGGATCTTCTAACAAAGTGTTTGGTAATGACTCCTGAACTAATCTTCATATCATGTTCACCTCTTCAATGCACTGTCATCTAGCTCAGGTGGTTTCTTACTAATATTGAAAATATTCAGCTCAATAGTTACTACCAAAAGATAAGTTCATAATACAAGTTCGACAGTTAATGATTGCATTAGATGTAGCTAAAAACGGGCGACCTAATAGCACAGGTATCTGATTATCTGGGTATGGGACAGGTTGGGTATCGGACAACAAAATCCAATGGATAAGTAAACTTATCGACCTCAATAAGAGCATCCTCTATGACACCACGAGAAATTTTCACAGACCTGTCAGCTAACTGCAGTGTTATCTGAGTAGGTTTCAAATCACCAAGTCCTAGATGGAGGTACACATGGTACGGAAGTAAGTTCACACTGGCTCCTAAGTCAGGTAACGCTTTCTCAACATGGTAGTTACCTATTGTGCAAGAAATGGTTGGGGACCCTGGGTATTTGTACTTAAGAATTGTATTGTTCTGGATAAGTGAACTCACATGACTAGCTAAAAAGGCCTTCTTTTGTACACTAAGCTTTCGCTTTCGCGTACACATATCCTTAAGGAACTTGTATAAGTAGGAATCTTCCTAATTGCATCTAATAAAGGAAGGTTGATATTGACTTGCTTAAAAACCTCTAATATGTCGTTAAAATTGGATTCCTTCTTTGTTGGTGTTAACAGTTGTGGGAACGGGGCTCTGGGCGTAAAATTTGGCTTATAAGGAACTGCATTAGGCTCTTTAAAGACTTCATCATTCTCTTCATCTACTGGCTCAAAAGGGTGAACTACAGTATGTTCACTATTAGGCATGGTTACCTTGTTGTCTACCAATTTATCATTCCTAAGGGTTCTAATTGCATTCACATGAAATGATGATCTCTCACCAGAAGATACTTCATGAACTCCTCTAGGATTAGGCTGGGTCTGACTAGGAAACTTATCTTTTTCTCTTTCTCTCAAATACTCAACGATTTGACCAACCTGGGTTTCTAAATTGGAAATAGCCCGACTGTTAGCCTGAACAATCTTTTGATTTTCTTGTAAACTTTGATTGACTGTCTGCTGAAAATTTGTAGTGTTCTGAGTTAATTAAGTGAGAGACTCTGCTAAACTCATGATTGTCTTATCTATCAGATTCCGGAATTGTGCCGATCCTGTAGGATTCTTAGTATATCCAAAACCTGGGGTAACCTTATAATTACTAGACTGGCCTTGACTCTGGCCATTAGACCAATAAAGGTTAGGATGGTTTCTCTAACTAGGGTTATAGGTTTCTGAATAAGGGTCAAACTTATGATGATTATCAAATCTAGTGTTATTATAAAAAACATGGGCGTTCTCTTCAACAGTTTGTCCTTCCCAAGATGACTTGAGCTCAATTCCACAACTAGATTGACTCAATTCTAAAGCTTATAACCTTTTTGATATAGTTGTTATTTTGGCATCCAATTCAAAAGATTCTTCTACCCTATTGCCATTTCCTCTACTTAGAAAAGTTGTTTTATGGGGCTCCTTACTATGATGGGTTTTTTCAGCGATCTCACCATCGGCAGTATTATTTTCAAACCCACCTGTGCATAAAGACTCGACCATGGTTGTTGTCGAATAATTTAAACCTCATAGAGGATATGAACTAGCCTTACTTTTTCTAAACCATGATGAAGACATTGTGATAATAATTCATTGAACCTTTCCAAATACCTATATAAAGATTCTCCCTCTTGTTGAGCAAATGTGCAAATCTGCTGCCTAATAGATGATGTTTTGTTCCTAGGAAAAAAATTCTAGAAAAAGGAGGATGTAAGTTGTTCATAGGTTTCAATGGACTCAGAAGTCAAACTATACAATCAAGATTTTTCTTTTTCTCTTAATGAAAAGGGAAACAATCTAAGTTTCAATACTTCATCATCTAGGTCCTTAATCCTGATGGTACTACATATTTCCTCAAAATCCGTAACATGGAAATAGGGGGTTTTATTTTCTTTCCATAAGAATATTAGGAACATATGTATGGTCCCAGTTTTTAACTCATAGTTTGCTTCAGTTTCAGCTAACTTGATACATGATGGACAAAAAGTCCTAGTCGGGTTCAACAAAGTTTTTAAAGTTGTCATTGTTGGCGCCATCAAAGGACTAGGAGTAACTTTTTCACACAGTGTCAAGTTCTCAAAATTGAAATTTCCAGAAACAGGGCCCTAAAAAAGAAGAGTCTTCGAGGTCCTCGTTTCCAGGACAGAACTACTAGGTTTGTCACTGATCAGACGACCTAAAGTGTCTCTTTTCCAAGCTCTCTCAGTGATGGTTTCGTGCGGTCTTGGCATACACTAAAAAAATAAATCCTAACTTGAAGAGAATTCTAAGCAATCAAAAGCAATACTGACTCAACCAAATCAAACATGTTGAATTTAGCAAACAAAAAACTTGATGGCTCCACTTAGATTGTTTATAGACCAGCTTTTATTCTTCCAAAAGCCAACTAGTAACAGTTTTAGCAAACCTCTTATAACGATCTGAATTAGATTAAGTTGAATAGAAACAGGATAAGCTCTAAGGAGCTTTGGTTTCCTTGGGTTACAAGGCGGCTCAAATCTTCTTAAAATAATCTTTATGAACTTTGAGTTATGCTAACAGAATTACCAATTCAGTCCTTTTGAATGACTTTCCTATAAGCTCGTTACGCTATCGGTCTCTTTCTAGTCAAAATTTTAAGATTAGGTTCGTGTTTGGTAACATTTTCCTAAGGAGAGCAAGAAGGAAAGGGTAATGAAATTCGAGTCTTTATCTTGTATGGCCAGTTCTTGCCCTTTACTAGAAAATAAATTTGTATTCAGTCCTCAACATATATGCATTACATAGGAATACATAAAATCCACTTGCAGGGATTTCGTGGCTTGATAGAGTTTTACTTCCCATACCAAACAGGCGACGAACCGTTGAAGTCGACTCGGGCCACTGAATCTTGTGTCAGTGTACGAACCCAAGGGGATGAGATAATATCGTAATTTGTCGTCCTTCTATGTGCAGTTTATATTTAATACTACCCTTCCGTAGGGTTTAAAAATAAAAATAATGTCCAAAAATGTCTCAAAGGGTCCCAAATGCCCAAAAATAAAAGAAAATTACATAAATAATTAAAGATTTCATAATAGAGTTTTCCTAAATTAAAATAACAAATAAAATCCTAAAAATTAAAAATTAAATAAAAATAAAAATAAACTTTTGGTCTTCTTTTTCGTTCTTTTAGCTTTAACTTTACTCCAATTCTTTTAATCACCAATTTTTTTGGCTAATTTCTTTTAGTTTTCGTTCAAAAACCTGTAGCAAAAGAGAAATACCAAAAAAACGTAAAATAAAACAAAATAATAAAAATCTAAAAATAAAACTAAAAAAAACAAACAAAAATTAATCTAAAAATCTAACGTAAAAAAATATCCGCGTCGGCGGCGCCAAAAACTGATGTTTTTTTAAAATATGGTAAAAGATTCGATACTCAGACTTGTGAAGATTTGATTTTTAAACCTAATTCTTAATACTAAAAATAAAGAAGATTCAATTAAAATTTATTTAAGATTATGGAAAGAACTGAGACTAAGGATTCCACCATTAGTCAATTTTTCAAGTGATTTAGTATTAATAATTATCTTACAACTCATACATTCAATTAATTTTAAATATTGTCAAAGTTAGATTTTCAAAATAATAGTTGTAAATCAAAAGTATGAGACATCAATAGCCCTAGATTAAGCATGATCCATCAAAAGAAAACACAACTAATTGATAAGAATCATTATTTCAAATCTAATTCAAAGAAAATAATCATAAAATAATTACAAAAATTAATTAGATAAAAATATACCACTTTATTATTGGAAAAATGGATTCCTCTGTCGCCTCAGCAATGGGGTCTAACTCCTCATGTTGTAAACACTCTCAAAATGTGTATTCATGGCTCAATTTTTTTACAAAGATGAAAAGAGTGAAAATTGTGTAAAACAGGGAGTTTGCAACGGTGTAATGGTGTTGCAGAAAACTGTTTCCACTGTTATAGAAGAGAAAGTATTTTCGCTGAAGATAAATGTTGTTGTTCTGAAGATATCCGTTGATGTTCAGTTGAAGGAACCGTCACAACTCAAGATAAATGTTGCAAAGACGAAAATATATGTTGTTGTTCATTTGAAGGAATCGTCACATATTCCCTGTTCTTCAGCACAACAACAACATTACTTTTTTTCTTATTGTTTTCTTCCCGAGCCTTTCCCCCCTGTTTTTATCCTTTCTTTTTGCTTTATATAGGCTCCACCAACCCTAACAACTCTTACGAAGTACATAAGGACTCAAAACAACTCTTAAATCTCGTATGAATCCAAAATAGAAAAAAAAATTCTTTTCCGTTCAAACACGACTTTTCACCCATTTTTCCGACGTGAAACTTTTGTAATTGACGTGTGTACACCTGGGTTGATTAATTCTTCAAATATCTAACTCGAACAGCCTTTTAATCCCATGAAAATAGGATCCAAAACAACTCAGATTATTTCACGCTTAAGAAAATTATCCCGCCTTTTCCGTGAATTTAAAATTTAAGAGGGTTGTCCCCTATCCAAAAATGGGGTGCCTTTACTAAATTTTCCCGTGGTTCTTTTATCACTTTTTTTAGCCGATTTTTCCCATAAATATTTATTTTCCAAAAAGACCTACAAACACATAAAATCACACAATAAGTACCAGTCGAGCATTAACAATATATATAATTGAGGAAAAATCAGACACAAATATATGTTTATCAGTCGACCGAAAGGTCCACTCTAAGATACAAATTTCCTAATAATCTGGAGAGGCAACATCTTTAGTTTCTCCTATGTGGGACTAAAGGTTTCATTCACCAATAGTGAAAATGAGCTAGTGTCCTTAGTGACCCTTGGTCCTAAGATCCATTCCCCCAAGACCAAAAAACAAAACATTTTATAAACTTATTTTCTTCAACAGTCCCCTACATGAATGAAATACCGCTAAAAGATCAGAGATCAGAAAGCGAGAAATACCACTATAGGAAGAAGGTGTCCATAAGGTCTTGACCCTTTGCTTAGTGAGAAGAAACTACTTGATGGAAAATGAACGTGATGTCTTGAACTGCTATCGTTTGGTGTAGTTCATCGATAACTTCCACGTGTAATATTTCTCTAGGTGATGTCAAGTTCGTGTCGTTGTGTCCATTTTGGACCTTAACATATCATGTTTCTCATAATACTCTAGAGAATCAGCTGCATTCTCATAGGAAGTGACCCACTTCCTCATTCAGATAGGTGAATTCCATCAAGAGTGTTACTGCTATACCCCACTTCAATCTTAAATTGAAACTATAAAACTCGTTAAGACTTATTTAAAAGTCATCCTCCACATGCAGTCACATTATCGCGTCTATATCATAGGTAAGGGACAGGGAATGAAATTCTCTGATAGTGTTTCTTTTAACCCACCACAAATTAGTTGTCTCATTCAAAACCCTGATCATGGGATCTCCAATCAGCAAGTTGAGCATCCTTCATGACAAGTTTATTCAATGAGCTTAAGCCCCATCCCCCTTGATGCATTAGTAACTATATCCTTGGACAAACCTTTCGTCAAAGGGTTCGCGATATTCTCCTTAAACCTCACAAAGTCAATGGAAATAACGCCAGTTGACATTAGTTGTTTCAGAAAATTATGTCTTTTACGAATGTGTATAGACTTTCCATTATAGTTGTTGATTTTGGCATCAACTATTGCGGCTTGACTATCACAATGTATAAATATGGATGGCATAGGCCTATGCCAGATAGGAATGTCTTCTACAAAGCATCTTAGCCATGCGGCTTCCTCTCCTGCTTTATCTAAATGCAATAACTCTGATTCCATAGTGGATCGAGCTATACATGTCTGTTCGAAGCTCTTCCAAGATACAAACCCACCTGCTAGACTGAAAACATATTCACTCGTAGACTTAGACTCCTCTTAGTCTGATATCCAGTTTGCATCACAAAATCCTACAAGGACGAAATGGTACCTCTTATAATTCAAACAAAAGGTCAAAGTGTACATCAAGTACCCCAACACTCTAATAAGTGCATCCCAATGCTCCTGCCACGGATTACAAGTATACCTACTCAATCTACTCAAATCATAAGCAATTTTTGGTCTCTATAGTTTATCAAATACATCAAACTTCCTATAACACGTGAGTATTCAAGTTGTGAAACTCCATTACCCTTATTCTTTTTGAGTATACAACAAGGATCATACGGACTACAAGAAGGTTTACAATCAAATTGATTATATTTTTTAAGCACAAATTCAACATAATAAGATTGATTACAACTATATCCACTAGAATTTCTTATAATCTCCATCCTTAAGATTGCATCAGCGGGGCCTAAGTCTTTTATGTCAAAGTTCTCATTCAGAATGTTCTTAGTAGAATTAATTACATCCATGTTTGTACCAAGTATAAGCATATCATCAACATACAAGCATACAATTACACAAACATCATTCACAAGTTTAGTATAAACACACTTATCAGATTCATTTATTTTAAAACCATTAGAATTCATTACATGATCAAAAAATTTATGCCACTGTTTAGGTGCTTATTTGAAACCGTACAAAGATTTTTTTAGCTTACAAACTTCATCTTCACAAGCTTTCACTACAAAGCCCTCAGGTTGGTACATGTAAATTTCTTCATCTAATTCACCATTTAGAAAAGCTGAAATTTACATCCATTTGATGTATCTCTAAGTTATGAATGGAAACTATATCAATTAACATCCTAATGGAAGTAATTCTCGTAATAGGTGAGTAAGTATGAAATAAATCTACACCTTATTTCTATTTATAGCCTTTAGCTACTAACCTAGCTTTATATTTTTCCATATTTCCATTTATCTTATGTTTCCTTTTGAAGATCCATTTACAACCTATGGGCTTACACCCTAGAGGTAAATCTACAATCTCCTACGTGTTCTTCTGTATGATGGAATCTATTTCAATAATGGAAAATTCTTTCCACCATGGAGCTTCAGAAGAAGTCATGGCTTCTCTATAAGTCTGTGGATCAGACTCAACAAGTTATGAAGTCAGAGCCATAAGATTTTTCAGTTTTAACCCTTTTACTTCTCCTAGGCTCAAATTCTACTTCATCTTCCTCTGAGGGTAATTTTTGATTGGTCGAAGGGACATCTAAGGGATCAACATATATCATGCAAGAATCAATTGTCAAAGGAAAAACATTTTCAAAAAACTCAACATCCCTAGATCCATAATAATATTCACACCAATTTCAGAAATCTTAGAACTTACAACCATAAATCTATATGCAATAGTATGCTTATGATACCCTATGAAGACACAATCAACAATTTTGAGTCCTATCTTAGTTCCCTTAGGAGGAGGAATGGCAACCTTATCCAAACACCCCCATATTTCAAAGTATGCATAAGAAGGTATGTCTTTCCATAATTCATATGGAGTTTTATCTGATACTTTAAAAGGTACTCTTTTCAGGATATAACAAGTTGAGAGGACATCCTCCCCCTATTAAGTTGTCGTTAATCCTGAACTAATCAACATGGCATTCATCATCTCCTTAAGGGTTCGGTACTTCCGAGAAAAATAAGGAGTGTGGTCTCATGAATAATGCCATTTTGCGAGAAAAAATCTCCTATATGAATTTCATACTCACCACCACGGTCAGACCTAACTCTTTTAATGGTAATATATAATTGGGTTTCAACTTCAAGTTTAAACATTTTAAAGGCTCCTAAGACATCATCTTTACCCCTAAGAAAGTATACATGACAATACCTTGTACAATCATCTATGAAATTTACAAACCATTTTTTTACCACCTCTAGTTTAAGTTGATTTTATGTCAACTGAGTCTGAATGAATTAATTCTAAGGGTTTAGAAATTCTCTGAATATTTTTGCTAAAGGTTTTCTAGCATGTTTTGATTTTACACATATTTCATATTTATGTTCATTATCCAAACTAAATTTGGGTATGCAGCCTACACTAGCTAGAACATTTGATGACACACACATTTAAGCAGAATAATCAATTTTATTCATTTCATCAAAGATTACATTAAGTGTATAGAGACCCTCAGTCTTACAAACCTTACCCGACAAATTCAATTACAATTTTGAAACCTTTATCATCTAATACACTACAAGAAACAAAAAAATTATAGGTGTCCGGAACATGAAGAACTTCATTCAATGTGAGAGTTTTTCCAGAAGTGAGCTTTAGCCCAACTTTTCCTTTCCCTGCAACATGTGCTGCAGATGAGCTACAAATGTAGATTTTTTCTCCATCCCCTATCTTCTGATAGGAGGTGAACATATCTCTGTTTCCAAAGACTTAACTTCAAACACTGTACTAGAAAACTCGTTCTTGTTATTCCCAACCAAATTAACATTATTATTTTTTTTCTTATTAAGGTCCTTACGTTTTCTACAGTGAATTTCCATATGGCCAGGAATTCCACAAACATAAAAAGCACCTTTAATTTTATTAATGCTAGATTTGGGTTTCTGAAACATACCTTTCCCGTGAGGACCATGCTTAGGGTTGTGTTTGCTTCTCTCATCTTTATCAGCATTGGAAGATTATTGTTCAATTACACGAGCCTTGTTGGACATGTCCCTTGCAGAAGACACATTATTTTCCTTATAGCACAACAATTTTTCCACTTGAATCTTCTTACCTGATTCAACCATACTGACTTCACTAGTTTCATATCTCAAACGATCGTGTGTATTCTAACCAGGAAGACGGTAATTTCTCAATCACAACATATACTTGAAAAGTTTCATCAATCACCATTGCCTTCACATAATTTCATTGATAATACGCTGAAGTTCAAGGAATTGATCAACCACATATTTGCCATTCGACATTTTACGTTCCAAGAACCTAGCTACCAAAAATTTCTTACTTCCAGCAGTTTCTGCTTGGTATTGTGCCTTTAAAGCAGCCCATAAATCAAATGCACTAAAATTCTCTTTTGCATTATAAAATTCATACAGTGCATCCTCTAAATAATTTATAATATGATTTTTAGCCATATAATTCTGCATAACCCAACTGTCCAAATCCCTTTCATTTCTAGCATTACTCAAACCGTCATCAGATGGTCTCAGTACAACTTCATCTAACATATGAAAACTCAGAAAAAATAACGTTTTTGATTGCCATCTTTTGAAATCCTTCTCATTGAATTTTTCTGATCTGTCAACATCATTTTTTCTCATTGTTACAGAAGATTTATCGTGTTAAGATTGTTGTGCAATGATAAAAAGCTTGAAAACACAATGTTAAACAAAATTACTAAAATTAAGAATTGAATCACTGATCTGCAAACAACACACAAAGGGAAAAGTCACTTGATCATCAAATTGTCCTTAACACAATAGTTCACTGGTAAGCCTAAAAAATGAGTGATGCTAAATACCCAATAGTAAAGTTGTGTCTAGGATAAAACTGCCTGTCACAAGTATTGTATAGCACTACAATACTTTCCCACTCATCCGAACTCAACAACAATAGATAAAGGAATGAAATAAACACAATGCGCAAAACAAAGCAAGAAGGGGGGAAAAGAAGACGAGATAGTAGTTGCTTCTGGAGTGAATTGAAATGAATAAATCAATTTTCTTATACATACGAAGAAGATGAGAGAAATCAACCCAACAATTAATCAAATCAGTTATGCAATTAAGTCAGAAAATTATGTGCGTTGAATGTCGACAGTTTAGAAAACGGGCAGCAAATATTATCAACGTTAAGACACATAATGTTGTAGAAGGTAATTTTTGGTAAGAAAATTATAATCCATCGGGTCAGACGCCCCCACATTGAAACAAGATTTTGTTTTGATATTTAAATTCACTTAAAAAATATTTTAAAAGAATTATGGCGTGCGTTCGCACGTGCGTGTATGATTGCATCACCTAGCCCATTGCATTAGTCCTCTCCCTCACACAAAATTGTGTTTACCCAAAGGGCCACTCTAAAATGCATATTTCCTAATAATATGGAGAGACAACATCTTTAGTTTCTCATATGTAGGATGGTGCGTGTCGTTTGTGCATAAATTAATTAATATATTTCCCACTAATACTAACAAGTAGTATATCGGTAGTAAGGATCGTTCCCACGAGGAGCTGTAAATTTTTATTTGTCTGTGAATTCTTATGTAACCAAAAGGGGGGGATTGTAATGAATAAAACTAAGTAAACTAATGAAAGAAAATAAAATAAAGTAAATAATGATTGAGATCAAAGTGAGAAAATACTGATTAGAGGTTTCATCTTCCGTCACCAAACAAGATCTTCAATCGATTAGAGATAACGTTCAATCCTTCTCGTACCAATAACCCTAGAGCATCCTATCGCCGGCTTACTCCGGCAAAACTCCTTGTATCATCAAAGGCGCAAGAGCAAACTCTTTGAATCCTTTTCAACGAATAACTTGGCGCAAGAGCCACTCAAGTTTAACCCAATGAAAACAATGGTCTTCGTGAGTTGAGGTTATTCTAAGCAATCTGGCGCAAGAGCCACACAGATTTAACCTAGGTTAATCTTCTACACATAATCGTATGGCAACATTCCGTCGTTAACAACTATGTTGTGCTACTTGTGATTAGAGTTTTTCGACAATTCCGGATCTCAAACCCTAGTCTAGATTTAGATATGAACACAAGACCATTCAATTTGCAACTTGAAAGATCAAGTCTTCAATCATACATGGCGATATAAACAGTAGAACATAAGCGATAAAATAGATCATTGACATTAAAACTAACCAACCAGATTGATTTACATGTCTAGGACTTCCAACTACATCCCCAACCAGTAGAACAAAGTTACCTACTCATGGATTTACTAAAACCCATGAAAAATATACAAAAATAAGAATGGTTTCCCCCCTAAGGGGAAAACCCTAGGTTTTTGATGTAGAAGATAAGAAGTATGGGGATGTTAAAGATGTTAAAGATAAGATGTCCTATTTGAGCCTTAGATGTCTTCTTTTATAGCCTTGAATGCTTGGCCCTCAAGTATCCTTTTTCTTATATGGTTTGGAAGTCTTCTTATCATATCTAGGTGTTAGAGTCATAATGGGACCATGATACCTTGATTTGGAAGTCAAAAACATGTCTTAGAAGTGCCTCCCGTCGAGCCACAATCGGTAGGCAATACCTCTCCTTAACTACCGATTATAAGTGTACAGGAGAATTATATTTTGAGCCCTTATAATCGGTAGGTTATCTTCCCTTGTAAACTTCCGATTGTGTTGCTGAGTGTTTCGTTATTTTCTTTCGGTTATTTTGCTCATAACTTCCTCATACGAACTCCAAATGACCTTATTCTTTTTGCGTTGGCTTCGTCTTCTCGTTCTCTTTAAAATGGTATTAAGAACTCCTGGATTTGAATGAGTTGAATTCATTCTTTGACCCTTCTCCATTGGCATAACTTAACTTCCTTGTTCATTTCGTGTCGTAATGAACTCCTTTCTTCTTCTTTGGTTGAATACACTTCAAAACTCCTAAGAAAAACAAAATCAAAGCATAATGATATGAAAACTAACAAGAAATCAATGAATTAGAGTATCAAAATAATGCAAATAATGCACCTATCATGGGACTAAAGGTTTCATTCACAAATAGTGAAAATGAGCTAGTGTCCTTAATGACCCATTGGTCCTAAGATCCATTCCCCAAGACCAAAAAACAAAACATTTTATAAACTTATTTTCTCCAACACATGATTGTGTAACCAGATGGCTCTCAAACCCAGCATTACAAGTTTTGGTCTCTTTTTGGTGCAAAATGGCCTCCCAAATCCATTTTGCACCCCTTAGCATAGATGAATTTTTTTACACCCCTTACATTAAAAATCAGTTATCACCGTGATCGATAACTTTTTTTAATACTTTTAATTTTTATATATTTTTTATTTTAAAAGTTGGTGGGTACTCAAGGTCCGTCTAATATATTGATAGATCAATAAAAGGGCTAACTGAGGCTAAAATCCAGATCAAATAATCCGGTCCACCTAAATTTTAAATTATTAAAAAAAAAAATTTATCCTTTGAAGACCGTAGACCAAGTTAACTGTAGTTTTTAAGCCCACCACTTTGATCCGCAACATATAGCTAGAACCCATAGTGACTGCTTCCAAATGCCGCATATATTGATGCCTACTGCCTAGTCTAGAGTTTTGTCTATGCCAACTCACTCCTACGACTTCCATCTTTATCCTTCGCTTAATAATCTCCTAAATAAACGGTTTGGTCAGTAGGGACTCACTCCAACTTGACTTCATCTACACTTAATAATCTCCGGTTTGGTCCAATTCACTCCTGCTTGACTTCATCTTCACTTAATAATCATACTGTTCACATCTCCTTACTCTCATTAATCATTAATCTTCTCGTATAATTCATCTCCACAGGCTTTTCCTTAATAAATCCAAGTTAGTATGACATCTTCTAAATTGTGGGCCCCACTGAAAAACACATTTTCAGATTCTGTCTCGATAAACTTGTTTTTCTCTGTTTCTGCCTTTCTGGGGGAGTGCCGTAGGGTTGGTTATCTCTCTTTACTAAACCTCCTGATACTTGTCTTCATTCGATAACTTCTTTCTGCATGTTGATTTGTCTTTATTATTACTGGGTTTTAGCTTTTATTTTCTTCATCAGATGTACAAGGAAGGGTAGAGGTGCAGTTAGTCCGTAGACCAGACACCATCACCCAAGGAGTGATCTTTGTAAATTGCAGTTGAGGTTCAAGTACTGATGGTGTAATTAACATGTACCCATATCAACAAGTTGGATATACTTTGAGGTAATGCATGTTACTTGTTCAGTTGGAGAGAACCTACTTTTTTGCATGTGAAAATTTGTTGCAAAACTGGTTCATTACTTTGTGGTTCTTCAGTTCAGTGTGATTTTTGCCTTTTGTTAAATGAAATTGATGTTGAGGTATTCCCATTTATTGCAGGTGAAAAAAGTAATAGCTAGGATTAAATTGGAGTTCTTGATGATGGGTATTGGATTTTTTGAGATATGGTTTTCAACTTGATGGAGAGAAAGATAAAGGAAGGATTCATGTGATTGCAGTTGGAAAGCAATGAGATTTGAATACCCAAAATGGGGTTTGTAGGAAATTTTGGTAATTAGATTTTATTTTGCAGAAATGGAATCCACAGCACAGAAAAATGAGAAAACCCTTGAGAGGGTTGTATCACAAAAGGCACTGAAGATGGGCAACTCATTTTCATGTCAAATTTGTGTAGCGGGTTTCCTTTGTGGTGTTTGTCTAACTTATTTCTTCCTGGCCGCTTTAACTTCTTCTGGAAATCTGGAGTTTGGAGGGTTCTCATTTTTGCCAGCTTCTCTGGGAACTTTGTCTCATAATTCATCAACTTCAGACATTTTCAGTGAGTTTGAGTTCCTCCTCAGTTTTCCAGTTTTTTCCTGAACTTAATTTGGTAATACTTTGTAAAGCTTGATCAAATCTTCTATTACGATCATATGGTTTCTCGATGTCACACAAGTAGTTTGGGCAATATGCATGCACATACCCTATTAGCATTATCTTGTCTGCAATTACCATTTTGATTGGTGATGATTTTCTCAGTTGAGATTGAGGGCATATATTCTTCTGTTAATTGTAGACGGTGGTGCAAAGGATGCTGCAAGAAAGCTAAATTCACAGAAAATTGAAGAGTTGGATAGAAAAGAGAAGATCAAGTTATTATATTCTGCCTGGACTGCTATGCTAAATAAATCAGAAGATAATATTGATAGTGAGCTCTGGAGCAAGTTAGGACTGAACATATCCCAAGTGCCGAAAGCTCCTCACTTGGAGAACTGTAAATCCAGAGCACAAGTAAACAAATTTTTCGACAGTCGTAGAGAGAATGAACAAAAACCAGGTTGGGCAAACTGGAAAGGATTTCTAAGAATGAAAGTTCAACAAGAAAACACCACGGTGGATAGCGAACAAGTACATCCTGAGAAGATGTTTCAATCTAAATACACTTATCCTCCTTGGGTAAGTATATTTTTTGCTGTCACCAATCACCATCAACTCAATTTGCAGAATGCTTCGTATATCCATGTTAAATATTTGTTACCTGCTTACAATTTATGCTTATCTGGGTGAACTGAATCAAGTAGGTCTTGACAAAGCAATGAAGCATTTATCTGTTGCCGATTTGTTGTTGTTGTTGTTGGACTGCAATGTTTACTTGAAGATGCTAACATTATTTCTTTCCATCTGCTGATTAAAAAATACTGCATTCTCCTCGATAATGTTTCTCAAGTCGATATCTGCAGATTTCAGGATCAGATGAAGATAATTTTCCACTGACAAGGAAAGTGCAACATGACATATGGATCCACCAACACCCAATGAATTGCAGTGACCCTAATTTAAGGTTTCTAGTTGCTGATTGGGAAGCCAAACCTGGATTTGGTATTGGTGCCCAGCTAGCTGGCATGATTGGTTTTCTTGCTATTGCAGTCAACGAGAAAAGGATTCTAATTACTAACTATTTCAACCGAGCAGACCATGATGGATGTAAAGGTACAGTATAGAGACATATTTATACTTGTATTCAGAAAGTTATCCTTTTTACTTTCTTTTGATTATGTCTGTTGAAATGTCTAAAGTGTGACAAAAAAAGAAGCTTTGTTTTTCCTATATTTACAGGTCGTTCCCGCTCTCAATGGTCTTGCTACTTCTTTCCTGAAACTTCTATAGAATGTCGAGACCGTGCATTTGATCTCATGAAAAGACAAGAAGCTTGGGATAGTGGAGTTGTAACTGGAAAACATAATTATAGGTCAAAGGACATTTGGGCAGGACGTATACCCAAGTAAGATAATGTTTTATGTGATATGGGAGGGTCACAACTAGCGCCTTTTCATATATCGTTCTTATATGTTTATTATCCATTTGCAGGGTTTGGGGTGATCCTTGGTTATTTTTACAACCAACAACTGAAATAAATGGTAGTTTGGTCAGGCATCATCGAAAAATGGATAGAAGGTGGTGGCGAGCACAGGTACGAGTGAAAAAAATTTAGTTAGTACTACGAGAGTTCAAATGTTAACGCCAGCTTTATGTACCAATAATTCACCTCATATCAATCAACAAGCGCCAAGTAAACGATTTAATTATCTATCTACTACTGACTACTCATTGTAATGGGTTACAAGTGTAACAGTGCTTCTAATATTACTAAATGAACTTGTAGTTGTCATCAATGCTTAAAAAACTTGTTCTCATCAATTAACCAAGCACCAACCAGGGTTTCAGAATTGCATATCTCATCTTTAACGTTGGAATATCCAGAGTTTAGTTCATGTTTCATATTTTTAATTTTTGACCTGTATTCCTCAGGCAATACGGTACCTAATGAGGTTCCAAACTGATTATACATGTGACTTGCTAAATGTTGCTCGACATACTGCATTTGGACTTCAAGCCGCAGAGATGGTTATTGAAAGTCTTCCTGGAGCATGGCCAAAGGTATTCACTTCAACTGTTAACAGATCACTTCTAAAAAATTACCCAAACGTTGAACATATTGGTAAATTTTAAAATAGGAACTAATCCCTTTTTTATGCCTACATGTAATTTATTTGTGCAGGTCATTATTATTTATCAGATACTCGGTCTTGTTAGTGATAATGTTAAAATTGCCGTGCATTGTTTTTGTTCAACAGGCAGTTGCAAATAATCCTTTATCTGATATGGAGCAATATGTGTGGCGCGAACATAAACCTTGGATTCCTAGGCCTCTACTGAGTATGCATGTAAGAATAGGAGATAAGGCATGTGAAATGAAGGTGGTTGGATTTGAAGAGTATATGCGCCTTGCTGATAGGATAAGAAAGCGCTTTCCAGACCTAAAGACCATTTGGCTTTCAACTGAAATGCAGGTCAGTGGATATACTTCTGTCGCTCTTCATTAAATTTCCTTCTAATTTGGCTGAAAAGTGACGATTCTCATGAAAGAAATAGGATAATGTTTCCGTTGAGTCCAGTGTAAGTTGTGAATGTAGGTTTAGAGACTAAAATCCTAAAATTATCCGGTCTAGGCTCTAGTATTTTTGAATGTAGGGCAATAAACTGCAGGTATAGATTTTAACCCAAGTGACTGCTGTTTAGGAAGTGATTGACAAATCAATGTCATACTCGAATTGGAAGTTCTATTACACGAACATTACACGGCAAGTAGGAAATACGACAATGGCATCCTATGAGGCGAGTCTCGGGAGAAAGACGAGTACAAATTATCCCCTGGTTAATTTCTTGATGGCTACGGAGGCTGATTTCTTCATTGGAGCTTTAGGTTCAACTTGGTGCTTTCTCATAGATGGAATGCGGAATACTGGTGGGAAAGTAATGGCTGGATATTTAAGTGTCAATCGGGATCGGTTCTGGTAGCATTTACCTATCTAGCAACCAAACAGATACATACATCACAGTATAATAGAGGTCTAAAATACTTGTTTATAGCAAGATCTCAAGTTATTTTTGCGTTTTTTTTTTTCTTGTACACATAGTTATCAGTAGTTATGAACAAGTAAAATTTACCATGTGAATGTCAAAGCTAAATGAAGATCTTGCACCGCTTTTTCTTACTTTACATAATGGGAATAATGAATGACATGAATCAGTTTGTGAAATATATGTCCGTGAGTCTTTCAAAGTTAACCAGAGCAAATGAGAACAGCAACAAAGGCGGTCAAGCAAGGGCGGAGCCAAGTTGGGGCAACTGCCCCCATTTGCTAACTGGTTCCAAACCTTACGAAAGCCTAAAATTTGACTATCCCTTGAGATTTTATTTTCATCTCTTATTTGCCACAACACCGCCCCGTTCATGTTTTTTTTTTTGGCATCCTCCTAAGTAGAATCTTGGCTCTGCCACTGCGGTCAAGTTGGTTTTTACTTGTCTAGATGGCTCATTGAATGACCCCTTCTGCTATGCAAAATTGTGTTTGCAAATTGTTGTCTTGTGGTGAGTGTAGTGTGAGGTCATCACCTCAAGATTGTTATTTAGGCCATCAATTCATGCATATGGGATTTTAAATGTTACTTTCTGTTTATAAGTAGGTGTTAAAGTTTATGCTTTCTATCG
Source organism: Papaver californicum (assembly GCA_023531435.1). Lineage (NCBI taxonomy): Eukaryota > Viridiplantae > Streptophyta > Magnoliopsida > Ranunculales > Papaveraceae > Papaver > Papaver californicum. The sequence continues at coordinate 1,841,891 of JAJJMC010031432.1, read as the reverse complement.
CACACTGTGCAGATATCATGATAATGTACGTGGTTCGGCTTCTTTCACTTTTTCCTTTAATAAACTTTGTTCTGTTTCCACACTATGTTGTTAACTTAGGCTTTAAAAGAAGTTTGGCCATGATTTTTCTACTGGATGCTCCATCATGATAAATTTCTACAATATTAGAGAAATTTAGGAGTGACCCCATAATTGGGACCTATCTGCGAACCACCCACCCTGATCCATGGCAGATCGTAGCTGATCTGGTAGGCTGCTGCAAGGTTGCAGGTTATCTAAATCAACCGCATTTGGCCTGGTTGGATGCAGATTAGCCTTGCCAAGCAAGAACAATACCTGGTATCCCATATCACTACTTTGTTGGCCCCTTACAGCAGCCATCCTATATCCCCTTTCAACCTATATAGTTGGAAAGTAATCGAAATTCGTAGAATTTGTTGAGCTAATGATTCAGAGATCCCCTTTTTTCTTGATTCTTTTCAAATCAGAACCCACACAACTTCTAGAAGAAGATGGCCACCTTTACTTATATTTGGCAGGCCAAATAAAGAAATGAACTTAGACTAATGACTGTTTTGTGATGAGCTACTAGTACTAGTAGTAGTTGAAGATGCAATACACTGTTTGAGATATGTCTCTCTAGTGTAGTGAAGGTTGTTGTATTGATATAGTACAATTCGGTAGGCTGATCAGAAAAAAAAAGAATCTTAATATAACATATTACAGTCTCTATGTCTGTACTTGTGGATATGGTTTGTCCCTTTTTTTCTTTATAGTTTCCAACAAAAGATTCCACTAATACTTCTAGTGTCCATTACTATTTCCCGATCAACTGTGCGGTCACCTAGCTATCCGACTATCCCCGCCATGACTGAAGCCGATAGGACCTAGTCCCAGCTGGGTATGTCGGAAGTCTCGATCACCGGGTCAGTGATGGCTTTAGCATCGCCTTAGCCTTTGGTCTCTTTCAGTACTGCCATCATAAAGTCCACTTGAACCCATTCTCCACCGTGATGATGAGAGCTGTATATGTGGGGGATGACATACAATGATATATATGTTAACCTGGTTCACTAAAACTCGATCGCATTATCTCAAAACTTTCAAAAATAAAAGGGAAAAAAAAAAATATAAAGCATGTCGACGTTTAATATGACGTGCCTAATATTAATGTGTCCTAAATTTACCGGTAGGTCTCGACTATTAAAATGGGAACCGGAAACGTTTACTGCAAGTTTTAAATGTTTATCCACCACATTTTAATTTTTTTTAATACTACTTATCTATTGTATTGTACTATCACTTTCACATGCGAGTTCTCCTTTCCATTACACAAAATACAGTACTTCCTCCGTCCAAGTTATATAGATAAAAAACAAGTTTGTATTAGGTTAAAAATAATATAAAAATATATATAAAAAAAAATTAATACTATCCTTGTTTTTATTTTTACGAAAACTAAAAACATTAAATTTATTTTAGTATAATATTAATATAACTAATTAACAAAAATATATGTAAAAAAATTAATTAAAAATTAGAACTTGGATTAAAAACTCTAACTATATAATTTGGACGAAGAAAATATTAATTATTTTCTTTTTAAAATGTGCATTATTAGACATTGATTCAGTGTGTTGTCTCTCTATGACTATTCACAGCACAATCTATAAAATGCACGTAGCATATTTCCATCAGCATTTGGCATCCTTAAAAATATCCTAAGTGAAACGGGATTTTGTCAACTTTAAGTCATGTGTTGATTGGTTTCTGAAAAATCAAACAGATTATTACAGCCCCGTCCACTAATCGATGGTGGTCCCCAAAAAGAAACACTAGAAACCAATAAATTAACGTAACACATTTTCCATACATTTTAATACGGCGACCTTTTTCTTGTCAAATGATGAAAAGATGATATTTAGTGGAACACGCATTATTGTTTTAATTTGCTTTTATTAATAAAAATTGTTTGAGTGGGAAAATATGGCCCAAAAACAATGACTCCGGCAGGATTTTGTATATGTCGAAGTTGTATTAAGGTGGACATTCACAGATTTACAACATTATCACAGGATAACATAAAATAGCATTAAGAGCTGCAGCTAACCGATTTGATTTCTCCATTGCATTGCTGCCTTCCTTACTACGTTTACAAATTATAAGTAAAACTCTTGTATTTATTTGATTATAAGATAAGGATTAAATATGTTTTTTCATCGATCAAGAGGGGAACATATATACGCCTTATTATTTTTAAAAATATGCCTTAATTTTTTAGAAGTCAATATATTTTAATTAATAATTAAAAAAACTATAATTCTAGTTGGACATCTAAAAAAATCAATTTTTACATGGATGAACCATTTTGGATCTATATACCCAATGTGAAAGTTGGTTTTTATATCGGTTTTTTTAGTTGTTTGGTAATTATTTTTGTTAATAAAAACCTCTAATTTCATGTATAATGATTAATGAAACCAATTTTTCGTTGAATTTAAAAATAAAACACAATGAGGGTATGGCGTGCTCCCTGTGCTTAGCTTCATCCCAATTAAGATTTTCCGCCAATGGCCATTCAAAAAAACAGGGTTTTAGAAAAAAGAATAAGCTGAAACCAGTTTGTTTTTTTTTTCTCAATTTATGGTGGTTGCTCTTGGGTGCTAGAGTATTTGTCTCTCCCTCAATTTTATGACCCCGGCCCTTACTATTTGGAGCATTTGGTTTAGAGGGCTTTTGGACCAAGTATATATGCATCCCTACGAAAGGAAGATGTGTCACGTTTTTATGAATCGGATGCCATTATACCAGATCTAGATAAATTAGATTTAAAGGAGTTAGCCAGATGGCACAAAGTAGATTTAGTAGATGTTCAGTCCCTACTCGGTCCAAATTAAGCCCTGCTTTTCTTCTCCATATTTAATTATAGGGTAGTCACCTACAGTGGGAAGGATTTGAATACCAAAAAGATTCGTACCCTAGTCAGTGAAGGAAAGAATCCCCACCAATTTCATCACCAAAATCCACTAAATTTTGGGATTTCGATTCTGTACCAACGGAATCCATTCATTAATAACAGTACTTTAAAGCCGTCACTAGTTCGGCAATGTTCAAATGCTATACCAACGGAATCCAATCCTGTTTACCTCTGACTCGGAAGTGTTATGCCAATCAAACTATGAATACGATGCCCACTTTGATCGAATTATGATGAGTAGGACGATCCGGATACATTTTTTAGGGGTCTGTGTTTGAGTCACACAAAAGCATGCATTATTATGTATTCTGCTTTCGAGGTGTAAAGTGTGTTGTTTAGGCCATATACATGCCACCATATAACACGTTAAAATTTAGACACATCATAACACGACATACAACATGATACAACACAATGCAACATATAGATAACCGTGATAAACTTCTGATATAAAGGTAAATTATGATGATATGTCAACGATGGCTTAGTAAACCGTAAAGACTAGTAAGTGTTAGACCACGATGGATTTTAATTTTCACCAAAAATATCACATGTAAATATATAGCACAAATTCACAAATACTCCATCCGTTTCTATTAAAATATAATTTTTAACATAAAGATAGGCTAATACCTAAAATAAAAAGGTTATAATAATACTTTTATAAAAACAGAGTTATGATTCTAAGTGGTGACCTCGTAATGGCATGATTCTCCTACTTTATTGTTTTAATTATCTTGATTCAGTGTAGTGCTCTGATCTTCCAAATTTCTCATCAATCCAACATTCCATGCCTTGATTCCTTTTTTATCTGCAATTACTTTTGCGGTGGATGTTTCTTTGAGATATGGCTTATTAAAGATTGTCGAGCTGCACTTGAGCACCTATAATGTCTGAAATCCCGAATGTTTATGCCAAAAATCTTTTCGACTAAACAACCAATCAAATTCTTACATATCAATTAAAGATTGAAATCGAATAACAGATAAACATCCTTATATTAATTTTATAAAATCATTTCTATAAGGTACGATACAAATGATTACTCAACTTATCATTTTCGATCTATCATCTTTACATTCTTCCATTAAGAAGATATAAAACAAAAATCTTTACTTAAAACAGTTAACCTCTATGGATTCATACCTAGAAATTTCCTCTTTTTCTTGTTAAGTTTTCTCTCATATTTTTTTCCGACCCTTTCTTTGTTGTTTGGCTTCTTCTATTTATAGATTTATTTACTGGGTCCCTCTTTGTGCAACGTGTCATTTCCTCCAGACTCGTCATCGTTCATTGATCGATTCTCCTTTGGTTCGATCCCATTTATTTCGATATATCGATAGTTCTTTTCTTTCATCTTCTTCCTGGTGCGATCATATGGTTGACAGATCACTCTTAATTGCTTTTTGGTACGATGCTTGCATATTCAACACGTGTTTTCCTACCTTTATAAACTTACTTATCTCGATCATTTAAATAATACGAGTAATCATTACTTCTACTTTCTCGATCAACTATCATTTAATGTTGTTTGTTTTATTCAATGTAATTCAACTTTCTCGATCTTATGTGTCCTTCATGCATTCATCGTTCAGCTTTTGGGAAGCGTTCCGTATCTTTTTGATATTCGATCTCTTCAATTTTGATTGTGTGATTCTCGCTCTTTTTAATTTGGTTGCTTCCTATCTTGATTTTCTTCCACGTGTCGTGCTTCTTTTATTTACTAACACCGAAGATTCAAAGGTGATATGTCTCCATATATCTAGCCAAACCTTTAATCTTATTTATTTTTTCCCTCCGTTTAAGTTTCTAACTTTTGAAGGCCCATGTTTTCATTAATTTTTGTTCTTACATCAAGAAGGCATGTAGTTCTATAAGGTGTTTTGATACCAGAAATAAAGTGTCTATTCTTCAGAAATAGAAGTAAATTCAAGAAGTTAGAAGTAAAAATATTTTATTTTATAAAAAATTAACTTTTTTGTTTCTAGAAGTTATTCTAAAATTATGTTCCCAAACTAACTTATGACTTATTTGATTATAAAAGTCAAAATATTTTTGAAATGGTATCCAAACAGGCTATTATATTACATCATCTTTTTTCTAATTTTTACATTTTCAGTTATTTTGATTTTTCAGTTTCTTTAGCATAAACAACACATAAATTTATGCATTCTATACAAAAATTCGATACAAATCTTATATGGATTTCAATACAAACAGAAGAATTTTAAATAAATTTATTAATACAGATATATTATAAAATAAAAAATAAATTAGAAGTTGACACCTTGAGATGAGTTAGGCATTTCTACATTTCTATTTTGTATTTTTTCTAAAATTTGGACCTTATAACTCGAGCAAAAGGTCTAAGTAATGCCAAAATTTCAATCGACCTAGCCGTGTATAGTCTTATTTTAAGCTTGAGACATCACTATTTTTCTTTTACTTAGCAACATGGAGGGAGCATGTATAGTCTAAATTAGACATGATTCCATTCAGATAGTTAAAAAATAAGCAGATCAAAGGATGAGTGGATGTCCAAAAATTCCAAAATAGGATTGAATTCTTAACCGATGTCAAATATTATCCAAAAATATATTATATCGAATCTGGATATCCATTTTTTTTTTATCTTAAAGTGTAACTTACCAGGTATGATTTCATAACTATCAATAGAATTTTCTTATCCAAAAGGTATAATTTGTATGTACAACAATGCATCGTTCTATTAATTTTTTTTTCTTTTTTTAAAAAAAATTTAAGTTTATAGAAAATACATTTATAAATAATTATATTCTAATTTATATTTATTGTGTACTTTAAAATAAAATATAAATTATTTATAGTTCTATTATTATGATTTTGTATCAGATATTGTCTCGTATTTTGATAAAATTTCAAATACAAATTCCGAGTAGAAAAAAATATATAATATGAAGTTGGTCACCTCCACATCCAAAATGCACTCGCTTACTGGATTAGCTAGTTTTTTTTAAAAAAAAAAATCAAGTGAAACTATACTCTCCCGAGACTCTCTAACTTGTTTTTGTTCGAGCAAGGCTTGCCCCATATGAGTGTTAAAATCGCATATATGATAAATGATAGTGGTCAGTGGAATACACATACCTAGAACCTATATTTTGATCCTGAAATTGTCACTGACATTCTTACTCTTCCATTTCCCGCTGCAGGAATGGATGAACTTAAGTGGCTGCATACTGAGGATGGCATACCTGCTATGAAATCAGTTTACAAAGGTTTAATTGGTGACATAAGATATTCCAACCCAATCTCGAAAATGATCTGGAATTTAAGTGTCAACCTAGGGTGCAATTCTTTCTCTGGAAGTTATACTTCAAGACTCTTTCAATTGAACTGTTGGGAAATAAAAGAAGAGCGACACGTGTAAAACGACTAAAGAAGGAAACAGTGAAATTAAGAAGAATGAGAAGCACACAATCAAAGCCGTATCGAAGGATCGAAATGGGACAGATGTGAAAGACTGAGTAAATCTCTGCATGATCGACACCTAAGATCGGGAAAGTAACATCACACTGATCGAAGCAGATAGCATTAAATGCGTATCGAACGGGAAAGTAAGAATAATAATAAACGGGGAACGGGAAAGTAGGAGTAATGATGAGCGTAGAGTGGGAAAGTAAGAATAATGATGAGTTTGGAGCGGGAAAGTAAGACGATAATTACTTTTATCATACGAATGACACGTATGATCGGGACAAAGCTGATTCCCAAGGAACGAAGAACACGTGTTAATCATACAAGGTAACGGACCAAAAAGCAAAAGGCATGACCTGTCAATCGTATAATCATCCCGATCCAAATATAATAAGGAGAAAGAAAGAGGGTATCGGGATAAGAGGGACCCACTAATAAATCTATAAATAGTAGAGAGCATTCAACAGAGAGGGGGTCGGAAAATTGAAGGGAAGAAAGGCTAAGGAAGATTTATCAAAGCAGAAGAAAAAAGATCATTAGGTATGTATATACTGTGTAAAATTAGAATTGAGAGATTACACCTTCATGATTCATTTTCTTGATTTTTAAAGATGATGGATTTGTAACTGTAATTTGATCAGATTTATGATCTGTAAATGAATGGATTTTTAAAATGTTTATCAAATCATTGGTTTTAAAAAGGATTCTATGAATCAAATTGTAAGTTAGAATCCTTATGTTTACTGTATTATCATTAAATCATTGGTTGTTAATGTCAATGGGAATTTTGGCATAAACAATTTGGCACTAGAAACAGAGACTGGGTTAAAGGATTTATCCTACCTGTTCATGAAAAATGGATTTTTTATATTATTGATGTATTTCAAAGGTAAAGAAATTTAGTAAAAAGAATTTGGTGGTTTTAAGCAGCATTCTGGCTTAATTTAACTTTACCCAACAAGTGATTTTTTTTCGCATAATAACCTTTTTGTAATATGAAAAATGGAAATTGTATCTCATTGAAAAGGAAAAACTTTTAAGTTTAAATGAGTCTGTTAAAATGTTTGATCATAAACATATTTTTTAGAAGATCATATGGCTAGTTTCTGTCATTTTCTTTTTTAATAATCTGTTGAGAGATTATTTGGCTAACTTTTAAAAGATCATTAGAATTCAAGAGAAGAAAGCAAATAATCAACAAATCCAGAAGAAATATGTCTCAAGAAGCAGGCTCTAGGAACCAAGACAGTAACGATAAGCAAAGTTACAGACAAAGGGAAGTTGAGAGTGATCCAGAACAACAACAGAGTGATGTAGGAAATCATTCACCTATCCATGAATTAACACCAAATGCCATATCACAAAATCAGTTGTTACATCATGAGAACTCAAGAAATGATGTAAATTATCTTCAAAATCTGATGAGAGAAATGGATGAAATAAGAAGAGAACAGAGGGCAAGTCATGATAAAATTGAATTATTAACCAGAGAAAATCAAGCCTTAAAAAATACAATTCAACGTGAACAGAGACAGGCTGTAACTGGATCACAAAGTCAAGAAACAATTTCTGGAAGGCGTGCACCCAGAAATGAAAGGGAAAATCAAGATCAGAGAATGGTATTAGTAGCATCATCATCACGACCCAGGAGGCAGCGGGAAAATCATGCAATGGCAAAAACGTATGGAAGCGATGGAGCAAATGAAAGAAGAGATAAAAGGACTAAAAAATAAAGAAGGAGGAAGAATAGAAGAGGTGTTGAAAGAGGCTAAGCGCACACCGCTGGCTCAGCGGTTGACGTGTGTTCCATTGCCAAGAGAGTACAGTATCCTTGTATTTGAATGTTATGATGGTATGAAGGACCCTACCTCACATTTAAAGTATTACAATCGAGTGATGTCACGATGGGACGGACATGAAGCAATAATGTGCCGATGTTTCCCTTCGAGTTTAACAGGTTCAGCATTGTTATGGTATGATAGATTACCAGAGAGTTCCATTGAATGCTATTCACAATTAGTGAGGAAATTTCTTGAAGCTTACATGTACAACAAGCCCGTTGATTCGGGAATAGATAGATTATATTCCCTCACATCGTGGCCAGAAGAAACGATCTGGTCTTAGACAGCCCGATGGCATACGGTTTGTCAAGCAATTGGAGATGTTGACTCAAGTACATCAATAAATCATTACAAGTGGGGAATCGATGACCGGAGATGTCAGCTTTTTATTGAAATTCATTCGTAACAATCCCAAGACCGAGGGACAACTCATAGAGATAATAGAAACATGTGCAAGATTGCAAGATGTGCAGGAACAAGGTCCGAGAAGTAGTTCACGAAATCAAGGAAACATGAAAAGGACAAATTCAATTGAGGTATCACCAGAACAAAAAAAGAAATTCCCTCATAAATCATAACCAAAAGAATCAAAGCGCCCACGGCAAGGGGATAATAAAACTTTTGTGCAGCGATTTCAAGAAAGAGTGTTTACAAAACTTAATATCTCATATACTGAATTATTCAAAATCATAAAAGCTAAACCAGATTTTCAATGGCCATCATCAAAAGGTAATCAGCCTGAGTTCACGCAACGTTCAAAAGATTATTGTGAGTACCACTGTTATAAAGGGCACGCAACAGAAAATTGCAAGAATTTTATTATGCTGATACAAAAAATGATAGATGCAGGAGAGTTGAAAGAATATATTCAAAGGACCGAACCAATAGCCAGACCCGACAAAGGCAAAGCAGTGCATATTCCATATAACGAACACACCATTAATATGATATCCTTCTCAGAGAAACGAGAAACAGATATGAACGCTGCAATTAATAAAAAGTTGTGTAAAAGGATTCGAGATCATGAAATTTTTAAGGTATCGGGAAGGATAACGGAAGCCTGGGAAGACTGGATGGCATCCCCTTTAACTTTCTCAGCACGGGAAGTAAATCAAGAATTTGAGATGCACAATGATCCCTTAGTCCTTACATTGCCAATGTCAGGATGGAATGTTAGAAAAATTCTTATGGATGGGGGCAGTTCCTTGAACGTATTGTTTCATGACACGTTTTGCAAAATGGGACTCGCAAAAGATCAATCAATCCCATCCCGGTATGTTATTTATGGGTTCAATGGAATGGCCTCAAGACCAGAAGGAGATATAGACTTGCAAGTATCAGTTGGACCGATTAACATTTCAACAAGATTCAGTATAGTAGATGCTCCATCTCCGTACAATGCAATAATTGGGAGACGTTGGGTGCACCAGTTGAAAGGTGTAATTTCAACTTATCATCAATATTTGCGATTTCCAACACCACAAGGAGAAATGGGATCAAGGGAGATCAACATGATGCGAAGTTTTGTATAATGGCGGAGGTAAGAATGTATGAAGAGCAGGAACAACAACAGCGTGAAAGGAAGAAAAACCGTAAGACCGAAGCAAAGGAAGAGGAGATAAATCAATATTTGCAAGAAACACCGAATAAAAATCAACAAATGAGTTAGGAGAAAGTAGCAAGAGTCAAGAAAATTCAACAAGTCAGCAGTTCGAAGGACCCTCATAGCAATTAAAGGGAACTCCAACTTCGATCGGGAATTCAAAACCAATTTTCACTTCTATAGAAGAAACTAAAATTGTAAATATTGGAACTTCAGAGTGGCCTAAGCAAGTGCAAATTGGAACATTGATGAAAGAAGACATGGAGCAAAGTTTAATTAAGTTACTTCGTGATTTTGTAGATATATTTGCATGGAAAATGGAGGATATGCCCGGGATAGATCCGAGTATTGTACAACATGAATTACAAATACGTCCCGATGCTATACCATTTCGACAACGAATACGAAAGGTTACACCGGAGTATCACGATCCAGTCGAAAAGGAATTAGCAAAGCTTCTGAGTGCAGGATTCATTCGAGAAGTGCGATATCCAACGTGGATTTTCAACATGGTGATCGTTCCAAAAAATAACGGTGGAGTAAGAATTTGTATAGACTTCACCAACTTAAATAAAGCATGCCCAAAAGATAGTTATCCACTTCCTAACATTGATCAGTTGGTAGATGTTGTAGAAGGCCATGAGGCATTATCTTTTATGGATGGTCAGTCGGGATACAACCAGATTGCATTTGCTGAAGCAGATCAGGAACACACAGCGTTCTTCACTCCCCGGGGGTTGTATTGCTATACCAGGATGCCGTTTGGATTACGAAACGCGGGAGACACCTTACAACATCTTTGGAATGCACAATACTTAAAGCTTTATTATCCATAATTAACAGCACAACTATGGTGGCCAACACAGGTATTAAAGTCTTTATCCAATCCTTTATATAACAATAAAATTCTTTGTGAGTTTATACTTACAATCAAATTCAAATCCAGGAACATCTTATTCTGGAAAACGCTACGATTGGCGACATAATCAAAATTCAAATCGAGGAACATCTTATTCTGGAAAACGCTTCGATTGGTGACATAATCAAAATTCAAATCCAGGAACAACATATTCTGGAAACGCTCCGATTGGCGACATAATCAAAATTCAATCCTAATACCAAAGAGGTAAATGTCCTTTTAGAATTTTAATAATTGGAAAGTTCTAATAAAGAAGGAATACCTAATTTATGGTTATCATTTTCAGAGTGCGTTCGGGACCAACCCTGTATCTTACCCCTGGCCCGGGTTTGTTTCGTATGTGTGGCATCTCGAATTATATGTTTTGAGGTATATACACTTCAATCCATTGTACTCATGAAATAATATGATTAACCTAAAGATTTCATAAATATCATATTTTGTGCAGGGACAATATTCAGAGCACATTCAAGTAAAAAAGTGGAAGATCACAAAATGATGTTTTCACCTACAATAAGTCAAACTTCAAAAAAACAAAGTATCGGGACACGAGAACAGAATATCAAAAGATGAAGTTATGAACATTAGAGCCAAAAACAAGTACAACTAGGCTTCAGATTTAGACCGTCGGCACGGTTGAGGAGGAACCATCGGGACGGTAGCACGACCATTCAAAACAGAAGGATCGGCTTGAGCACGCTCCAAGGCAGAATTGAATGACATCGCAATTTTTGCCTTGGCATCTTGTCTCACCCAGACAATATAAGCGTGCCTATAATCAATTTCTGCTTGAAGATCTTTAATCTTTTGCTGATCCTTCTCTACTTTCTCTTTTTCAGCATTTAATTCCTTTAACAGCTCATCAGATCTTGATTGTACTTCTATAATTTCATGTTCTTGAGCATTCAACTGAGATTGCGAATCTCGAAGCTTGATTGTATATAGAGCCACATTTTTCTCTGAAGTTTTCCGCTCTTCCGTAATATTTGCTATGGTGTTATTTGCAATGTTGAGTTCAGCTCCTGCTACTGTTGCTCGTCCATTGGCTTCATTAATCTTTCTTTCTAGCACTGAAAACCAGAATGAATATCAGACAAACCATACAATACCTTCAATAAAACAAGCATATAACTCAAGCATATACCTCTAGCTACAGACTTAAACTCTGCTTCTTTAAAGGTTAAAGTTTTCAGAACTTCATGATATTTGGATTCAGCTCTATTACGTCTCCAAGTATTCAACTCAATACTATCGAACAACTGTGCTAATTTCTCCTTAACCAGTTCCATATCCATATTTACTTCTCTTGTATGATTGTTCAACTGAGTCATCCTACGCTGGAACCTAAACAGGGATTCCAAGTCTCCCTCTGAACCCATAAATGAATTGCAAAACTCAAAAAAAAAAAAAAAAAAAAAAAAAAAAAA
>JAJJMC010031432.1:1682482-1829568 GCA_023531435.1 Papaver californicum | reverse complement strand
CCCAACGACCTATAGGTTCGTACCCAATACTTGAACGAACTATATGTTCGTACCCAATATAAGTACGATCTAACCTATAGAGGTACGAACCCAAAATGTAATACACACTAAGAGGCAAGGAGCGAACCTTGATTCTGATCTTGAAGCTTTTGATTTTGATCCTCAAAATTTTGAAGTTGTTGCTGTTGCTGTTGTTGTTGTTCTTGTTGTTGTTGAAGATTGTTGTTTTGCTGCTTGAGATTTTCAATTTCTCGCTGTAAATTTTCATTTCCGCTTTTTGCCTTTGTTACTTCATTCTTGAGCATCAGCTCCATCATTACGGCCCGAGCCTTATAAAATTTGTACGCTGCAAATGTACAATCGGTACCACATTTAAGCTAAGCGAGAGCTTGCTGTGGAAAAGAATACGACGGACCCTCTGCAACAGTCAGAACTTCATTTAAAGAAGAAGGAAGTCTAAGCGAGTACGATTGATCGAAATACTCGCTTTCGAACCAAGCGTCCCGAGTATTATCCAGTGAAGCAGCACCGAATGAAGTCCGCAGCCTAGCCATTGAAGCACTATCGGATTTCGATGAATCGTGCTGAGCGGAAGTATTCAGAAACCCTTTAGAAACAAACCATTGAAAGGCTTCATCTTCTTCGCCTGCAAGAGTGATTCCCTCATCCTCTTCGGAGAAGGGACATTGAATGGAGGGTTCAGCATCTAGCATCTCATCATCGCTATCATCAGCAGGAGCGGAAGATTGAACTAATGTCCCGATGGGGCATTTGATGCATGAATGACTCCAGGAGCATTTTCATCCCCAACGGGGCTCGGGACATTAGGAACAACTAAAGTTGAAGCGCTTGAACTATGTTTTCAACATTTGCCTCTTCAGAAATCTCATTTCTTTGTTCCTCCACAACAACATCCACAACAACATTTTCGTTTCCAATATTTTCTTCAATGGCAACAGCTTCGTTCACTTCTTCCATATTTTCTTCCTCAATAGCAATATCGTCTGCTTGTTCTTGAGGTAATCCAGTAAAAACTGTTATTGTACCGCTACATGGAGCAGTGGGCTCTATGTCAAAGGTAAAAGGAAGGGGAGAAAAGGAATCATAGATGATGGTGGGATCAGTGGTGGTAGGAACAAAATGGATTGGGATATTGAAGGCTGCTCCGAAGAAAGAATTGGTTCCCCCACGCTAACAAGAACAACATTGACGATAACATGTTGTCCCGACACTTCTGTACCGACCGAACCTTCAGCGTCCTGTCCCGTAGCAGTGATAAGAGCGGAACTGCTGGACCTCTCAACTAAATAATCTCTAATTTCCCCTTCCTCTACTTCGGAAGGGTACATTGGTCTTCTCAATTTTCTCTTCTTCTTCTTTTCTTCAGGAAAAACTAATTTTCGTTTTCCCTTACCTTCAATAACTTCTTCCTCAACTCTTTGCCTACCTTCAACGAGTTGAATACCAAGACTTGGGCGAGGAGGAGGAGGAGGAACATCGTTGAGAAGTTCAGAATCGGGTTCAACCTGAAACACAAATATTTGTCCCGTAAGAAAAAATTCAATAGTAGTTCGGGACAATAATGAAATAAAGAATAATACGAACCTTATAATCAAACTTGTAGTCCTCAAAATTTAACCGCCAAGGGCAATAACTTGGGAAACGATTTCGGAGTCCTTGAATTTCATTTTTGGATATGTTACCGTAAATCCAAGGACCTTCAATTACAATTGGAGTGCGATACCATTTATAGTCATGATCCTGACGAATTCTTTCTTTTGTGGGAAAATCAAGTTTGGTATGGGGAACATATTTGATTTTGGGATCATCGACTTCATATAATAAGGGAAATCCCGAAAGACATTTGCGAACGGGGCTAACGCTCTACTTCACGTAATTCTTCTTAGTAATACAATCTTCATATGTAGTATGAAAATTTTCAACGGTATAACTGCTAGGTTCTGTAAAGTCTGGAACGTAGCAAGTAAGGTTAGTCCGCCCTTCGCTTCAGAGACTACACTCATCAAGGATACGCCACCAATTACCATTATACTGAGTAATGGATCGAGCAAGTCCATGAGGAGAATCACCACGAGTTGCAAGGACTTCATATTGAAAAGGATTTTCTTGTTCGTATAATGGGATACGAAGTCCGGCCTCTAATGCACCAGCAGAAATTAACAAACTATTGGGAGAATAGTTAAAGCTTTGCATTGCTCCTAAAGTTAACACATCAGAATTTCTGTCATAGAACGAGACTTTAAATTCTTCAAGATCATTTCTTTTCTTAAAACTCTCAATGTTCATTGACCGGTAACTATAAGACGCATGAGACCACTTATTTCTTGAGGAGGGATTAGCGGCTGTAAAAGCCTCATGGGTTGGGTTACGAGCAGGCCAAGGCACGGCATACCTAGAAGAAGGAACTCTTGAAGACCTTCCAGATTCTTGATGATCACCAGAAGCATTGGGATTCCTGGAAGACATGATGTTTTATCTGAAAAAAAAGTTTCAAAGGATCAATATACGAAGGAATCAATTCAATCATATCTGTTAAAAGCTAATCATGATTAAACATTAAAGTAAGATACTGAAAGTAAAATCCTCAACATACCTGAAGAAAGAAGATAAACAATTACTTGATCAAAGGTAAAATAAGTGTGATTGATGCTAAAAGCCCCTGAACAGTTGGGAGAACGAAAGTATTTGAAAATTTCAAGGAAGATAAAAAGCAGCAACTTTAAGAGGTAAAAAACAGAAGTGGAAGACTGCATCGTATTTAAAGCGAAGAATAGAAACCGTCACAATTTGAAAAGGCATTAATTAAGGCAAAGATTTGATTTCCTCGAAAAAAGGGTAACTGACACAAACGTGATAATAAAAGTTACTGCTTCCGAAAAGTTCGCATAACGTGTGAAAAGAAGTAATGGTAAAGCAGGAAGTAATAATTGTTCTTCTGCTTTTTTCAAAACCTTGGATCGACCGTTAAAAGTTTTTGAAAAAAGAAGAAGAAGGGGGCAAGTTGTTGGGAAATAAAAGAAGAGCGACATGTGTAAAACGATTAAAGAAGGAAACAGTGAAATTAAGAAGAATGAGAAGCACACAATCAAAGCTGTATCGAAGGATCGAAATGGGACAGATGTGAAAGACTGAGTAAATCTCTGCATGATCGACACCTAAGATCGGGAAAGTAACATCACACTGATCGAAGCAGATAGCATTAAATGCGTATCGAACGGGAAAGTAAGAATAATAATAAACGGGGAACGGGAAAGTAGGAGTAATGATGAGAGTGGAGCGGGAAAGTAAGAATAATGATGAGCTTGGAGCGGGAAAGTAAGACATAATTACTTTTATCATACGAATGACACGTATGATCGGGACAAAGCTGATTCCCAAGGAACGAAGAACACGTGTTAATCATACAATGTAACGGACCAAAAAGCAAAAGGCATGACCTGTCAATCGTATAATCATCCCGATCCAAAGATAATAAGGAGAACGAAAGAGGGTATCGGGACAAGAGGGACCCACTAATAAATCTATAAATAGTAGAGAGCATTCAACAGAGAGGGGGTTGGAAAATTGAAGGGAAGAAAGGCTAAGGAAGATTTATCAAAGCAGAAGAAAAAAGATCATTAGGTATGTATATACTGTGTAAGATTAGAATTGAGAGATTGCACCTTCATGATTCATTTTCTTGATTTTTAAAGATGATGGATTTGTAACTGTAATTTGATCAGATTTATGATCTGTAAATGAATGGATAGTTAAAATGTTTATCAAATCATTGGTTTTAAAAAGGATTCTATTAATCAAATTATAAATTAAAATCCTTATGTTTACTGTATTGTCATTAAATCATTGGTTGTTAATGTCAATGGGAAGTTTGGCATAAGCATGAACAATAGAATTGCTCATAAACCATCACTTTTGTCTTACCTTTGCAACAACAACTTAAAAGACTCATTACATATGTTTCTTAACCGCCCTTTCTCTGTTTTTGTGTTGTTTGCCCTTGGATTAACTCTTTTGAATGTCGTTTCTAACTTATCTTTTATACATAATTGGATTGAAAAGTTTTTTCTCTGTCAGGATAGGTCTTTGATAGAAAAGGCAATTATAGTGGCATGGTTGATATGGAAGCCATAGATATAATTAACACCATATTTAAAAATCAGAAGACATAATTTAATAAAACTAGTTAGAGATATTGCATTTTATATGTCTTACCATGTCAAGAAAGATAAATAAAAGACTAGTGTTGTGGACGATAACTTGAAGATGAGGTATGAAAATTATACTAGTGGATGTTTCTTATAATACGGAAAGTGTCTACAAGCCAAAACCAGTTTTCTCACAACGGGATCAGAAGAAGCAGAATACACAGCTACAAAAGAGGCAATCAAATGGGCTTTAAACTTAAGGGAAACCGTTGGCATTTTCTTTGTGAAAGGCTGCTTTAATGTCATATCAAGGTTTTCAAAACAAATCATTGTTTAACTGTTTTAAGAGCGTCCACAGGGGAACGATCAAGTGGGGGAGTAAAGATAAAAAATGATCTTTAGTCCGTGTTTTCGAAGCGCAGTGGAACGACTAATTATAGTGGATAGTCGGGATTTTCCACTGTAGCTGACTAGAAGTAGTCGAAATTATAGTGGATAGTCGTTATAGTCGAGCGGGCTCGTAGAATACTGCTTGATGTTAAGCGGCGTCACAAGAATTCGCCCAGACCCGAACGTAATCTGGGACAACGCTCAGAAACACGGGCGATTAGCTAGTAGTTCGCCTGATCAAGCTTTATGATGGGGCTTCGTCTGATGAAACGGTGTACTAGGGTAACGCCCACACACAAGCGTGTTGCTGGAACACCACTCAGTTGGAGTGCATTGCTAGCATGCCGCTTTGTCCAAGCGGAATGCTAAGGCTCCGCCCAAAGCAAACCATAGTAAATTAAGTATACTAAGCTAATTAACTAAGTTAAACAAATTAACTAATCTAAACAAATTTACTAAACTAAGCAAAATAACTAAACTAATTAACTAACTAACTAACTAATTACCGGTGAACTAATAATCTTTATTTTGTCTATTGCTTAGTAATAACTTAACTAAACTAATCAAGCGTTATTAACTAAACTAAGCGCTACTAACTAACCCATTAACTAACTTAACTAATAACTTTAGCCAAGTAATGGAGCGGTACTCTAGTGCTCCGCTTGGGTATACCAGGCGGTGCGCTAGGACACTGCCCATCCCATTCTGCCCACACAATTATTTCGTACATGTACCATTTCTTCAGACGAGATGCTAGAACTTCGCCCCACCAGGCGCGCTTCGGAATACCGCCCGTCTCTTGGGCGTGGTGCTAGGATACCGTCTAAACAGAGGCGTTACGTTAGGATTCCGCTCCACATCAGGCGTAACGCTAAGACACCGTCTCGAGCAAGTGAAATCCTAGAACTACGTCCGTCTTCCCAAGCACATCGCTAAGACTTCGCCCCACCCCAGGCGCATTGCTAGAGAACCGCTTGACTATATACGGTTGTTCTTGGGCCGGAGTAAAGATTAAATTTTTTGATCTTTAGTCTTATAGTCAAGTCGCGTGCCTGTGGACGCTCTAAGAATTGTTTTTCTTTTTATCTATGGAGAGACCATATTGAGATAATGGATCTGCTTGTTGAAAAAATATAGGAGTTCAGTTAATAATTTCACTACTTTATCAATATCACATGATGACAAAACCAATTTATTTGAAGTTTTATCCATGGGTCAATGTCTAAGTTTTGACTAAATAATGAAGTCTCCTTTATTATGAAGCTTAATTAAGATCTAATAAAAATAATGGAGGGGTTTCTCTAGGATATTAAATATTTGGATTGATGGTTATGAGGTGTCTTGGAGACATAATAAATATCTAAGTTATACTTCCATCAATAAAATCGAAAAGAAAAAAATCTAATTCTAATTCATTAGTTTCCTACTACTTCCTCTTCAACAACACCATAACCAACAAATAGAAAAAAACATCCAAGAAAGAATGTAGAATTTTAAACCCCTCGATAACAACCTAGAACAAATTAAATAGTTTATGTTAGATAAGATTCAACAACCCTTTTTTTTATTATTCCCCCCTTTGAAATAGGTTAGATTCACTCAAATTAGGTTAAAAAGGTGGTCCAGAGTTTTTTACGGACAGAAATTGAGTACGTTTCCAACCGTAAATGGTTCTTTTTTAAATTTTACAGTTAGGAAAATAAAAACTCCTAACCGTACATTGGTGGAAGATTTTTTACGGCTAAGTTTTTTTCTTAAAACAAATCTGGTCGTAAAATATATGTAAAGTTCAGAATTGCAAAAAATATTTTACGATTAGGTTCAAAACTAAATTTCCTAGCTGTAATTTTTTTTACAGTTAGGTACTTTTTAGTTAAATTCTAATTTTCTAAACCTAACCGTAAATCTTTTTATGGTTGAATATTTTTTTAAATACCTAGTCATAAAACACCTAGATTTCCCATGACTCAAGTTTTATATACCTAACCTTAAAAATTAACTCTAAGTTTCTATCACTAATTATAAATCAAAATCATTAAATCTAATCTAATTACTAATATTTAATTATTTAATCTAATTAAATAAGGATATTTTAGTTTTTATTAAAATAAATAAAATATAAGGCTTTTCAAATTATTAATTAATAATTCTATTTTATTTTATTTGAAACCTCTTTATTGTTTTTATTAGCTCCTCAATAAGGTTTTTTTAATGTCTAAATTTAGACTTAACATAAGTGGTAAATGATGGTGGTTATTGACTTATGGTTTCATAGTTTGTTTTCTTTTTATAAAATTTTATGGCTTAGAGTGAATGAGTTAAAAACATGACATCTTAGAATTAGAGATCTTATATCAAACGGAAACGGATACGTTTTTTTTTTTGGTCATTTTGAGGGTTTATGTCTAAAATAATATTAGGTATGCAACTATGAACCAGAAACGGCAGATCACTTATTCATATGTTGTCTTATGGCAATTTTAGTCTGGAATAACATTCTATCTCGCCTTTCGGACAATCATCTTGATAATAATATCCTTCTGAACCCTATAACTCTCCAAACAACTATTTTTCAACTTTTAAAACAACCAGGGTCATCCTCAACCATAACTTTCTTATGTTTCCTCCTATGGTCTCTTTGGTTAACCAGAAATGGGCGCATATTCCGCAATTCCCACCCATTTTCGGATGACATTGTCTCGAAAGCAATTAATCAACAACAAGAGTTCTCTTGGGAAACAAGAGCCCTTCCTCTTATTTTAACTGGAGATTCATCGATTGCTAACCCTTCGAACACCATCAGAAGAATAATTATCATCTCAGTGGGTTGGATTAGCCCTAGCTTGGAGTGGATTAAGATCAACACAGACGGATCCGCCAGAGGACACCCAGGTGCAGGATTCATCTGTAGAAACTCAGAGGCAAGAAGACTCTTGGCAATGACACAACCGCTCAGAATCACAACTGCCTTTTCAGCTGAAACGTGGTCCATGCTACTAGCATCCAGAACTACAACAGATAAAATTGGTTAAAAATTATTCTAGAGACAGACTCGGAAAACCTCCTGAAACCGCTTTGGTATATTCCAAGCATGATTACGGAGATAAAGTTCAGAACGACAAATACCCCACTGCACTATCCAACACAATTATCGAGAAGGCAACCAAGCAGCTGATGAACTCGCTAACCACGACGCTGACGGAAATGAGACAGAGAATTTGACAATGAAAATATGAGACCAGACAATCTCCAATTTTCTTAACCAAATTATACTAAATGGATGTCACTTATCTCCGAGTAATTTCTCTTCACGTTTAATAAAATTCTTGACTATGCTTAACAAAAAAAATAGGTAGGAAACCACATATCTGATACAGTTTTTTGTTTCCACCCATTTTTATATAAAATTGACCCCACGTACAATCAGCCGGATGAATGTCAAAGGATAATTTCGCCATTGTTGGTTAAAACTTGTGTTACATCATACATACGTGAAAACTCAGTTGATAAAGAAAACAACTGAAAACGTGCATAAATTATGTGGCATAACGTTTTTGGTTCATGACGTGCTTATATTTGGTGATTTTAACTTGAAATGGGGATGACATAGATGCGCTAAATAGTTAAATTAAATTAACAGGTTGTGGGTTATAAGCCCAAAGGTGTCACTATCCAACTATATTAAACCCAACAAAACAAATTTGACACAAAAAACCCATCATAAAGCAATTGTCCATATTACCCTCACTTATAATTCAGCCCAAATTCATCACGCCCGCACGCCCACCTTCCTTTCATTAACAACGAAAATTGAAGAAGCCATTATTTCCCTCTTTACTTCTATCATCTACTATTCCCAAAATCAGACCGTTCAACGTTTCGAAATCATCAGAGAAAAACACCTGAACCAACATCATCGTCATCATCAATCATATTAAAAATCATCACATTAATCTCACTGAAACAAAAATCATCACTTAAATCATTATCAACAATAGAATTTGAGTCGTAATCAACAAAAATTTCTGATTCTAAAACGATTGTTGATCATCAACAGTAGAATTGAGTCTTCTACTTTTAACTCATCATAATCTACTTGAACTTTCTATTCAATTCTGTCACAGTTTAAACCTAAGAAAAATCACTGAAGATCATTAAACATGGTGAAGAAACAAGACAAGAAGATGAAGAAAAAACTCAATACACCAGTTAAAAAACAAGAATCTAAGAAAGGTAAATCGAAGTTTATAATTTCATCATATTTTGTGATTGTTTATGGTTGAAAATCAAAATGCATTTGGTTAATAAGGTTTCATCATATTCTGCATGTTTATGATTTTTAGATTCGTGATTTTGGTTTCATCGATGTATTTGGTTAATAAGGTTTCATCTCTTTCGAAATTACAGGTTTCATAATTAGGTTTCAGTTACATTTTTCTGAAACTAGGTTTCATTGATTTTCATCTGTTTGTAGCAACGTTTAGGTTTCATCTGTTTTAACCTAAATTATTATGTTGTAACCCAAATAAGTTTCATCCTATTATGTGTGTGGTTGTGACCAACAATGTTGGTGGTTTTTTACTTAATTGGTATTATGATGGAACCCAAAAAGGTTTCATCCTATTCTGTGTATGTTTGTGACCAATAATGTTGGTGATTTTTTATAAATGCATGTTTTGATGGAACCCAAGAAGGTTTCATCCTATTCTGTGTATGTTTGTGACCAATAATGTTGGTGGTTTTTTATAAATGCATGTATTTATGGAACCCCAAAAGGTTTCATCCTAATCTGTGTATGTTTGTGACCAACAATGTTGGTGTTTTTTTAGAAAATGCATGTTTTGATGGAACCCAAATAGGTTTCATCATATCCTGTATATGGTTGTGACCAACAATGTTGGGGTTTTTTTACTTAATTGATATTATGATGGAACTCAAAAAGGTTTCATCCTAATTTGTGTATGTTTGTGACCAACAATGTTGGTGTTTTTTAGAAAATGCATGTTTTGATGGAACCCAAAAAGGTTTCATACTATTCTGTATATGGTTGTGACCAAAAAATGTTGGTGTTTTTTTACTTAATGCATGTTTTGATGGAACCCAAAAAGGTTTCATCATATTCTGTTCTGCTTGTGCTAATGGTTTACTTATTCTGTAACAGGAAAAAAAAAATCCAGATCCATACAGGTGCTCATTACAACATTTGTGTACAGAGGCACCAAAAATAAAAGCATTGATACAAACTAAAGAAAAACACATGAAGGCACTTGTTGCATGTCCATTCTGGCGTTTCTTCAAATCGTTCTTCGATGATACCCTTCAAGCTGAAAAATTAAAGAAAACGACAATAGCAGTTCAGATGATCTTAAGGTCATTTTATAGAAGTGTCAAGGGTGATAAACCAGATTGTTTCAAATTGATGAGAGCAAGGAATATGATACTACGGACAACACCTGAACAGTTCGCTGTCATCTTTGGTCTACAAATGATGAAGAATGTAGATATACACCAAGATGTTGAGCTGAAGAAAAATGTGAACATGTTTCAAGTTGAGTATTTTAAAGGAGCTAAGAAGATGAGGAAAACTAATATTGTCAGAGCTATGATGGACACAGCAGCAGATGAAACCAAAGATAAAGACTTCGTCAAGCTATTCATACTATATCTCTTGGTTTCGGTATTTGTCCCAAACAAAGATGGAAGCTTATTAAACAAAGTAAATAAAGCAACCGATTGGAGATCAAAATCAGAATTGATAACCTTTTGCTGATCACGAACGATGTGGAAAATTTCAATAGAAAGAGAAGAAAATTGACACCAACTTGAACATATACTACTCTTCAAATCACAAACAGATGCTTGTATACCAATACGAAAAGATAATGTATCATCTTTGTGAAATATAACAGCGAGAACAGATTCCATAACCTACAGAAAAAAGTATGAAACTGAAATAAGTTTCATTGTATGTGAATATAAACAACAACAAACAACAAAATTTGAATATTAACATCAACAAAATAGCAAAAATATGATTCCATAACCTACAGGAAAAAGTATGAAACAAAAATTAGTTTCACTGTATGTGTATATAAACAAACAACACCAACAAAAATTAAAAATTAACATCAACAACATAACAAAAATGTGATTTCATAACCTACAAGCAAAAGTATGAAACCAAAATAAGTTTCACTGTATGTGTATATAAACAACAACACCAACAGAATTGAAAATTAACATCAACAACATACAAAAATGTGATTCAAATAATATACAGAAAAAAGTATGAAACCAAAAACGGTTTCACTGAATGTCAATATAAACAACAACATTTGAAAATTAACATCAAAAACATAACAAATTCTGATTCCAATTATATACAGGAAAAAGTATGAAACCAAAAACGGTTTCACTGTATGTGAATATAAACAACAACACCAACAACAACATTTGAAAATTAATATCAAAAACATAACAAGGTAACATCATATTCCAATTATATATAAAGAAAAAGTATGAAACCAAAAATGGTTTCACTGTATGTGAATATAAACAACAACATTTGAAAGTTGGATTTCAGTTTCAGAGGAATGATTGAACTAATACAAAAGCTTGAACAGAGTGAGAATATGATCAAATAACAACTGAAAAATACAGTAAGAATCATCAAAACTGAAAATACAGTAATAATCATGAAAACACACAAAAAAAAAAGTTACAGTTCCTGTTCTTCACTTGAACAGAAAGGAACACAATTTTGAGTTCGGTTAATCGAAAATTTGATAATCAAATAACAACCAAAATCAAAAATCGAAAATTAAAACTTACCTGATGAAATACAACTGAAGGTAGAAGACGGACAAGAGAGTGATGTTCGAGAATCACTTAAACAAATACGAACTCGGTTCTTCAAATCAACAATGGATTTGAAACTGTTTGAGATGAATCGGAGAAGATAGAATTTATGTTCGTATTTGAAGCTAGAATTTATATTCTTCAATTAAGCAGAACCAACAACGAACTCAAATCTTCACTTACACAACAAAATTTGAAACAGGAACTCAAATCTACAATTAAACAGGAACAAAAACGAACACAAATCTTCTATTAAATTTCATGAATCAGATTTGGAGAATAAATGTTTTGTTGAAACCCTAGCCGAATTTGGAGAAGATGTGCTTCAGTTCTTCAGAAAATCAGATTTGGAGCAGAATTCTTCTCTCATACGAAGGTTATGTTTTAAGATTTTGTTTCCATTTAAAAGTTAAGATTATATAGGAAGGGCAATTCGGGTATATTAAAAATAATTAAAATCTAAATTTAATTAGTATTATGTGAATTGGGGTTTTTGTCTCATTTTTAATGAAAATGATTTTTCTTTATAAAAGATAATATGAGAGGGTTTTTTGCATGATAAATTTGTTCATCTTGATTTTTTATAACAAATTTTGTTAAATTAATTGGGGTAATGTTCCCCGGTGGTCGGTACCATAGATGTACTGTGATTTTATAATCCTGATATCCATTTTTCTTTTTTGCATTTTACTCTGTTTTTTTTTCTTTTTAATGACTTTTACGGGCTGTGTATATAGACTGCAGTCGGTGTGAAATTTTGTGATGTCCCATTTTTTGTGGTGTCCATTTTTTCATTGGTAGGGTTGTCACTATGAGCCACTGTAGTTTGATTATGGTAATCAGCTGTTTTCCTCCTGTTTGCTTCTCATCCATACAAAGATGCGAATATGCAGTATGAGTGTGCAATGTGCAATATGCCGATAACCAAATAAAGGAAGTGGTCTGCGTTCTTAAAATGGTGGATCCTTTCTGAACTACGCCTAGCTTGTCTAGGCCCAAAAACGATCCTATGGGTTTATGCATCATTAACAGTGGATACTGACTCTTCTAGGCTGCTGCTTAGCCAGCCGTTATGCTACTGTAATCACAAACTTAAATCCTATACGCTAGGGATATGGTGACCCATAAGATTAGGATTACGGGAAGGTTTTTGGATACCAATAAGTCAGAAGAACCAAAAAATAATATTTTAAAATTACACTAGAAGTTAAAATGAAATATACTTCTTCTGTTTTAATAAAAATATTATTATCACTTTTTTATTTTAGCCTAAAAATAAACTAAAATAAAAAAATGATAATAACACTTTTATTGAAACAGAAGTAGTATTTTTTTTAAATAATTTTTTTTCTTCCTAACTTATGAGAAAAACTTTTATCCGTTGAGAAGTAGAAGTTTTTCTTCATCTGGTTACCACACCCTCTGGTTCTTATGACATTCAAAATTGTGATAACAAAAGTCAAAAGCGTAGCCAAAAGGAGGCATACAAAATTTGTTCCTCAAAAAGGGAACCAACTTTAGAATCCAAAAAAACAATGCGCAATGGTTATGCATTTGTTCCAATGAAAAATCATCACGAGTATTTTGAACAAGTAATTCATACTCCGTTTTCAGATATTTTTCATTCAGAACCACAAAAACTAGTGTTTTCTGAAGTCCGATATAGCATATACCGTGGACTTTGTGAAACCGGAATTTGGCTGAATGAGTGAGTGAGGTATGAGTCATAGACGATTGGGTGAAAGCCGATAGTGTCTATTATACGGGAGACTAGAGAGTAGAGAGAAAGAAAAACACGCTTACTTATAACACTCAATCTTCAATCTTTTCTCCACTTCAACTCACTTTGGGAATGTATTGGCTAAAACCAATTAATTAGTTTCTTAAACCTAATCACCCATTAAATCAATGAAATTTAAGCTAGTCCTAGGTATTTGTTTAATCATAACCTTTTTTAGTAATAAAAACAAAAACCCTTCTTCCTTTATTTATTTTTGTCTGGAAATGCTTTCTTTCCTTCCGAGCACTATAAATAAAAACTAAACTCAGTCCCTAGACCACCTCTGTGAACTTCCAATTCATCACTCTGCTTCTGATTATTCTCATCTCAATTAGTTTCCGAGATTGATTGGATTTTTTTTGGTGATGGTGAAGTTCTCAAAAGAGCTTGAGGCTCAATTAATACCGGAATGGAAAGATGCGTTCGTTAATTATTGTCAATTAAAGAAATATGTCAAGAAAGTTAGACTTTCTAAAAAAAACATTTCTGATCAAACCCATCTTCTTCATCTTCATAATCAAGAAGATGATCCTCGATATGGGTTTTCTATCTTTGATCCTGTTCGTTATGTTTTCAAGAAATTATCAGCTAAGTTTCAGAGTTCTTCTACTGATCAAAGGGAGATGATAATTCAGGTAGCATTAGTCATAATAATGATCATTTGCCATAATATTTGTTCATGTTTCAAAATCTAACTAATTTACTGATCTTCTATTTTTGGGGGTTTTCTTAATTTTCTGGTAAAGCTTATTACATCTCTGTTTTTTGTTTGTTTGATTTTGTAAGCTAATCCCAAACTAAATATCAGGAAATCATTTTCTTCACCTGAAAACACTTCATTTGTTTCTATCACGAAAAAACCATTCATATTTTCTGTTATGATAATCTATTTTTCTTTTTTGTCCTAATTTCCTCGAGATAGGGATGTTTTACTTTTTATCAATGAGCAGCGCGGCAAAATTTCATTGATGAAAACATCAACGAAAATCTTTGGTTAGCAATGATTTTACGTGAAAAGTTAACGGAAATATCAGATGCATGTGTCAGTTTCCGGCACGCTAAAGTTATGATTTATATTTTCTATTTCGGTGTAAAACGACGTAGAGATTGGTGGGTGACACGAAAAGCAATGAAACCATTGTGTGTTTCTATCACGAAACTATCGTGAGTGGGAAAACAGAACCCACACTACTTTTCAAAAACAAAATAAAATTGAAAAATATGATTAAATTTAGAATGTAAGTTAATTAATAAATTAAAATTATTAAATATGAGCTTAATTTTTTATTTAAAATTTGGGTTTAATTTCTTTGTAGGTCAGAAACAAAAATGGAGAAGGAGAGGAAGAATCCGTGTATCAAACTGAGCTACTTCACTTATTTTCGGAAGAAGATGAGGTAATAATAATAAACCTAAATTCACAAAATATAAATAAAACAAATTTTCTATATAAATGGTATTTTAAATATTTTTTCAATGTCTTGAAATTAAAGGTGAAAGAATTTTTCGAAAGATTAGACGAAGAATTAAACAAAGTGAATCAGTTCTATAAAATCAAAGAAAGAGAATTTTTGGAAAGAGGAAAGGCACTCAACAAACAACTAGAAACTCTTCTTGATCTTAAACAAATTCTAAATGAAAGACGCAGAAAAAATCATTTATTACGATTAGACAGTGGAAATCTTTCTCGACCAAATTCTTCATCAGTTAGAAGTGCCTCAATTTATTCAGGTACGTCCTCTTTTTTTAACGGTGGATAAGAATATGATGCTAACGAGTTTCCAGCTCACCAGCTGATAACACTATATCCATATAACTTGTCTAGTGACTTCAATATAAATAATTTTTAGTATATTCTTTTTTTTTTTATTATCTTCTTATTTTTGCATGTGCGTCCATTTTTACATCAACTTGAGCTTCAATTTCTTAGTTAGTGTTTTGTCCACTATCAAACTTTTATGAATCTAGCTAGGTTCAAATTCAAGAATGAACAAATTTTCCTTTCAGTGTATCATTTTAAAGTTTAGATACATACACTTTTATATTTTGGTGAAAGTTGTTTTCACTACGGATATACTATTTCGTTGAACACATGCATCATCACTAAAGTTCCATTTTCTTTTCCACATTTTGTGATTGTTCATATTAGTAAAGTTAGTTAGTAGTATATCTTAAGAGATTGATGACATAATTAAATCTGCTTAGTTTTTTACATACGGTTTTTGTCTTTAAGAGTTCCTGAGTTCCTTCTCGTCATGATATTCTTATGCAATACCTATATTCATGGATTTTTAAAAAAGTAATATTTTTATTTTTTTAATTCGAATTATTTAAATAAAAATAAATAAATAAATACGTTTTAAAAAAAAGAGTTACTATCACTTTTCAAACTGACTTATTTTTAGGTTAAAATAAAAAAATAATAGTAACACTTTTACAGAAACAGATGGAGTATTATGTAAAATAATTATATTTAACATATATTCATAAAAACATTTAATGACATATTTTGCCGTGCCTTAACTCTTACAATTACTAGAAATAAGAGTCTTAGTACATTTTGTTTACACAAGAAGAATACAAAAAAAAAAACATTTTAGAACAAATACTGCAAATTTATCCATAACTATATATGTACATAATTCGAAGAATGTGTGGGGTGTAATGCAGAGAGCGGAACAGAAATGGATGAGAAAAGTTCGAACCTTTCTTCTCCGACAAACGAAGATGGAAAGAATGCAGTAAATAATTTTATAAAAACAAAGAAGACTAGAAGTGTGTTAAGAATTGATATTCCAGCGACGAACCCAACACGAACAATATCGGCTGTGACATCAAAGCTATGGGAAGATTTAGTAAATAACCCTAAAAAAGAAGGCCAAGGAGACTTCCTT
This sequence comes from Papaver californicum, assembly GCA_023531435.1. NCBI lineage: Eukaryota > Viridiplantae > Streptophyta > Magnoliopsida > Ranunculales > Papaveraceae > Papaver > Papaver californicum. Next base: position 1,813,480 of record JAJJMC010031432.1, on the reverse strand, counting down.
AATAGAAAGAAAATCCAGTGTGCTGAAAAGATGATTAGAGGAGCTTTTGTTGAACTCTACAGAGGTCTTGGTTTACTCAAAACTTACAGGTACTTTTGCTATAACCTCATCGCTGGAAAAAATCAATTATTTTCTTTTAATTGGAAAGATTGATTTCCTAACCATTTTTTAGGTGGAACCGTGGAAGCATCTCTTTTCTCATTTTCTGTCATATACAATACTTCATTAGCGTTACAACATGTCTTATTATCACATCCTCACTTTCTCTCTCGAATATATAAATTGCAGCTCGTTGAATATGGTGGCTTTTACCAAGATACTAAAGAAATTCGATAAGGTAAATTTTATTTTATATTTTTGTGTGTTTCTCATTAATAGATGTTCGAAGCAAGGTTTGAAAAATAACTGTTTTTTCTGAAAAAATGGCCGTTAAAACGGTCACATTTATATAGCGTGTCCGTTATCCGTGTTTAAATAACACCGATAAATAGGAAAAAATGATATTTTTAGACCTGTTATAAGTGTTTTCACCCATGTGATAACCGTCTTTTGTAAATTAATTTTTTTGTTTTTGTCTTCTAAATAACATTTTAACATAAGTTTTTTAGGTCGTTTTTTCCGTTTTCACATATGTTATACCTTTTTTTTAGAAAAAAATATATAAAAATATTTTTTTACCCAATTTTATATTTTTAAAATAAAGATTAAAAATTATAACTAAAAAATCAAAATAAATAAATAAACAAATAAAATAAAATAAAACGTAGTAACACTGTTATTTGGAAACGTTATAACCGTTTTTATGCATGTAATAATCGTTATATATGAATTTAAGATCATAATTTATTTATTTTTTATAAATAATCGTTATTCTAAAAAGCGTTAAAAAACATATTTTTTATCCGAAACGTATTTTCACCCGTCAAAATATGTTATAACGGTCACGACCTATCCTTGTAACCCGACCTGTAATCTATTTTTCAAAGCTTGATTCGAAGTACTTACCTTAAATGTGAGTTATTTTCTTAAACCAATCGTGAAAATATTTTATCATTTAATTTATAATATTATTTTTACTTTTGATATTACAGGTGGCAAATGAAAAAGCATCGAGTAGTTATTTAAGAGCAGTGAAGAGATCTCACTTCATTAGTTCCGACAAGGTATGGTGCGTAGGAAGGATAATATTCTGTTTAACTGTTTTTAATGGATTAGCATATTCCTTATTCCTTATAACGTACCCATATGGAATTCGTGTGTGCACCTAAAATTCCAGGATTAGAACCTCTTTAAACCGGAACCAACCAAATAAATGTACGAGGAATAATCCACGTGACATAACCGTTTGTTTAGAATATGTCACAAGTGACTAAGCCAAAATCGAGCATTCGGATAACAGTGAATATGTTAACGTAGTATTTGGTTGTAGTTTAACGTTGATTCTAAAATAAATCATAGGATCTTTCACAAAAAAATTTAAAAAATCAAAATAAAAAAAATCATATGAAACCTTAAAACTTGTTGAAATTTTTGGGATGACGTGATCATTTTTTAGTATGAAATTCACAAATCAAAGGCATTTATGGTCTAAATTTAAGATTATTTTTAAAAAGTTCTTACAGGACACAAGAAAATATAAGAATTTTATTTGATTCGTGCAGCATATTCTATATATATACAACATAATTGGTGATTTAACTAGGTCATGTTGTTTTGTGACCAGTAACATTGAAATTTTTTACAACATGTGCATATAAAATCATGAGTCAGTAAAAACTTTGGGTGTGTTTGGTACCGTTTTATAAAATTGTTTTCCGTTTTATAAAACAAAAAAACGCGTTTGATAGTTATGATTTTCGAAAATATTTTCTGTCTGTTTTTTGTTTTCGAAAAGAAGAAAAAAATTATTTATTATTTTCTTTTTCTTCTTCTTTTTCTTTGTTTTTTTTTTCTTCTTCTAAGACTAAGTGTTTTTAAAAACAGTCAGACCTAACAGCTTTTTAAAATTTATTCAAAAAAAAAATAAAAAAATATATATATTTAAAAAACACTAAAAAATAATTTTTAAAAACAGTTTTATAAAATAGTATCAAACACACCCTTAACTTGTGTTTTTAATAAAATCACGATGATATCATCAGCTAATTGAAATTGTTCCAAGTAGAGTCCACTCGCCGTACATATTTTGACTTAACTTTGTACTTGCATCTTTTTCTAATTTATTTTATTTTATTTTAATGAAGGCGGTAAGATTGGGTGATGAAGTGGAGACCATCTTCACAAAGCACTTTGCAAACGATGACAGGAAAAAGGCAATGAAATTCTTAAGACCTCAAGTGAATAAAGCCTCTCATATGATTACCTTTCTAGTAGGTAAGTGACTTGAACTTTGTTTCTATGTTTTCTTTTACACTGATTCAAGATGTCCTGCAACAAAATCACAGTGTGTGACAGTTTTACTGAGTCCAATTTAGTGCGTACTCTTTTAAAGAATGTTCAAAGTCATCAATGGGTCACGGTGGAACGAGATTCACATAATCATTTTTTTTATATGAGCGTGCACAAAATCATACTCGGTTTTACCCTTTATGTATCATTTGTTTCAACGGCCTAAATAGTTTAGGTATACAAAAGCCAATAGTAAGTAACCATATCAAACAGTGTTTTAATATAATACTATTTTCATCTAAGAAAAATGATACTTTTTATTTTTCCTATTTTTATTTAAAAATAAGTTAAACTAAAAAATAAAAGTATTGTTTTTTTTAGACGGAAGGAATATAATTGTATAAATAATACTTTGTCAACTGTAGCCATGCAATAAAAAAAAACGACAAAGGAATACCATGATCAGGGCAGCCTTGGTCTAGCAAATTTGCGGCGCAACATTCCCTGGCAAGTAAATGCGTGTGGATCTAGCCTTCGATTATTAAGAACCAAGAAACAAGCATGTCTGATTGTAAGTTCCACTTTTGCTTCTCCATAAAAGGAAGCACAACCTAATCGTCTTCCGTTGAACAACAAAGAAAAGCAGAGACAAAAATCCTTACGAGAATTCATTGTTCCTAGTTGAGAATATATATAGCCCCACGTTAGATTACCACAATCAAGTCGTGCTTTGACAAGTGAAACGGGTTTTAATATCGGTATATATAGTAGTGATTCGTAAAATCGGGGATACATATGACTGTGAAGGATATGATATGACAACAGAAGTTACATTTTTCTGTCTCCTCGTAACTGTTGGTCTTTTATTGCAAAAGGAAGTCAACCACTAGTCCGAGACCCAAACCATAAGTTGGTCATTTCGCAAACCAAACACGTTGAAAAGAAAAATTAGTTAAAAAAAAACACGTTTATTGCCTCAACTTTGTTTGTGGCGATCTGATATATTTTTAATTGTTCATTTTTAAAATTTTAATCTAAATAATTTTTTTGCTTAAGAATGATTAGGATACACCCTACTGACTCAATTGAAATTATGGTGCACACATATTTGTTTCACCCTAGAATAGTGAAAGCAACTAAGGCATGAATTAGTTGTCTGGCACTTAGATTTTGGGGGGAAAAAAACAAAGAAAAAAGGAAAAATATTTTTGCTAGAGATATAAAGTGTCATCTTTTTATCACATTTTGTTTTATTTTTTGTTGGAAGATCTCTTTGCGTCATGAGTCAGCTAGGTTTGTTCACTAATCAAATTTCTTTTGTTGTTTGGTTGTTGCAGGACTGTTCACAGGCAGTTTTGTAGCCTTATTTAGTGTATACGCAATCTTGGCACACATGTCAGACATCTTTTCAGCTCGAACTGAACCTGGATATCTGGAGACTGTTTACCCTGTTTTCAGGTATGGAATTTATAGACCATTACTCAAGAATCAAGATGAATGCATTAAGGTAGTAGTGCCGTCAATGTCTCATGGTCCATGTGGGAAGAAGGCCCCACATATTAGGCTTTTCTTGTGCCGACTCCTAATGCACAATGGTTTGGCTTAAAATATCTCGTTTGCTCGCTGCTTACTAGCTTGTCGCGACGTAACATATTTACAAGTTACAACCCACCAATTCCCTTTTGGTAACACATTGTACTGATATGTTTTTGTTGGATGTGATGTAGCACATTCGCTTTCCTCAGTCTCCACTTGTTTATGTATGGGTGCAACATATTCATGTGGAAGAGCACTCGAATCAACTACTCCTTCATATTTGAGTTCTCCCCGAGTACAACTCTCAAGTTTAGAGATGCCTTCTTGATGTGTGCATCTTTCATGTCGGCGGTGGTTGGTGCAATGGTCATCCACCTTATTTTAAGGTCAAGCCATTTTGCACCAACTCATGTCGACGCCATTCCTGGAGTTCTCCTTCTGGTAAATTATTGTTCTAGACATGCTTGACTGATTTGTTGTTCTAATTTTCTTTCAACTCATTGTTCTAAACCTGTTTTGGTTAATTTTCAGTGTTTCTTTGCATTGCTCATCTGCCCATTCAACATTTTATACCGATCAACTCGTTATTGCTTCATTAGGGTGATCCGCAACATTGTTTTCTCTCCGTTTTACAAGGTATGTGCAAAATTCACTCCCAATTTTTGTATGCATGCATATCATCTGTACAAGCAGTGTTAACTCGCCGTGTTAACTTGGCAATGTATCTGTAGGTTTTGATGGTAGACTTCTTCATGGCTGACCAGCTCTGTAGCCAGGTAAACATCAACCTTAATGTATATGCGGTTCGAGACTACTTATTTCTAGATATAATATCTGTTGCTGTATTTTTTTCTTAAATTTATCAGATTCCATTGCTGAGACACATGGAGACTACAGCATGCTATTTTCTAGCAAAAAGTTTCAAAACGCATCAATATGAAATCTGCAACCAGAGCAAGCTATACAAAGAACTCACTTACGTGATCTCATTTGCGCCGTATTACTGGCGAGCTATGCAGGTTTACATTTATTATCAAACCCTTATTACGCACACAGTTAGCATTATCTAGTGTGAGAACAGAAACAAATTTCATTTTCAAATTCTGATGATAGATAAATCTGAACTAACATGATGTCTCTGAATTTGATTTTCAAGTGTGCAAGAAGATGGTTCGACGAGGGCGATGTTAACCATTTGGCTAACTTAGGGAAATACGTCTCAGCCATGTTAGCCGCCGGTGCCAGACTAACATTTGCTAGGCAACACAATCAACTATGGATGTTCATGGTGGTACTGACTTCATCCATAGCAACTGTTTATCAGTTGTATTGGGATTTCGTTAAAGATTGGGGTATTCTTAACCGAAAATCCAAAAACCCCTGGTTGAGAGACGATTTGATTTTAAAGAGCAAGAACATTTACTACATATCGATCGTAAGTTTCCTGGACCCTTTCATCTTATAAATGTATATCAAATTACATGACAATTTAAGTTTCTGTTGAGTCACTGAAAATAAAATGCAAACTACAGTTTATAAACGTGCTGCTAAGATTGGTTTGGATAGAAAGTGTCACGCGCATTAGTAACCCAACCGGGTTGATGGAGTCTCAAGTACTCGACTTCTTCCTGGCTTCATTAGAAATTATCCGACGTGGGCACTGGAATTATTACAGGTACTGCTCTACCTGTGTTGGTAATAATTGGAAAATGGGAATACATCTGATAGATGAGAAATTCTCCATTTTATTTTCTTTAGCGTAATCCCTGAATTTATGTTTAAACAGAGTGGAAAATGAACACTTGAACAATGTAGGGAAGTTCAGAGCAGTTAATACAGTTCCCTTACCATTCCGTGACATGGATACGGATGAGTGAAAATCGTTTGGCCTAGAAGTTGTACAGAAACCCCAGAAATGAAATGAAGCTAAAAAAGATGTGTTGCAAGTGCTGCTGATCGAACAGAAAACCAGAACCAATAGTCACTACTGATGGATTTACTCATTGAGTTAGTCCCCGAGAGGTTTTGGTCTGAAGTGGATCGAAATGGTTTCATACAGTAATTTGAATGGGGCAAAGGTAAACGAAATATTAAAACTCTTTTGTACAATAAATCAACAAATTATGACACTACAATTTATGCTCTATCACAAGCTGATTCAATGTCATTAATATTCCTTTCAAGTCATATTGATTGATATCTTGCTAAGAATTTTGTTCCTACGAAACTTCCTATCTATAATGCTGCTGTGTCACTGTCCTTCAAACATAGAAAAAGCCCCTGGATGCTGAATTTTGAGTACAAACTCTGATATTTATTGCTAAATTCCAAGTAATACTTTTGCAAACGATTTGAGAATGCCATCATTTTTGAGTTTTGAGAGTTCCAACTCTTTCACTTCTCCTGATCCTTTGGCTTACTAATGCAAATAAATGAGCTGTTCGTCCAATCTTAACAAGCCTTTGTTTCATATCAAATCCTGAAACCCAAGGAACTAACGAAGCAAAAGAATCTAGTCCGCAAGTGTAGCAGCAGGACTAATGGATGCCCACCAGCTCACTGCCGAGCTACCACTAACTGTTGATCCTGACAAAGCTTAGAACCAAATGGGTAAAATTTATAAATAAGCTTTGAATCCCATTATTCCTCCTCTGGGTGGCAAAGCTTAGAAAGAAACTTGGACTATTAGTAACTTCAAATCTCAGGTTAAGTGAAAAATGAGTAGTCCCACATAGGGTAGGAAGCACAACTCTACTCAAAATGCCTTGTATATAACTAGCACTTAACACTAGCGAATGATTTACGCAGCCGTGCGGTAAGCACAAAGCGAACTATTCTTTCGCCTTTTACTAAAGAATACCGTGTGCTTGCCGTTTATAAGCGGCATACGCCTATTTTTGGAGGGTTTTTCTTTTTTAAGAGGAACCCAACAATTTTAAATGCAAAATGTTTCTCTCTTTGTCTTTGCAAATGGACATTACCCATCTGGACTCCGACCTGTTCTCCTGATCGGAATAGGTTGGTGGTCAAATGTCTTGGAAACTCGGATCTAGGCTTAATTAGAAACAACGTGAGTAAGAGATACGTATCATCTTCTTTTCTAACACTACTATCAGTTCACTCGCACTAATTTCAGTTTATCCATTCACAAAGATTCTTCAATCTTAAACATACAATACAACAATCTGTTTGTGTGCCCGTGTTCAATACTACTTTTTATTCATTATTTCTATCTCCAAATTCCAAAACTTCGGCTGTTTCTCTTCTTCCCGAGCAACCAAAGTCACATACCGGAGTAAGTTCCATGTAAATTACTCCCTGCAATAAGTATCTTCCCTGTCAACGTCTCTTGGCGCTGCAGTTCTAGGCCGTTCCCTTCTTTCTTGAAAACAATTTATTAACTCGTTCCGGAACAAACTGCAGTTTCTCAATTTTGTGGAGGGCCTAGTCGTTAGCTAGAGAGCAGCTAAGTATGTTTTTGCCAGTGAAAGTAACAAATCTTAGTCCAACATTGTTCAAATCTGAGAGAGGAATATGAATGAAAGGTATTATAAAAGGTAGTTGATGCATTTTTTTCCAAAAGCATCTTTGCGCTTGGGGCAATGATGCAGCTAATGAAATAATAACCGAGCCGCGTCAATTGCTGGTTGAAAACTATCTATTTCCAAACCCCCTCCTCTGCCTTAGGCATAGGCCGTCGAGAATTTCTGGAAGGGCTCCAGTTCTGTCTATTGACCTGGATGATAAACAAGCGAAGCTAAAACATTAGACTACGGAACTCGTCCCGAGCAACTTATAGCTAAAACATCAGCAACAACATTACAAACTCGATTTTGAAAACACCATAAAAGCTCACTGAACTTAGAAGTCGATAGAAAAGGGATTGATCCTACCATCAAGTCAATTGTAAATGCTAAAACAGCACTTAACAATAGATAAATGTCACCCTATTAAATTTGATTTCATGACCTGCAATTAACGATATGAAGCCAACTATTTTGCTCTATATAAACTGAACTCATTCCATGCCCATGGGGGTATCTCAGTTCAAACATGTCCCAACCAATGTAGTCAATCTCGGTTCTCGGTCGCGTCGCGGCCGGGACCTTGACACCTTGACACCTTGATCTCGGGGAGATTATCGGTGAAATATCGGATAAATGTAAATGTTAGATTTATTTCAAATATAATACATAAACACAAATTTTAAGAAAGAAAAACAAATAATGAGTTAAACAACGAGCATATTACAACTCTAAATTCAAAGTTTAAGACCAAGTTTGACCAATTCTAATTAAACAACAAGCTATGTGATGGAGGCAAAAAAGAGATGGTCACTCAGGCAATAACACAAACATGTTATGTACCATTTTTCATTCACTACAGCTGCAGATTTTCATAACTTCTAAATTCTTTCTAGTTCTTGCAAAGATAAGTTTAAGATAAATCCATCATTCGGAAGCCATACATTCAATTCATTCATCAAACAAAAATAAGAATCAACCTAAACCAATTTTTCCTTTCAAAGCTATCATCCTACCTTCCTTGACTTGATTAGGTCTCAATTCGGGAAGAAGAAGAAGAACAATGCAGACAAGGTTCGAAGTTTCGTGCATTTGAATCAAAGACAGAGGAGGGGTTAGATCATTGGCTCGGGTTGGTGATGGAATTCATCTAGAACTTTGGTAACATAAGTTTTTTTTTATAAATCAGATTTCGAGAGCCATGATGTCATTAGTAGCTTTGGGTCCAACTTTTTTGTCAAAAAAAAAATCAAAAAAAAAAAAATCAAAAAAAAAAATAATCAAAAAAGAGCTTTTGGGTCCAATCACGGCCGAGATACGGGTGTCACGGCCGAGATACGGGCGTCGCGGCCGATATTCGCGTTCAAATCGCGGGGAGCGAGATCTCGGATATCGTCAAGGAAAATGACTTATACCTTGAAAATCGCCGCAATCTCGGCTGTAACAGCCGAGATTGACTACATTGGTCCCCGCTCATCTTGTCTCAGGCAGTGAACTTAAGATTTAGTCCCACATAGACTAGTTAAAGTTGAGGAATGGAAAAAAGACAGTACAAAATGAGAAGTCAGAAACTTGATCAAGCATACCTTTCTCGGACTTTTGGCTAAGATCAAGTGTAGTATCTGTTCTTATCAGTTTAATATCTGATATGTGAGTCATCGGCTCACACGATATTAAATTAATTTTTTTCATGGGGGAGTTCCCATCACAGTAGCTTGCTACTGGGGTTCTCATGCGTCGCCTTTGTCTTGCACTACTGCAAGGGCCTGGCGCACCTCTACCAAATCATAAAACTAATCTTTTGTCTTCACCCCCTACCAAACCGTAAAACTAATCTTTTGTCTTGAAGACATGTGATACTGCCCTATCACAGTGGTTTGCTGCTGGGGTCTGGGGTTCTCTTCGAAGTCATATGTTCTAACCTTCTTTTAGGGGCCCTAACGCTGCTGCAATACCTTCATGCAGATTGACTGATTAGAACTAGCCAGAGAAGTAAAAATGATGATAAAAAGAAATGAAAAGCACTAAGCTGGGAATTGAACCCGGGTCTGAGCTGTGGCAGGGAATATATTCCACCACCAGAAGGAAAAATATTTACGATTAAAACAAACTTAGTGCCCTCAATTTCCCCTAAACCCTATTGACTCCAGAATTGAGACAGATTTCTGCCTTCTGGTAACAAAACAATCCACAGCAGAAGAAGAAGTTCAACATGAAGCAAGTTTGGAGAGTAAAAGGTACTGAAAACCCTAGTAATCATCTTCTTTCTAGTGATAATGGTATGGAAATGATTAATAATAAATTTCAACAAGTTTCTGCTAACATCGTTAGTAATGAAAGGAACCCTACTAGTGATAATCATATATTATTATGATATCGTAGTCATTATTTTCATGATTACCAGGATTAAAAAATGAAATCAAGATGACACAGAGGATAAAAATAAAATCAACACAAAAAGTTTAACGTGGTTTGGCAGAGATCTGCCTATATCCACGGATCATGAAAGTTGGATGTTCATATTCATTTCATTTCTTAGGTTACAGAGGAAGATCAAGTAAAAAAATCCAGCCCCACAATGTCCCCTTCTCTAATATACTCGTTTTGTTTATAAAGGAGTGATAGAAATGACATTTACAAAAAAAAAAAACTTTGCCCTTATCTTCATAACATTAATAAGCTATCTGTTTCATCATCATATTTTGTCATGTGTCAATGTGGTCCGCCACGTGTCGACAGTGATCCCTCATGTGTCGATGAAGTCCGCAACGTGTCAATGTTGATCTTATCCTTAAATGGTCCTAACATAATTTTGGTGCGGGCAAAGGATGGTGCGGGCAAATGGTGGTACGGGCAAATGATGGGAGAGACAAGATGGTGCGGGTGCGGGCAAATAGTGGTGCGATCATCAGTGCTTGATTGTTGTGGACATATCACTTGGTGTTGCGGACATATCACTTGAACTTTGGACACAAACTCACTTGTGATGCAAATACAAACTCTCACTTTAGCTGCGGACAAAGTGGAATTGTGGCGGGAATGATTGGGTTTTGAAATGGGTGTGGGACAAAACTACTTTAATGTTGCGGACAAGATGAATCTTTGTGTTGCGGAAAAAATAGGCTTGAGCTGCGGGCTTTACATGTGGTCAAGATAGGTTTAATGTTGGGCTTCAATGTTGCAGCAAAATGGTGCGGACATGACTGTGTTGGTTTAAAAGCAAATGATGGAAGTGCAATTGATCAACAGTACAACTGAAGTGTTTAGTTTATAAGGGGTGCGGACTTGATGTAACGCACAAATTAGAATTCCATTCTTTTACTGCCACGTGTTGACATTGTTCTTTGGTACTCACAATTTCCCCATTTTTCTTAAGCTTTGTTTGAAGAACAATTCTTAAGAAAATGACTTCATGTCTTGTTCGTAGCGCACTTTGATGGTTGATGTTGTTGATGCACTGCGGTGCGTCTTGGCTAAGTATGATGCCGCTATCTTCTTGTTGGTGTTTCTTGGCAATGGTCTAGAGCATCTTGTTCCTAGATCATATGATGCCCCCGCGGTTGCCTTGTGCCTGGCCTTTTCATGATAAAAGGAAGAACCTAATCCATTCAAGAATAGAATTTTGCTGCCAAACTTTCACATAAGCGCACATTAATATAATAGTATCATTCCACATGTTATAACCAAAAATGATAAATAGATTAATAAATTGTTAATCATTCAATATTTATGAAAATATGTACAATTGAATCTAGTATAAAAGTATAAGTCAATCAGGGATTCAAATTCAAGGTGTTAATCGAGATGGGTCCTGCATCATGTGTCATTTGACGCAAATTTGTATATACATGCCAACGCCTGTAAGAATCTATCATATCGATTGTAAAGTAATTGTAAAATTTGAGATTTAGGAAGTATGGGGTACTTAGCTTTTTTGTGAGAGTATGTGAGGGTTCCATGTCCAATGGTATATGGCCTGCTTATTTTGTCCGGCACCCTTGATATCTACAAATCTATGCATTTGCTAGTGGTTGCGGGCTAAACCATTTCCCAGCGAAGTGTACTCGCCATATTGAGTGGATGTTTGCTTTCTTTCAAGTTGTACTTGCACTTTTGCCCCTGCAAAATAAAATTTTGAATATATATATATATTGATTGTTAGTGCATTGAATGAGTGTGAATTGATTAACCGCAAGACAATTTTGTACCCTGGGTTACTTTGAAGGGCTGCAACGCATGTAACTTCTCTCTGGCCAGGAGGAAATTAAGATGCGGTCCCTAGGGCCCCTCCTGAAATGGAGGGTACTTGATACAATAATTAATGTCATGTTAGGCATCCCTGTGGCGAAAGATCCAATAGTCATACACTTAGAGACATTTACATGGACTTTCTAAAGAGATTGCATTTCTTCTGCTTTACCTAGTATGAAGCCAAATTTTTGTATGATTGCATTGCTGGTTGTGAGTACCTCCTGAAGTGGAGAATATCTGGTACAATGATTAATGTCATGTTAGGCATCCCTGTGGCGAAAGATCCAATAGTCATACACTTAGAGACATTCACATGGACTTTCTAGAAAGATTGCATTTGATCTGCTTTACCTATTATGAGCACAAATCATTGTACGATTGCATTGAGGGTTTAGGATTAATATGGTTTGAGATATTATGGGCTCCATGGATGTCGTAAAATTTCTTCGTCCATATTTTGCAAGTGGTATGAACCTTGTCCCACAATATCCAGTACAATATAAGTCTAGATACATATGAGTTAAATGGAGCTGATTGTATCCTCTCGAATAAGAAGTATCAATCCTCTAATAATAATACCCTTAGCATAAGAAACCCGAAGTATACGCAGATTGCATATGAGAAGTATCATCGAGAAGTATATGAGAAGTATCTTAAATAAGAAATGAAAAATATCTGTAATAAATACGAAATATCATTTTCTTACGAAGTAGTTGTTACGTAAGAAATCCGAAATATAAGAAAATATAAGTACCAGTCTTCAAGAAATACTTAATAATGAGAAGTTGAAGTACCCATTTTCGAATAATAATTCCCGAAGAAGCATTTAGATTCCCACACAAAGTATAAGAAATATCCAATGAGAATTCTTCTCATAATTCACATGAAGTATAAGTACTAAGAAATATTGATTCTTGACTGACGAGAAGTATGGTTCTTGAATAAGAAGTATAAAGTATACGAAATAAATAGAAATATCCAATGGATATTCTTCATGTGAAGTATAAGCAATTAAAAGTGTCAATCCTCGAATGCTTATATAAAGTATTTATGAATTGCTGACTTATGTTAAGAAGTACAAGACATATAAAATGAAAATTACGAGCAATGAGAAATACTGAATCTATTGAGGGTTAGTAAATTATCGAAATGAAATACTTAAATGGCGCGTAATATTAGCTCATTTCCCAGCTAAAAACTTGGTTTCTTTATAAACTGCCCCTAGTACATCATCGCATGACCGTTGTATCTCTGAAGTGCCTTTCAAAGGTATCCTCGCATTTCAGAAAAATGTTTTAAGCAGTTCATGATATTCGGAATGATAACTGGCAACAATTTTCAGTAGTACCGTAAATGCAATTTTAGTATTAGCAATGTTTTTAATGAGAGACTAGCAAAAATACAATGTATGAATCCGTAAGGTATTTAAACATGGATCAAATGATGAATCAAAGTTACTGCTCATGTTACTAAAATTATGTGAGATTATATACCAACATCATGTATGACTACACCCTGTTAATGAGTTGTAAATGGTATGTATTAACTTTTCTCAACTATCACAATAAGTTATAGATGTAGCTCATATAGTCATGGGTGGACAATGAAGCTAAATGTCCGATATACTAAGGGTATTTTCCTAAATAATGAAATGCTCAGATGACATATGACACTTTTAATGTAATGTGCAATGTGAATGGTTAGCTCATTTCTCAGCAAAAAATGTGGTTTCTCTTGAAATAAAGAAAGTTGGGATTTTAAACTGATAACTATATGCATCAGGTGAAGTTTATAAAATTCAAAATATACCACTACATCAGCAGCCAAAATATTATCAGAAACCAGAACAAAGTGATGGTAAGAGTTGTCAGAAAGCAGTGGTATAAACTCTGGAGATGGAAATTGTCTTCGTGCATGAGCATTAGGGGATTATTCGTCTATCAAATGCAAGGAGAGACAAAACTCCTGAACCAGCCTCAGGGGATTATTCACTTGGTAAAGGATCTTGTAAAACTCCTGAACCAGCCTCACTGAATCATCACCCCTGCCAAGAAATCTAGGTCATAATCGCCTCCCCAAACAATCAAGAAAAGAACACTTATTGACACGATAAGAAATGCGTCGAGCTCCAATCTTGATCTTCATCAAATCAAAAAATTCATACTAGTTACTACTAATGGTTATACTTCTCTTACTAGGAGAGAAATGAAGATGCATCGTCTTCTTCTTTACTGCCACAGACCTAATAGATCACTTTCACCCATTCGTAACTGAATCCAGAAAAGCCATCATTTCATGCTATTCTCGTTGTCTAACTTGTTGGTTTAAAACCAAGTTCTCAAACTCTATCTTCAATCTCTATTTTGATTTACAACTAAACCACAACGACAAAACCCATGACTCAGCTCTTCTTGGTTGTTCTCTAATTAAACACAACTCATAGACCATGGTTAGAGCAGCAACAAACCCTTGGTGAACTTGGAGCAGTAGACTGGTCGCGGCTGAACCTTGCAGTGAAGAATTACTCATTCAGGCATTTCATCAAGCACATTGTGTGCGTCCTGCTGCTGACAGAAGAATACATTAACTGACAATGGATTGACCCCTTTTTTAAATCTCCATCCCTGCATAATTAAAATCTAATGCAATCCCATGTCTTCTAATACATTCAGAACTCATATACACCCATCAACTCGATCACCACTGCCATGAATATGGCCATTCACCATTAACCACAGATAAGAACCAAAGCCATCAACCACAGCCTCTCTAACTCCATCATATTAGTCTTCTATAATGTCCTTATTCACCATAGAATACCATCAATCCCTGCAACTTCAACTTAGAAACAGATCCAAGTTTCCCAATCAACCATAAATTCAAAACGTTTACATTTCATGGCCATTCACCACATATTTGAACAATAATAGCCCATTTCTCTCCTACTCGAATCCCCTGCAAAGTTTTATTATTGGTTCTTGGTGGTGAATCTCCGAAGCTGGGTTATAATGCTTGTTTTGAACCTTTCTTCACCGTTGGCAATTCTATCATGACTCAAAATATTTTTTTACTAAAAACTCACCCAACGACAGGTTCATGGTTGTAAAGTTTTATTGCGAAGCTATGCCTCATGAAGCTACTCGATCCCTTAATCTTCATCTGTTACCCTGAGCGAGAAGGGGGTCCCTGTTGATCTTTGCTGCCACAACAAATAATCAAAGAAAAGTTTAATCGAACTATAATCTCTGTTCGAGAAAATCCTCCAAATCGAATTGAAAATTTGATATTTAATGTTTTCAAAATTAATTAAATGGGTTTGTAGAAAAAGCTTTTGCAACTGTAAATCTGTAATCGAACTTGATTTTGAATCAAAGCTTTGAGAGAAAATCAGATTTTTTCGATGATGAAACTTTAGTTTTCATGAAAACCTTTTTTCGAAACTCCTCTGTTTAAACTTCTAGATATAGGTATTTAAGAACAAAATCAAAGAGAGAGGAAGGTTTATTTCTCTTTTAAACTTGGTGGAGAATCTTTGATTCCTTCGTTTCTCTCATCCCTTTCTCTACTTGTGTTATCTCTTTCTCCTGGATGACTTCTCTGAAACTCTGTTTCTAGCGTCAAATTATAGTAATCATTTTTATGATTACTACAGCCAAAAAATGAAATCAAGATGACACAGAGGGCAAAAATGAAATCAACATAAAAAGTTTAACGTGGTTCGGCATAGATCTGCCTACATCCACGGGTCATGAAAGTTGGATGTTCATATTCATTTCTTAGGTTACAAAGGAAGATCAAGTAGAAAAACCCAGCCCCAAAAAGTCCCCTTCTCTAATACACTCGTTTGTTTATAAAGGAACGATAGAAATGACATTTACCAAAAAAAAAACTTTGCCCTTATCTTCATAGCATTAATAAGCTATATGTTTCATCATCACATTTTGTCATGTGTCAATGTGGTCCGCCACGTGTCGACAATGATCCGCCATGTGTCGATGAAGTCCGCGACGTGTCAATGTTGATCTTATCCTTAAGTTTTCCTAGCCTAATTTTGGTGCGGACAAAGGATGGTGCGGGCAAATGATGGGAGAGACAAGATGGTGCGGGTGCGGGCAAATGGTGGTGCGATCATCAGTGCTTGATTGGTGCGGTCATCAGTGCTTGATTGTTGCGGACATATCACTTGGTGTTGCGGACATATCACTTGAACTTTGGACACAAACTCACTTGTGATGTAAATACAAACTCTCACTTTAGCTGCGGACAAAGTGAAATTGTGGTGGGAATGATTATTGTGGAATTGTGGCGGGAATGATTGGGTTTTGAAATGGGTGTGGGACAAAACTACTTTAATGTTGCGGACAAGATGAATCTTTGTGTTGCGGAAAAAATAGGCTTGAGCTGCGGGCTTTACCTGTGGTCAAAATAGGTTTAATGTTGGGCTTCAATGTTGCAGCAAAATGGTGCGGACATGACTGTGCTGGTTTAAAAGCAAATGATGAAAGTAAAAATGATCTAAAGTACAACTGAAGTGTTTAGTCTATAAGGGAAACTGCAACAGACGACTAGACCAAAGAGTAAACCCCATTTTTACTCTTTGGTCGCCTATAATCAGGCCCAACGAACGAGTAAAAATAGGATTTTGGCGAGCAAATGTACAGTACGGGAGAAAACTTGGTCCAGTAGCCGGACCAAATCTATATATAGTCAGGCGCTCTTCTGGTACAGCGTAATACCTAAACGTCCTCCTAAGAGAACGTATTGAAATACGGACGTCGTTGCTGAACGACGTCTAATGAAACGGTCACCCAAAAAAACGTCCATACGTTTTCTTAAAGGAGCGTATCAATATAGACGTTCAGTAACAATAGCGTATGGTTCCAGACCTATTATACGCTCATCAGAATAAGCGTCCTATAACATACGTTACGTTAAACAAGCGTCCGTGTCATGTGACGTCCATTTATGAGAGCGCCCAGTAACATACGTCTCGTTATAAAGGCGTCCGAGCATAATTTGGTCCTAAAACCGCTGCGTTTTTTTTTTTTTGGGATTTGCTCTTTACTCTAGTCCAGCCGTTGTAGTTGCAGTTGCTCTAAGTGGTGCGGGCTTTATGTAACGTACAAATGAGAATCCCATTCTTTGACTGCCACATGTTGACATTGTTCTTTGGTACTCACAATATACTAAGCAGACTTCCTGTGGAATCACTGATGAGGTTCAAATCTGTTTCTACACATTGGAAATCTTTGATTGAAGTTGATTCATACTTGCATGATTTACATTTTAATTGTTCAAAAGCTGGTTTATGTGGTCAGAGACGAATTCTTTTCATCAGTTCAAGAGAACCTGATTTTAACAACCCTTTGTTCCCATATAAAAAACCTGACAACCATGCTATTAAATTCTCAGACTTGTTTACCCGGTAGTTGACAGATTGATGTTAAAAAACTAGTACTGGATCGTAGTCCTTATGGAATACCGCAACAAGCAGTGAATGGTTTGGTATGTATTACATCCGGGGGTGAGGCGTTTATATATAACCCTAGTACTGGAGAAAGATCACCTTGGATTCAAACTACCACCACTTTGGAAGGGAACGCAGGAAACAGAAAACGACAAGTTAGGTGCATTGGGTTTGGATTCAATCCAAAAACAAATGAACATAAGGTGATTTGCATTTCAAGTACTGAGAAATTGAAGAAAAAGCAAGAGATTAGCTGGGATTTCAGTTATAAAGATGAAGAAATTGAAGATCAAGTTTGTGAAGTCTTGATTGTTGGTGAGAATACATGGAGAAGGATCGATGAAGTTCCACCATATAATCTGAGAACAAAGGATTGTTATAGGGGTGGTATGACATTTAACTGGGATAGTAATTCTGTTTATGTGAATGGTTCCTCATATTTGCAGGGGAAGTGATAGTGGGATTCGATTTTGGAAGTGAGAAATTCAGAGTTATTCCAATCCCTGACTCTGTCATTGACCCCCGTGTTTATAAATTTTCACAAACTGTTGAGTTAATGGAGGTTGATGGACATATAGCTGTACTAAAATGGATATCGGGGTATCACATGGTGCTGTGGATACTGAATGAAGATGGAGGTAGCATTAAGTGGATTGAAGAGAAGTTGGACTTGCCTTTTATGTGGAATGCAAAACCAGATCTTTCTATTGAAGCTCTTCCAGGGACAAATTTGATCATCCTAAAGCCGCAATATGAGGGTGAGGCAGACGGTTTTTATTATTAAGACCGAAGCACAAAGAGGTACACGTTGTCTGGAATCCCACCTGATTATCACTTTGAGTTGAGACAGATTACATCTTTAGTCGAAAGCCTCGCACCTGTTCGTGCAGCGCATTGCAGTACATTCTGAATGAATGCACCAGTTTCTGAATAAAAGAAGACTTCAAGAGTAACATAAGTAGTTCTTTTTGGCGTATTAGAAGTTATGATTTTCGTGTATGTGTTATATTTTGCTGTAGATGCTCAATTTGTGTTGCTCATGTCATAGCGCTTATACTCTTAAGCAAGTTTTGACTGTTGGTTTGAGTACTGAGCTGTTGTCTACTTATATTAATGAGCTTTTGTTAGACTACTGTTTTGATCGTTGATTAAAAAGGTTCATGTTTTTTTTCTAAATGATTAGTCACACATCGCTTGTGTTACAGTTATAAGAGACGAGAAAAGATTGGACTATAAAGAGAAGAGACAGAAATGGGAAGGAAAACATACCTACTTGGAGGGGGTCTATGGATGACAGGATGAGGATGATCAGGAAAGTCCATGGCCTAGGTTAGCGACCTCTATTGCGCACTGATGAGGGGGTATGTGTCCTCGCAGCCCCTGCCTAATTTCCTTGGGACCAAAATCTTGCTTTTTGGTTATGGAGTGCGTCAGGAGCTGCTCTCCACTAAATTTGCATAATCATTTTACTCAAAGTCTCATCATCATTTACAGAAAGTTCACCAGTTTTCGTATGGAGCCTTATTGGTGAGGCTAAGAATCAATTTTTTTTATCTATGGTCTTCTTCTACTTTGATCCTTATTTTCAACTCATCTCCAGTCCCTCCTTCTGAGCACAAACTCCTAGCCATTATTTCTGCCTTCTTTGGCAGGACCAGAAAGAAATTTAGACAAACGACTTTAGTTTTAATCTCAATTGAAGTGAAAAAAGAATAGTTCCACATAGGGTAGGAAGCACAAATCTACTTAAAATGCCATGTATATAACTAGCACTTCACGCTAGCAAATGATTTACGCAGCCGTGCGGTAAGCACAAAGTGAACTATTCTTTCGCCTTTTACTAAAGAATACCGTGTGCTTGCCGTTTATAAGCGGCATACGCCTATTTTTGGAGGGTTTTTCTTTTTTAAGAGGAACCCAACAATTTTAAATGCAAAATGTTTCTCTCTTTGTCTTTGCAAATGGACATTACCCATCTGGACTACCTGTTCTCCTGATCGGAATAGGTTGGTGGTCAAATGTCTTGGAAACTCGGATCTAGGCTTAATTAGAAACAATGTGAGTAAGAGATACGTATCATCTTCTTTTCTAACACTACTATCAGTTCACTCGCACTAATTTCAGTTTATCCATTCACAAAGATTCTTCAATCTTAAACATACAATACAACAATCTGTTTGTGTGCCCGTGTTCAATACTACTTTTTATTCATTATTTCTATCTCCAAATTCCAAAACTTCGGCTGTTTCTCTTCTTCCCGAGCAACCAAAGTCACATACCGGAGTAAGTTCCATGTAAATTACTTAAAATTTAGTCCCACATGGACTAGTTAAAGCTGAGGAATGGAAAAAAGACAGTACAAATTGAGAAGTCAGAAACTTGATCAAGCATACCTTTCTCGGCCTTTTGGCTAAGATCAAGTGTAGTATCTGTTCTTATCAGTTTAATATCTGATATGTGAGTCATCGGCTCACACGATATTAAATTAATTTTTTTCATGGGGGAGTTCCCACCACAGTAGCTTGCTATTGGGGTTCTCAAGCGTCGCCCTTGCGTTGCACTACTGCAAAGGCCTGGCGCACCTCTACCAAATCATAAAACCAATCTTTAACCAATCTGGAAACAGAAGACATGATATGATAAGAAAACAAATAAAAATCAATTAGTTAATCTTTCTGGTTAACATTACTTTTTTAAGGATTCTGCAAGTTTATTTGAGATACAATAAGCAGTAGACTGAATAGTAATCATAGGGTTAACACCAACAGCAGTTGGCAAAACACTTGCATCACATACAAATAAGCCTTCTGCTTCCCAGCTCTCACCATTTTCATCAACTCCTCCGTCTTCCTCTGTAACACCCATCCTACAACTACTCATCTGATGGGCAGAGCAATACATATTCCAATGTTCTCCTTTAGAACTAGGACCTCCTGGTACAGTTACTGTATCCAAAAACTCTTCCAAATCCTTTTCCTTAATCCCTTCACATTTAAGTCTTTGTCCATCGCTTCGATGTGTTCCAACCTCAACTGCTCCCGCACTTACCAAAATCCTTAACGCCATTCTTAAACCACTTCTCAGGTTCTCTTTATCTAATCCATTTAGTCTATAAGTAATTCTTCCTTCAGATTTCACTTCTCCTGATCCTTTATCTCTTACTAATGCAAATAAATGAGATGTTCTTTCATACTTAGCAAGCCTTTGTTTCATATCAATTCCTGAAACCCAAGGGACTAATGAAGCAAAAGAACCTGGTCCCACTGCAGGAGTTTCTATAATGGCCTGAAAATTATCAGAATCATCTGAAACAACTTTGTGTAGCGATGTGACTATTCCTCCTTCGTATGATTTTCCTTCCAAGTTATCTATAGATTGTGGGAAGTATCCCCACACCATAAGAACAGGATGAAGATGAAGATTCTTACCAATATTTGGGTTCTCTAATCCACTAGATATCATCAAAGGAGGTGTTAACAAAGACCCGCATGCTGAAATTGTAACTTTAGCATGAATTTCAAGTCTTCTTGAGATGTTTTTGTTCATAGTTTCTGCCATGACTCCAATGCATTTCTTCTTTTTAGTAGTATGAACTGTAAAATTGTTTGTTCCCAATATGAACTTCTGAGCTTTACATCCAGTTATGATTACTGCACCATTTTCCACAGCATCAACTAACCAGGTGGAATCAGTTCCCTTTTTATCTCCGGTCTTGCAACCATAACAACAAGAACCACAATAATGATTCTCCGAGTTATTCCTTGGTATGGTTTCAACTTTTAGCCCAAGATTCTCACACCCTTTTCTCAATACTTGATTCTGAAACCCTTCCATTTTACAGTTTTCTGTTACACCTATTCGTTTGCACACAGTATCCATGGCAGCAAGATAGTCAGAACTTCCAAAAAGTGGAATTTTATGGTCCACAGACCATTCTTGGAGTACAGAACTTGGAGTTTTGATGCATGCCGACCAGTTCACTGCCGAGCCACCACCAACCGTTGATCCTGAAAAGATCATAACCTTAGCATCTAAAGTTGACAAGATTCCTCCCGATTCATATAGCTGATCCAAAGAAGGACCTTCAAGAGATGAATAATCATCGGGTACAAAGTAGTTCCCTTTTTCAAGAACCAGTACCTTTTGGCCAGATTTTGCTAAAACTGCAGCTGCAACTCCTCCACCACAACCAGAACCAACAATTACAACATCGCATTCAATCTTGTAAAGGTTTTGTTTTTCATCTTCTGTAACTTTCAAGCCTTTTCGAGCTAGAGACTGAATAAGGGTATTGTCAGTCTCATTTGAAGTTTCTATTAATCCTCTGTCAAGAGGCCTTTTTTTCTTGCAAGTTTCAGATAAGTTCTCATTGTTTTCCACCTTATAACCAATAGCTTCCCATGCTGGGTTCTTTGAATTCTTATCAAGCTGCAAAAGAGAGAGGGAGAGATGACAGTGAGAAAGTGTTATAAATTTATCGTGGAATCGTATCTTCCAACAACGACGCATACAAAAGTGAGTGAGATGAAAGCTAAACAGACAAGTGAGACAAATCATAGTTGAATACAACGACATGGAATATGATTCTACCGATTATGACTTCCCACCTAATTTTCAATCTTATGAACAAACCAAAAGACATTGGAGTGACTCTTTTTGTGAAATTTCCCCATCAAGATTCGGCTGTCACAAAGGTTAAAGCTAACACATGTGCATCCAATTGACCAGACAAGTGAGACAAATCATAGTTGAATACAATGATATGGAATATGATTCTACTGATTATGACTTCCCACCTAATCTTTAATCTTATGAACAAAACAAAAAACATTGGAGTGATTCTTTATGTGGAATTTCCCCATCAAGATTCGGCTATCACAAAGGTTAAAGCTAATTATTTCACTTTATGGTCATTTTTTACTGTGACTGCTAACAACAGACAGCAGAAAGAAACCAATCATACATTTCTATACAGAAGATAGATTCCTGAAGAGTTAAACCAATACATATAAAATGACCATTAGTACAATTGTGGCTAAGCCACTTTAGTACAACCCAGACCAAACAAATCAATTCATCTTTCCCACCAACCCATAAAGCATGTTAATGGCAAAGTAGTTGCAACTGATACATAGACTTTTAGTTTCTAGACTTTGGACAGTGCTGTAGCTACCTAGAGTCGTATACACTATACCTACCATCAATATACAAAATACAAAATCAAAGAATTCAATAGTTAAAATGTAAAACCATATGAAGGAAAATCATAATTACCAGAGAGAGATAAGTGAAGAAGCTTAAAATTTTGATCAAAACAAAGACCATTCTCAGAGGTCTGAAAATACTGAAGGCCTAGGATCTATTTGGAAAGAAAAAAAAATATTTTGATAACTTGAGCTTTGAGAGCTTTGCTCTTCTCCTGTATTGCTTTGTTTTGTTTTCTGTTTTGCTTGATGAAAATGAACTACATGATACTCCCTTTTATAGATAGGAGATCACAAAATACAAAGAGACATTTTGACAAATCATAAAGATAGGATGGACTTTACAAATCTCTATGTGACTCTTTGACAACAACACAATGAACTTAGACAAATAAAAGTAATCCCAAGAGTGCTTGGATAAGAACTCAATTTATTATGCCAACATTGCCTCCCGTAAATTGAGTTTGCTCTTGACTCCCAATGCTTCAACATTCTTTGAAAATACGGGACCTCCAAGTGGCTTTGTGAAAATATCCGCAAGTTGCTCTTCACTTTTGCAATACTCAAGATTGAGTTCTTTTTCATGAACAAGCTCCCTTAAGAAATGGAAACGAAGACGAATGTGCTTTGTTCGCCCATGAAGAACTGGATCTTTTGAGATTGAAATAGCCGAGTTATTATCACAAAAGAGTGTTGTAGGACCACTTTGCTTGAAATTCATACTTTCAAGAATTCCTCTCAACCAAATCGTTTGACATCCGGCGAAGGAACCTGCAATATACTCTGCTTCAGCAGTAGAAAGAGATACGATTGGTTGCTTCTTTGAACTCCAACAAATTGCTCCACTTCCGAGATTAAAAACATATCCGGAAGTACTTCTTGAATCATCAACACTTCCTCCATGATCACTATCTGTAAAACCAACAAGCTTGACAGGAATATTTTTCTCATAAAAGACACCATAGTCAATGGTTCCTTTTATATATCGAAGGATTCTTTTTGCCGCCTCCAAATGATTTGAATATGGCTTTTCCAAAAACCTGCTGATCAAACTAACAGCAAACATGATGTCCGGACGAGTGGCGGTGAGATACATCAAGTTTCCAATCAAGCTTCGAAACATAGTTTTATTCACCAACTTTCCTTCTCCTTCTTTGCTCAACTTTAATCCTGTAATGCAAGGGGTTGTAACAGGATTTGAGTTCTCCATTCTGAATTTTTTAAGAATCTCGGCTGCATATTTTTCTTGAGAAATAAAAATTCCTCCTTTCGTTTGTTGCACATTTATGCCAAGGAAATGGTGCAACTCTCCCAAATCAGTCATTTCAAACTCCTTCTTCATAGAAGCTTTGAAATGTTCTAACATCTTAAGATCATCACCCGTGAAGATAAGATCATCAACATAAAGACTCACCACCATAAAACCTCCATTCGAATTTCTTTGACTCACCACCATAAAACCTCCATTCGAATTTCTTTTGATATAAAGAGTGTGCTCAAAAGGACAACGCTCGAAACCATAATTCAGAAAATATTTATTGATTCGATCATACCATGCACGGGGTGATTGCTTCAAGCCGTAGAGAGCTTTCTTGAGTTTGTACACCTTTTCTTCCTCGCCTTTCTTCACGAATCCGGGTGGTTGTTCAAGATAAATTTCTTCTTGAAGAAAACCATTCAAGAAAGCCGACTTGACGTCCATTTGGTACAATTTCCATCCTCTTTGAGCAGCAAGAGAAATGATTAGGCGGATTGTTTCAAGTCTTGAAACCGGAGCAAATACTTCATTGAAGTCTTCACCTTCTTTTTGCTTGTATCCTTTAGCAACAAGCCTCGCCTTGTATTTGTTTACGGAACCATCAAGGTTGGTCTTTGTTTTGTACACCCATTTCACACCAATAGAAGATTTGTGTGAAGGCAAAAGTGTAAGCTCCCACGTACCATTCTTCTCAATGGCATTGATCTCCTCTTTCATAGCTTGATTCCATTTTTCTTCTTTTGAGGCTTCCTCATAAGAAATTTGGTCTTCTCCTGCAAAGAATGCAAAAAAGATTTGATTTGGCTCGTCTATCTCTTCCGTCACATCATAAAGTTCTGTCAAGCTCCTTGTCTTTGTTGGTGGTGGTGATGGTGAATTTTCTGGGGATTCGTCATTTTCACCATCATTGGCCTCCTCTGATTTTGATTCATCTTCTTCATCATCAAGTAGAACCTGCCATGTTAGTGAATCTGACATTTTCAAAAAATCATAAGAGGATTTTTCATCAAAAACAACATCTCTGCTTATCACAATTTTCTTTGTTCGAGGATTGTAAAGCTTGTAAGCTTTTGTCCTCTCACTATAGCCAATGAAAACACATTTTTCAGATTTATCATCAAGCTTGGTTCTTGCAGCATCCGGAATATGTGAGTATGAAAGACAACCAAATGTTTTAAGATGTACCACATTTGGTTTCTTACCATACCACGCCTCATTTGGTGTAATACCCTCCAAGCTCTTTGTCAGTGACCGGTTGATCAAATAAACGGCACAAGAGACTGCTTCGGCCCAAAAATCAGATGGCATATTTTTCTTCTTTAGCATGCACCGAACCATGTCCATGATCGTCCGATTTTTCCGTTCGGCAATTCCATTTTGTTGAGGTGTATACCGCGCCGTCAATTCGTGTCTAATCCCATGGACTCGACAAAAATCTTCAAATAAAGAAGATAAGTATTCTCCACCTCGATCACTTCTCAAATTCTTGATTTGAGAATCAGAAAATTTCTCGACACGAGACTTGAAATCTTTGAAGCAAGAGAAAGCTTCGGATTTTTCTTTCACAAAATACACCCAAACTTTTCTTGTGAAATCATCGATAAACAATAAGAAATATCGATTACCTCCGAGAGATGGAACTCGGAAAGGTCCACAAAGGTCGGTATGAACGAGCTCCAGAGGTGACTTTGTCTTCCAATTCGATTTGGAAGGAAACGACTCTCGGTGTTGCTTTCCCAATTGACATTCTTCACAAACTTCGCCAATTGCATTGATATTCGGCAGTCCTTGGACAATTGCTTTGTTTGCCAACTCCTTTAGGCTTTGAAAATTGAGGTGCCCAAATCTGTCATGCCACAACTTTGAAACATCCTCTTTTGCAGTTAAGAAACAAGAAACATTCAAAATATCAAGTTTGAGTGGAAATAAATTATTAGAACTCAAACCGATATTTGCAACGGGTTGATTATTTTTCTTCATAATGCAAGTGTTGTCCACGAAACGGATATCAAATCCTTTCTTCAACAAGTGACCAACACTTAGCAAGTTGCTTTTCAATCCCGGCACGTAGAACACATCGGACATTTTCTCGGCTTTTCCGGCTTTTGTCTTGAAGGAAATTTCTCCAACACCTTCGATTTTGTAAGACTTCGCATCTCCAATTGTAACCTGCCCATGGTTAGCTTCAACAAGATTTGAAAATAAATTTTTGTTTCCCGTCATGTGTTTGCTAGCACCACTATCCAAGTACCAAGTGTTTCCAAAATCTCCATTGGAAGCAATTAGTAAAGTTTCTGAATTTTCGGCTTTATGCACATAGCCGACTTCTTGTTTCTTTTCAGGGTACTTCTCCCAACAGTCATTGGATTTGTGTCCCGGTTTGTGACAATAGTGACACTCAATGTAAGGTTTTTTACCTTTGTAAGTAGTATGACCTCGACCACGCCCTCTTTGAAAATTATTTTGGACGGATTTCTCCTCTTCCTTCGCCTCCTCATTTGAATTGGCTTGACCATGATTGTTGGACCAAGTTTTTCCGCCTCTCGTTTGTCCATGACCTCTACCTCGTCCACGACCACGGCCTCCCGAAGTTGAGGATTTTAATGCTTGATCGGAAGAAGAAATTTTAGGACTCCTTTTGAGTATTCTTGCTTCGTGTGCTTCCAATCTTCCTTGTAAATTCTCCAATGTCATCGAAGAGTAGTCTTGTGACTCTTCAATAGCCACAACAACATGATCGAACTTCTCGGGTAGACTTCGCATGATTTTCTCGACAACTCTTTGAGCTTCCATGATTTCGCCATTTATTGCCATTTGATTTACAAGAGAAGTGATTCTTGTAAAATATTCGACAATCTTCTCGCTTTCCGTCATCTCCAATTTTTCGAACTCGGCTCGTAAGGATTGCAAACGAACCTTTTTCACTTGATCTTTTCCGGAGTAAGTAGTTTGAAGAATCTTCCACGCTTCCTTCGAACTACTTGCCTTGGTTAGTCTTTCATAGATCGGAACTTCGATTGCTTGATAGATTTGGAAGAGAGCTTTGCTATCTTTTTGTCTCTCTTTTTTCAAAGTCTTCTTTTGTGCATCGGTCAATTGAGTTTCATCTCTTGGTGTTTCAACATCATCTTCTTCATCTCTTGGTGTTTCAACACCATCTTGAACGATACTCCAAAGATCTTGAGATTCAAGACATAGCTTCATTAAGTTGCTCCAATAATCGAATTTTTCTCCATTGAAACGAGGCATAAGAGAAACTGGATTGTTGGACATTTTAAACGAGGCTCTGATACCAATTTGAAGGCCTAGGATCTATTTGGAAAGAAAAAAAAATATTTTGATAACTTGAGCTTTGAGAGCTTAGCTCTTCTCCTGTATTGCTTTGTTTTGTTTTCTGTTTTGCTTGATGAAAATGAACTACATGATACTCCCTTTTATAGATAGGAGATCACAAAATACAAAGAGACATTTTGACAAATCATAAAGATAGGATGGACTTTACAAATCTCTATGTGACTCTTTGACAACAACACAATGAACTTAGACAAATAAAAGTAATCCCAAGAGTGCTTGGATAAGAACTCAATTTATTATGCCAACAAATACACCTTCCACTGGACCATCTTTGTAAAATCTTTTCTCTGTTGCCCAAAGAAAGTTGTGAGAAACTATTAATAAAAGGTAAATTCGGAGTTAAACATACAAACCCACATAGCAATAGAGTCCCCAATCTCGTTGAGAGTAACTTTAGTGCTAATCTCACTATAAAAATTGCTTCTTTTAACCCCCTCTTCACCAGTAATTCTGCTACATCATCAGCTATTGGTGGTTGAGAAGCTGAAGAAAGATAAAATGATTGAAGAATATGAGGTGGGTCTTCAATGGAATTGTCATTCTCAAGAGGGATGGAAGGAATAAACGCCTCACAGATGGAATTTAGTGTTTGTATATCAGATGAAGAAAACCCATGACTATATTTATAACTGTTGTTTTTATTTCCTCCTCCTCTACCTCTCAGTAGTGGGTGATGACTTTTTCCTGTTTGGGTTTGTTTCTCTTCTTCCGCCATTGTTTGTCTGTATGTGCTTCTTTTAGCTCTGATAGACACAAGATAAGAGTCTTGTGTTTATATAATGATAACCGGTAAGTTACGTAATATTGAAGATTTGGAGGTTGGGTGGGACTTCGTGGGAGAACCCAGATACTTGTGGTTTTGTTTAAGCTTTTCCGGGGACTACAAGAAGTTGGGTGGGAATCAAAGTCTCTTTACAATTTAATGCTAATAATTATTAGATCTGGTACACGTTGTCCATATGCCTTTAATGACTATTGGTGAAGCGTCGATATCAGTAGATGGGACTGGGGCTGCACAGGAACCGACCGGAACCGAAGAACCGGGCCGGAACCGACGAAACCGTACCCTAAAAAAACCGAACCGAAGGTACAGGGTACAGGGTACATGTACAAAAAATGGGAACCGGGTACAAGCGGGTACAAGGTACAGGTACAGCCTCATAACCGACTTGTACCGGACCAAAGAACCGATTCTTAATAGTCGTTGATCTTTGATGGTTGTTTTAATCTCAGCCGTTGGTGTATTAGGTTACTTGACTTACTTCCAGACTTCCAATTCCATTTCTTTCGTCCGTCAAAACTCAATAGACTTCTGAATCTGATCTGATGCAGTTTCTGGTGTGAGGGTGATGATAAAAAACTTTTGATTTCGTCCGTAAAAGACTTCTGGATCTCTACAAAATCAAGGTTCGTTTCTCCTTACTCCTCTATATATATGTTGTATGCCTGTATTTCAAATCCCTAATTTTTCTCTGATTTTTAAGTAGAGATTTTGTGCAAATTGTTGTGATTTATGCTTAATTTTGAGGTTAGTTTATGGTAATATCAGTGTTTGTAGGGTTTTGGTGGTACTACAGAGTCTTTTAATGGTAGATTTTGGCCTTTTGAACTGTTTTTTTTTTTTTGAATTATACCCAAACTCCAGGATGCTGGTCTCCTCTTGAACCTTCAACCTTCAAACTTCGCGGGGAGAACTATTTCAGGCATGTTATTTGTATTACCAGTTGATGTAACATAAACATGCAGAAGGTTGTGCATGTCATAGCTTTCATGTACTGTTGTAAGAGTAGTACGGCCATATTAACAAATGCTTCTAATTCTTTCAATGTTCACTTCCTAATTCACTTTCTATCTTGCAGAGATAAACGGAAATCTGCAGCTCCAAACTATTGTCCTTATACCCTAATTGGTCTTGACTTATTTGTGTGCAAAAAAAAAATTAATCATATTGCTCAGCACCTTGAACTTCCTTCTGTTAAAGCATACGATAAGGTGCCATCGCTCTTGATTGTTAACATTCAGGTAACTTGCACTTCATTTTTCATAAGAGTTTTTTCTTTCAAGTATAGTGTTATAGATCATAAATAGTCAATTTAACCATATTGCTAGTGAGTTCTCATCTAGTATATATCGTTGCAGCTTCCTACTTATCCTGCTGCAATGTTCCTTGGTGATAGTGATGGGGAAGGGATGAGTCTTGTGCTATATTTTAGAGTATCTGAGACTTTCGATGAAGACATACCTCTCGCTGTTCAGAATAGTATCAAGGTGATTATTTGTTATTATTCTTGAACAGACAAATCCTTAATCTAAATCTTTTATTTCGAGATGATTTTTTTGTTACAATCCATTTAGTTCTTGTTTGCTAAACTGCTTGGCCTATAGTTTCCATTTGACAGAAATCTGGGATAATGATTTTTCCCTGTCCCTTTACTGTTTTTTATCCCCCTCTACAAAAATTTGGCTAAAAACCATTTATTCTGCTACAGAAATTTATTGACGACGAGACGGAAAAGGTTAAAGGGTTTAGGTCGGAGTCTTCGGTTTCTTTTAGAGAAAGACTGAAAATCATGGCTGGAGTTGTCAATCCTGAAGATCTTAACTTGAGTTCTGCAGAAAGGAAGCTCTTAAACGCTTATAACGATAAGCCGGTGCTTTCACGGCCTCAACATAATTTCTATAGGGTAACTTACAGTTATTTAGTCTATATCACTTGTTTAAAGTATAACTTACATTATCTGACATAGTTGGTCTTTGTTATCTTTCTTGTAGGGTACTAATTACTTTGAGATTGACTTAGACATACATCGATTCAGCTACATATCAAGGAAAAACTTGAATCATTCCGTGAACGTTTGAGAAATGGGATACTTGATCTTGGTTTAACCATCCAGGTACAATATTCTCCTCTCCATGTACAGACACCTTCTGAAAATAACAGTAAAAGAAAGCAACCGAACCGTATTTTTCTTGTCGGAATTGGAATTTAACATTATGATTCTCTGTTCTAATCAGGCACAGAACAAGAGGAACTGCCAGAGAAAGTATTGTGTTGTTTGAGATTGAATAAAATTGATTTCGTAGATCACGGTCAAATACCCACGCTAGTAACAGTTGATGAATAGAGATGGTTCAGTCATCTGGTTTTTGAAGCTGTTATCACAATCCTAGCAGTGAAGAATTCACATGTAAACATCAGGAGTCTTTAGATTTATTTCATATGCCCGGTAAACATCTTTTCCTTTCATTGATGGATTTGTACATTGTTTGCAACATGGGTGTAGTATGATTTAAGACACATTACTTCTGCTATAACATGGTTATTACTTTATGTTGATGTACTACATGTTTATGATCGTAACTGACAAAGAAAATTTAATAAGAAATTACTTTGGACTAGGTTTTCTTTTGCTGGAAGCAGACTTCCACTTCTATCTCATTAAAAAAAAATGACAATATTAAT
Organism: Papaver californicum; assembly: GCA_023531435.1. Lineage (NCBI taxonomy): Eukaryota > Viridiplantae > Streptophyta > Magnoliopsida > Ranunculales > Papaveraceae > Papaver > Papaver californicum. The sequence goes on along the minus strand of JAJJMC010031432.1, from coordinate 1,783,035 downwards.
CCTTGGTGCTGCAGGTATCATTTTGACGACACAAGGCCTGGGGTTATTGCAGTATGTCCAAAATTCTGTGACCATCGCTGATGCCTTTCATTGATGGATCATGGATCATATGAGCAACTTCCTGTTTACTCTTTCAGTGTTGACAAATGACAATGTGACATACTGCATTTTATTTGGAAATGGATGTTCATGTATATGGTGAATTTCATTAACAATATTAGTTATGAAACATTGAAACAGATGATAAAAATATATACAACTTGTATTAACCACTAACACCAAGAGGATAAGTGACAACTCCAGTTCAATCAGCAATTCAGCATCATGTTCATGTAACCAAAAAAAAAAAAAAAAGAACAGGGTACATGGTACGTACCCGGAACCGGACCCAAGGTACAGGGTACAAAACCGGAACCGGACCGAGGGTACAGGGTACAGGTACAAAATTTAAGAACCGACCATACGGAGGTATAGGTACAGGGTTCCACCAAAAACCGAGCCGAACCGACCTTTGTGCAGCCCTAGATGGGAGGGAGGGAGCCATAGTTGGTGGTCGTATAACTTCCTAAGAACATCTTTAATAGTCTGATTCGATACCTGGAGCAAAAATCAACCTCATAAGTCAAAAAATATAAACAATTTATTTTATAATAAAGATAATATTTTTTATCTAAAATGCATCTTCAATCCCCAAAATCTCATCTAATAAATATTAATTTAATATAGAAACATATATAATGATGTGGACTTATACCTAAAGTTAAGATAAATATTTTATCTAGATTTTCTCTTTCACCCTAACTTAGTCATGTATCTTTCCCAATTACCTTTATCTTAAAATGGGAAATAAAATTTTGATAAAAAATGTCTTAAATCCTATGTGGTATGCTTTTTTAAGATTTTGACCCTAGTATTGGAGATAATCTGACTTGGTCCATGTAACTTGGTCCATGCAGCTAAGAAGGTAGAAAATATAAACTAGAAAAAGACAGTGAAATTGAAAGAATACGGTAGGATCAATTTATACAAGGGGCAAAAAAGATATACAAAAAAGTTAGCAAATTTGGCGGATTTGACTAACTAAAAGCTCCTCTATGTATGTCGTCTAAATACCTTGAGGAAACTTCTTTGATCGATAAGCGAGGCAAGGTGTATTACATAGCTCAAAGCATTTCCAGTTGAAGGTGTAAATTTTATTTTTCAGGAGATATGAGATTTTAGACCCCTAATATAAGATACATTCATTTCCAATAGTAGATCCTATAAAGTAGGAGGGATGACATACTAAATACAAAGATTTTAAAGAAATTCTTAACTAGACATCCGGGATGATCTCCATGTCATATTTTTTTTAATAATTATTAAAATTAAAATTAAACGGTTAAGATTTTATCACATAAGATATTTGAAGGGGTTAAATCTCTATACTATTTGAGATAGTTTATCAGCTATCACGTCCTATATTTACTACATGTGTACACCCTCTTAATTAAAGATCCTAATAAAACTTTTATGTATGATTTTGTACACTTGTTGTTGGAGATGTTCTTAGTTCTTTGGGTTGTTGTCGTCTGTTGTAGACTTGTTGTCTACTTGTTTGTTTTTTTTTTTGCTTTTTTTATTTTATGATTGAGTTTCCTTAAGAGCAAATACTATAAAGGGCTATTTCCCTTGGTTTTAGATACATTATAGCCAAGAACAACCATTATAGCTCTTCTCTTAGATTGAATATAGAGTTAAACAGAGCATTGGATAATAGGTGCTAGAGCACCACTCACTAGCCGAGAGATGGCTATTGGAAACTGAGTTTCCGTTATAAAGTAGCCCATACGTATACTCAACTTTTGTATAGTTTTTGACGGATATTAAGTATTCGATATCTGTTTTATTTAATTTTCATTTTTTCCTTATTTATACTCTAATAGTTATGTTAACTTTTTTGTTTGACCATAATTTTTTTTTATCTATATCTCCCGATCTTTTTGTTAACTCTCCTTAAATCAATAAAAAACAATTAATAAAATCCAATTAAAAATATTTCCTTCTTCCCAACAAAAACTAAAAATCATATGAATTATCATCATCATCATTCTTATCCTAAATCATCATCATATAGTTATAGAAGCGAACACTATTAGAAAAACTCTAAGTTGACCTATATATAGGATAAAGAGAACTTGACGGATACTGAATTTTTATATGTTATCGTCTGAGTTTCCGTCATTTTATAACTTTTCAACATAGTAGTTGGTTTTTTATTTGGTTTTGGCTTGCCTTCATCGTTATAATATGGCCAAGATAAGTCCTTCCATAATGCTTGCTCTAACCTCGCGGATTGTATAAAATGAGTAAAAAAAACTTCTTTGATTTTTTTCACGAGCACCACACGCTAGTCTTTTGTATGACCGAGAAAATATATAAATCTAATTATGTGATTTTTATTTTTATTCTTAGAGGAATAAAAAGGTTTTTCTATTTTATTATTTTATTTTATTTTTTTTAAACCAAAAGATTGGAATCATATATAAGGAAAAAATAGAGTTACAACCATTATATAGAAAGAAATAAGAAAGGAGAAGAAGACCACATACTATGAGACAACAACATTTGAATTATACAAAACATTACCGTCAGGAATTGAACTAAACATGTCAGTTTCTGCGTCCACATAATCAGTAATTCATTAACATAAAAAATAATATCGTCCGTCTTTTGACTTTTTGAACCAAACACCCTTAAATTGACTTAAGTTTCTTTCCTTCCATGCGAGCCATATAATTACAAACAATAACCATTTCCAAATTTGTTTGTTCCTGCCAGAAAGTCGGTGATTTTTCCAAGCTTCAAAATTGTTTTCCATGTTGCCTTGCATACACCAAAGATCCTAAAAGCTTCTATGAATTAATACCATACTTCCCTGGTATATTCACAATGTAAGAGCAAATGGTCTACATCATCTTCTTTACTACAGAGTATTTTGTCGAGGAGTGAAAAAGTGATTTCAGGAAATTAATTAATAAAAAAAATCAATTATGGATTTTAATAAAATGCCCCTAATTAAAAAGTATAATTAATAAAATGGTCTATTTTTTTTTTAACTTATATAAAATTTCCATAGTTTGATATTTTTCGTCCTGTTTTATAAAAATACGGATAACGGCATATAATGCCTATGTGGCAATTTATGTTAGTTGTGAAAAGTCTTTAAGACCTTTAGGTGTGAGAAAACTTATTCTTTCTCAAAATATTGTTCAAAAACCCTTATTGGACCATCATTTTCATGATATACCATCAAGAAGATATTGGTTTTACCAGGATATTTCTGCTCTGCATAACCTAATGCTACCTGTCATCATTATTGTGTTTTCAAATCCATGAATCAAGACCATAAACTAACATAACATATACATATATATTTCCTTGCTTCAAAGAAAAACACATATTTTTCTTGGTAATCATATCTTTATTTTCAATAGCAATAAACATTTTTTATACATGTATTCATAAACTCATCTGGTTTTGGCAGCATTAACAATACATTATCAATACTAAAAATACAATCCATGATACTCTTTAATACTTCTCTAATAAGTTAAGTTAACATAAAATCAATCGAACTGATGGAATAAAATCCCATGAGTAACATGCAATACCCGATCCCAATTTTAAGGATAATTTTATAATTTCATGATAAGGATATTTTGGTAATTAGAATAATTTTGATCTTTATTTTGGAAAATTATTTTCTGATATAATCCATTTATATCGATTAAGCTATATGATCTTCATCCTAATCAAAGATTTTTCTTTGTGTAGTTTTCAACCTGATTTTGTTATTATCTTGATTCATTCATCTTGAGACTAATACCTCATTTACTTACAAGTATGATTCTGATTTTCTTGTTTTATATTTTTACGATTGGTTTTGTCTTTATGTAGTTCGATTTTAGTTCATGTGTTAAATCATTTGTTGATTTTGTTTTCTTGAAATTGTACAATCAACTTAGATGAATAATGTCGTTGATTTTGTTGATAAATACATTTGTTTTAAAGGAGCATTTTGGGGTCAACAATCAATGTTGGCTTCAGCTTTGGAATCAATGTTTTGATTGGTCTTCCAAGGGTAGATTATGGAAAAATTAAAAAGATTGAAAATTTATGTTGAAAGACAAAAACTTGGTTTTATGTATGTATTGTGATTAATTTGTGTATTTGATTAGATCGAGGGTTACTGGTAGGTTTATCTGTTTAATCAAGTTATTAATAGTTATATCATTTGCAGCTAATAATATTAATCAATCACAAAGGGTTGCGTGTGTTATTGTGTGGAATAGATTTTTTCAAGGTATCCCCAAAGGTGATGATGGGAAGGATGATTTTGATTCAGAAGATATCGACAAAATTCATGCTATTGTTTTGGTGAAGTTGCTCACATGCATGGGAGAACAAACTTTAATGAAGCGAAGGTAAACTTTATCCAGTACTCTTTGTTGTTTAAATGTTAGATGAATGGTACGATCCTAGATGAAGATTTAGCATATATTTGATATGGGATTAGCAGTTCCTGATAATCTTGTGAATGTTTTTTATTATATTTTTGATCTAATTTTATTTGTTTTTTTCTTATACCAGGATGTTGAGCGGACGAAGCTTGAATAAGAGAGAAAGGTTGTTTTGTTGAATAAGCAAAAAAAATACGGTGCTATATGGTCTTCATCCTAATCAAAGATTTTTCTTTGTTGTTTTTGTTTATGTAATTTTCAACCTGATTTTGTTATTATCTCGATCCATTCATCTTGAGACTAATGCCTCATTTATTTACAAGTATGATCTTGATTTTCTTGTTTTATATTTTTACGATTTGGTTTTGTCTTTATGTAGTTCGATTTTAGTTCATGTGTTAAATCACTTGTTAATTTTATTTCCTTGAAACTGTACAATCAAATGAGCTGAATCATGTTGTTGATCTTGTTGAGTTTGATGAACACATCTGTTTTAAAGGAGATTTGGGTCAACAATCAATGTTGACTTCAGCTTTTGGAGTCAACATTTTGATTAATGCTACAAGTATTTAGTAGATTATGGAAACAACAAGCATTGTTATCTTCCTTTTATAGATACAATAGTGTTTGTTGTCTTCACAATGTATCCCCTTAAAGGTTGACAATGTGTGTTGTCATTTATTTATGGAGACAACAATAACTATTGCTCCAAGAATATAGTGCACTCATGTGTTTTTGAATTGTTGATGATGTTTTTTTTGTGTGTGTGTTTAAACGTAGGCAAAAATGGTTGTTGCAGTATTTATGTTTTGTAACCTAAGGATCTCGCATTGTATTTAAAAATCGATTATTGTCAACAAGATGAAAGTGTTGGTGTTGTATACTTAACCTTATCCTGTGCGTTTGATAGAGTTTCGCATATAATTCGATCCAATTTTGATTTGAAAATGTTGTATTAACTTTTACAACTCCAAGGGACTAGATTAGTAAAAAAAATTATCCAATTTGCTAGCAATTCTTCTTATTCTCTTTCTTCTCTGTCATTGAGTTGTGTATCAAACGAGAGTGTTCCAGATGGATGTCCCCATGGGACTAAATTTAGTCTTCTATCCACTTCAGAGTACTGGTAATCATGGAAGAAATCAACATTATCCTTGTAGGAGGTTCATTGGATGGGTGTTTACTCAAGACATTTAAAACACATGGGTTATCAATGGTGATAGGGTAGTATGCCATAGAGATGGAACACTTGATAAGTCTTTACATAACAACAACTTTAATGTTTGATACACAACTCAATCACAGAGAAGAAAGAGAATAAGAAGAATTGCTAGAAAATTGAATAATTTTTTTTACTAGTCTAGTCCCTTGGAGTTGTAAAAGTTAATACAACATTTCAGATCAAAATTGAATCGAATTATATGCGAAACTCTATCAAACGCACAGGATAAGGTTAAGTATACAACACCAACACTTTTCATCTTGTTGACAATAATCGATTTTTAAATACAATGTGAGATCCTAGGTTTCAAATTGGATGCCTAAAGATTGGATGCCTAGGTTTCAAAATTGAAAATCTCATTCAAAGGAATTTGGAGGAATTCGAGACGTGGAGCTAGGCGATGGCCACAGTACACGCAATACCAAAACCATCTAGGCTTGACGTGCTTCATTCCTATAAACCAGAGATTTAAACCACCACAATACACGAATATCTTATCGTCAATCGAATAAAAAAGCTGGCATTCATGGAGTGTTAGCTTGAGATATTAGCTTTTTATCCTCAATTATCTTTCAAAATCCCATCTAACCTTTCTATTACCACTTCTTATATATATGGAATCTAACTTTTCTTAGTTGCTAACCACACATATGGAATTTCCATCCTCCATTGGAATTGCATCAACGACTGATTGCTTCCTATAATTTTCAGAATCATTTATACCACAATCAACTCAAGTATGTCCAACAATGATCTATACCAAACAAAAAAACACGTTAAAAATTGAAAGACAAAATGTTTAAAAATTATTAATAGATATATGCTGAATTAAGTTCTCAGATAAATCTACATAAGGTACAAAATACATGACAACTAACTTAAAAGTAAGTAAGCCAGTTCAGAACGTCATATACCTTTGAAGCAAAAGTCATTTGTTCACCAACTTTAAAGGGAATTGCATCAACGACTGATTGCTTCCTATAATATTCAGAATCATTTATGTAACCATAATCAACTCAAGTATGTCCAACAATGATCTATACCAAACAAAAAAACACGCTAAAAATTGAAAGACAAAATGTTTAAAAATTATTAATAGATATATGCTGAGATAAACCTACATAAGGTACAAAATACATGACAACTAACTTAAAAGTAAGTAAGCCAGTTCAGAACGTCATATACCTTTGAAGCAAAAGTCATTTGTTCACCAACTTTAAAGGGATACCAAAAGAATAAATACAATTAAACGAAAAGAAAGTAAACCAAGTTAAAATCTGGAAATAATATAGTGCACCAAATGACACAGATTCATAGTACTCGACAACCTGCACATGACAACTAGTAAAATTATTATCCAGTAAAATTTATCAAATCAACATCCAATTTGTAATTGGACAGTCACCTTTAACCCAAGATTACAAATGGTGTTGTAGCTTACTACCGATTCGGATATTCCACATATAGAGACAACACAACATGTTAATAAATTTATCATGTTAAAATATACTTATGCTATAAAAATCACTCAGGGTTACATGATAATGTTAGAATACTAACACGTGTTAACACATTTCTTCACATAATAATGATATAGTAGGAGAATATAGGTTTTACCTCATGATAAACCACCACTTCAACCAAACTCACGACTGATTTAGAAGCTGATTCCACTGAATTTTTGATTATGATATTACCATTAGCTCAATTCATATATATGGAGTACTCAACGGTCCATGTAGTACTTCACATAATGTGGTTGACAAAGAGCACCTTAGTTAAATCACCAAAATTTGAAAGACAGCGATCATGTAGTATTCTATTTAGAATTACACCTAATGAACATAATTAACCTAATGGTGTATAACAATTCACAATCCACCGTATCCTTATCAAAATAAATTAATAAATCCATCATAAACAAAATTAAACAATTAATTAACAAAACCAATCGATAAAACCAAATTAGCTTTTGAAACCATGCTTATGAATTCCTCATTGCAATTGCTGAGCCAGTTTGCATACTTGATTCAATGTATGGATACAACTTCAAAGGATGTTTGGCATTGAGTACACATAAAACAAAAGAAAATGGAAAACTCAAATAAACCCTAAAATTGAAACTTACGTCATAGAATTCGATTAATCTCTCCTTAGGGTTTTTCCTGAAATCTCACAATCGATTAAAAACCCTAATTTAATGTTAGAGTTTTTATATATGTCTTCGCCAACTCATTATTTATCTCTCACTCTTTTTGGTTCTTGAATTCGAAATCAACATCGAGTTTGCGGCATATCGAAATTGAAAGGGAATTAATATCAAAGAATACCTCTTTTTGAGGCTTATATAGTCGAACATATTAAGGGACTGATTATCAGAAATTAGTGAGTTGTCTTTTTTTTGTTTTTCCGTAACACATTAAACAATTAAAGAGGTTGAAGAAGAACATCTCAAAGGATTGATTAGCAGAAATCAGTGAGCTGTTAGTGGGGATTATTTTGGGTAACTAGAATCAATGAAGAGGTTGAAGAACAACCCTATTTTGGGTAACTTGAATCAATGGGATTGAGTAACTGATATTATGTCTCTGGTAACTAACGTAAGAATTGAAGGGTGATAGATCGAACTAAATACTCGAATCCGGGACATTGGATCGTGGCATAAAAATAGGAAGCATGTCCAACCACGATTTATATCCAAAACTTTTAAAGCAATTTAAACTGTCGGTTTCCCAAGGAAACTCATTTAAAGCTGTCAGACGAAAAAAAAAACCATTTCTTTTTGTAATATGTTATATTATATATTTCATCTTGCTACGATTTAATTTTGATCATTTTTATTTTGCTTTCGATATGCACCTCCGTTTGGCAATAGTATAAATACCTTATAGAAGTTATGTCTGATTGGATTCATGTTGTAGTTGTATATAATATATGCGTGTTTTTTTCCATAATAATTATAAAGTGGATTTGCAAAAACGAGTACTTTTTAAAATTCTCATAAAATATTCCAAACCGACTATGGAAAGCAATTTAAAACAATTTGAATTCGATTAGTTGGTGACTGATCAAGCTACAAACAAAGCTATAAGTTGTTGTTTTTTTTCCGACTCAACTGATCTGTCTGAATCTGACTTATTATATTTGGATATGACTCAAAAGTTATTAAAATTATAGAGTTACAAATTTCTTTTAAATCTAGTCACATATGTTTTGCCCAACGAGTCATTAGAAAATAAAAAACCTATCAATCTGACATTTAACTCGGCACGAGTCAAACACCAATTTAGAATCAAATCTCGAGTCAAATCCATACAAACAAGTTGCAAGTCGATTCGGACGTGGGCTGGGCTCAATGACTAAATAGACAGATCGGACATGTACACCCGTTCCTAAGCTTATACTATGAAAGATGATGCAAACTGGTTCATCAATATCGGCAAGGCTAGACTACCATTTGACAGGATAACACTTTGTTGTTAACTACTGGTTTGACAGAGATAAGAGCATCCACAGGGGAAAGATTAGACTAAACGACCAAAGACTAAAAATTTAGTCTTTGGTCCAGTGTAAGAATAGCCGTGTATAGTCGGGCGGTATCCTAGCAATTCGCATGTTATTGAGCGGTATTCTAGCGTTGCGCTTAGAGGGACGGGCGAAATTCCAGCGTAACGCTTGATGTGGGACGAAATCCAAACGTCTCGCTTGATATGGGACGGAGTCTTAGCATAACGCCTGTACTTGGACGAAGTCTTAGGATCATGCCAGAGAGACGGGAGAAATCCCAGAACCCTGCCTGATGGGGCGGAATGTTAGAATACCGTCTGAATACATTGCATATGTGCGAGGGTACCATGTATAGAATGGGACGGGCGGTGTGCTAGCGCCCCGCCTGGATTTCCAGGCGAAATCCTAGCTGCCCGCCCCATTCTATCTTCCTACAAAAACCAAGCAACCCTAATTTTCACATCATGAACCCCACTCTATTCGAACTCAAACCCTATTCCGCCCACAAACATCTCACACCGATTTTATCATACGAGAACCCAACGTCTCGCCTACGTTTTTGACTCCGCTTAAGGTATTTTCAAACATCCAAGCACAATCAATCAAGGTAATTTCTAATTTCTTTTGTTTTTGTTTTAAATTAAAATTTGTTTTGTACATTAAATGTAGAGTATGTTTTATTATTAGGTTTTGTTAGTTAAATTGGTTATATATGTTGAATGATTAAACATGTGATTATGAAATTGAGATAATTTTGAGGGTATGAAACATGTGATTATGAAAACTCCACAGTAGTTGCACTTCACATAAGGTTGAAATCCAGTATTTCCTTTTTTTGCTTTTCTAAGAAACAGGTACCCCTTGCAGTTGGTTAGTGTGCATTTTCTACCTTCCCAAGGAAAACTCTGGCAACATGACCAGCAGAAATACAAAGAAAACACTTGCTAATTGGCGATGAGCTTGAACCCTCCATTATGTATGTTTTGTTTGATTTTTTTCAACAATTGTGTTGTTTGTGCAGAAGATGAGACTTTGCATGTCAGTGTGGTGGAATAGGGTATGACAACGTTCATTTTATAACTGAAGTGCCAACGGTCATTTTTTTTGAAGAAAGTAAAATCAGATCGTTGTATCTGAATTAATCTTAAAAAACAAAAAAATTAAAATTTATAATAAAATTATTATACATTAAAAGATAACAATATATCGGTTAAAAATTAACAAAAAACTATATTAATTCATAAAAGTTGAAACTTAATATGACAATGCTAATAAGAATGCCCTTCACAAGGGTTTAAGGTATTCCCAGAATCCTTTATGATTGGTTTAATCTTTTTTTTCAAAATTTCTGCCTTCCTAAGATCGATGTAGTGTTTTGATACATCATCCATCCTGGAGAGATCCATCGTCATTATACGAAACTCCTCTTATGCTTCTTTCCTAGCTAGTTTTGCTGCAACCTCGGCTTCTCTCTGCACCAGCTTCATTTGTGTTTGTTCCGTATATTTGGCGTTGAAATTTTGTTGCTCTCTATAAATATTTTCCATCATTTCCTGTTGGACGCTATATTTTGCTTTCACTTTTGTCTTCTGTCGTTTCGCCTGTTTTTTTTCCCATTGGACGGATACATGTGCTTAGGATATCTCCTATGTCTTCATAGCCACTGGAAGCGTCTAAGTCATGTGTTTCCAGGTTGTCCTCACCGCTTTCGTAATCTGACTCAGCTTGTGATGAATCGAAAACAGTTGTCGATCGTTTGGAATATTTTATATTATCTAACATAACTGTGTAGCACTCTTCATGCTTAAAACTTTTCCTACCGTTAGCTTCCTTGAAAAGCCTCTTTACTTCTACAATCTTTTTTTAAATTCAATTTAGTGGAGGAAATTCAATTGAAATCATTAATGTAATGGTCAAAAATAAATGAGTAGTTACCTTATTTTCGGGGGCCCATCCAGTATGATGTTCACGTTCCATTTCCGCCTTCTTTGTAGAGAAAAGTGTCACATCTTTACTAATAATTTGAAATCGTTTCTGAAGGGAGGTCCAACTGCGTTGTGGCATCGAAGGTATGGCTTCTTTCATCTGACATAATATGCGAGACCATAATTTTTCTTCTGATTGATCGGTACCAATACTACAATCTTGAGATATTGACAAATGGATTGTACACATCGTTACATCTTCAAATGTAGTAAAATTTGGACCTCGTGGTCTTGATGGCGGCATAATTCTAATCGATTTGGAAACTTATTAAATGAAAAAGAACTTAGTTATTTTCGAATACTAACTAGATAGCAATAAGTGAGTTTAGTAAAATGAAATTGGATTAGTATTCCATATATAATGTAAAAAAATAACCGTTGCAACGTGAACGGTAAACTCAACGGTAACATCTCAACAACGGTACACTCAACGGTAAAAAAATTGCAACGGCATTCTAGGAGTTCGCATGGTGTTGGGCGTAGCTCTAGAGTAACATTCATAACACAAGCACAGTTCTAGAGTAACGCCCATAACACAAGCGCAGTTCTAGAGCCCATAACACAAGCGCAGTTATAGAATATCGCCTGGAGTTGGGGCGGATCTCTAGTACACCGTTTCGATGGGGCATATCTCTAGTACACCGTTTGGTGGTGAGCGTTATCCTAGTACTCCGTTTCATCAGACGAACGCTTAGGGTAATGCTTGATCAGGCGAACCATTAGCTTACCGCCTGTGTTTCTGAGCGTTATCCCAGAATAACGTTTGACTCTGGGCGAGTTCCTGTGAGGCCGCTTAGCATCAAGTGGTACACTACGAGGCCGTTCGACTATACCGACTATCTACTAAAATTTTAACTTGAAGTAGTCAGCTACAGTCGATTTCTTCGATTATCCACTAAAATTCGTCGACCCACTGCGCCACATAAATCCCAACTATCGACTAAATTAATCTTTAGTTAGCCATTTAGTCTTTCCTCTGTGTGGTCGCTCTAAGAGCATCCACAATCACGCGATGATAACCATCGATCAAAGATCAAAAAAATTGATCTTTGATCCGTCTCAAAAACAACGGGGTATGATCAAGCGAGGGCCTAGGATATCGCTTGAACGTAAGCGAACTATCAAGGTAACGCTTGAAAAGACGGACGAGAGACTAATAGTTCGCCTGGTACAAGCGAGATTCTGCTCTACCGCCTACCAAAAAAAAATTACAGGTGAAATCTCAACATTCCGCCCAGTAAGTAAGCGAGACATCAGTATTTCGCTTTTCGAAGCGAGGGACCAAGATGTCGTCTATGTATTGTGCGGAAAACTCGTGTGAAAATTAAGCCGGGCGAGATGCAGGGGTACCGCTGGGACAGAAGCGTGGGGCCAAGATCTCGCCTGTGAGACGTGTGCATAACACGTGTGGTGAAATAGACGGGCGAGTAGTAGGAGTCTCGCTTGGTGTTAGGCGAGAGCCCAACCTCTCGCCCGTCTATTTCACCCGTAAAACCCCTACATTTTCTTCTTCTTCTCCTGTTGCCTACCTTGTCTCCTGTTGGCTACCTTGTTCTTCCTCTTCTTCTAGCCGCTCAACATCCAAGCCCCCATTTTGGCAACTTAAAATCATTCAACGAGATCCCAAGGTCCCGTTTCAAAATTCCGTACTTCGCTCATACATTTTCCAAGCGAAATCAAGGTATATCTTCTACAAAAAAAATTGAATTAAATTGTTTTAATTTGATATGAAATTTTGATGATTTTTTAGTTAGTTCGATTGTAGATGTTGTTTAATTAATCATGTAATTACCATATTATAAACCGATTATTGAATTGTGAATTTTGTGTTCTAAACTTATGAAATTGGGAATTTATTTAGGGTTTATGTGGATGTTATCAATTAGGTTTCAAAATTTGTTCCCTTTGTTAAATTGAACATACAATACGAAATTGTTGTAGTTTAATTTTAGTGGGTTTGTGTTTAATTTTTGATTGAATATAGTATGTTGTGTAGAAATCAAATGAATTAATTTTGATTTAATTTTGAAAATAATGTGTATGGATATATTTGAAATTGTGTATTTTGTCATAGGGTTTATGATAAATATTATAAATTGGGTATATTCTTATTGATGATTATTTGTTGTTGCATGTATATAATTTATTAATTGGTTGTTTAAATTTAATTATGTTGTGGTTAAATTGTCGATATGTATCGAATTGCTATTTTATGTAGATTCTGAAGATGAATTTCGATGATATGTATCGAATAGTTAGAGTGCCAGGACATCCACATGGGTTGAGTCAGCTCATCAGGATAGAACCTGAAGATGGTGGAGTAGTTGATCCAACAAGGGGGGTTGATTTGGGGGAAAGGGTAGTTCAACCATCAGCGGTTGACAATCGAATGTCAGATATAAAGGATAGAACCGATTTGTTGGTTAGGAGACTGACTCGCTCGATTGAGTCTAGGGAGGTGATGAGCATAGAAGAACAACAAAGAGTTCGAATAGTGCTACAAGAGATAACAACCCTTTGTTCTGGTGAAAATTAAGATCGCTAGAACAAACTGAATTTGCTAGTTATGGTGTTGAACTTTATGGTGTGTCCCTTTATCTTTCAAAGTGTTGAACTTTATGGTGTTGAACCTTTTTAGTTCTTTTAATTTATTTATGAATTAACTTCTACGGATACCAAATGAAGTTCGCAAGTTATTTATCAATTCATCTCAATGCCTTGTCAAATAAAATAAAATATCTCTGAAAAATTGAGTAGAAAATCTTTGAATTATTAACTAGTCGTTGTATTGTCAATTCAGTGTATAGTCATTTCATCGCAATGCGTTGTCAAGGGAAAGCAAAATATCTCTGACAAAGTTAAAATTCAATCTTTGAATTATTATGTAGTCAGTCTATTATCATTTCATCGCAATGCCTTGTCAAGGGAAAGCAAAATATCTTTAACAAAGTTAAATATTATTGGTTGAATGTAGTATGTTGTGTAGAAATTAAAGGATTTAATTTTGATTTAATTTAAAAACAAATGTGTATGGTAGTATTTGCAATTGGGTAATTTGAATGAGATTGATTATAATTTGGTGAGATTGTTGTATTTTGATAATGATGTATGTATTTTTCGAATGTTTGATGTATAATTTTTGGTACAAATGTGTATGGAAATAGACAATTACATACAAGTTTAGTTGGTGTTAAATTAATTTTAATTGTTTATGCATTGTTGTGATTTACTGAATATATTGACAATGTTTTATTATTTGTTTGGGCAGATGTCTAGCAATGTTGTTTCGAGATGGGTTGGTAGAAAGAAGAAAAGCAAAAAAGCTAAAATCGCAGAGGATTCTGAATCTGAATCCATGGTCCCCGAGTCGGTAGATGTTCCGGGGTTGGAACACTATAACGTTGTCGAAGATACGGAGGAACACGTTTCGACAAATATTACATATTCCTCCGACGCCAACTTCAGGTTTGACCATCGTGGCTCTCTCAAATCAGTTATACAGATGTACAAGAAAATCACTAAGGAGTGTAATAGGGTCCAATATATAATAGAAAGGGGAGGTTGGGGCAGATTACTATCCCTACCTTTAGTAGATTCATCCCACGCTCTTATTGATTATATTGTCGAGCGGTTTTGGGATACTACAAACACATTTCACTTTTATTTTGGAGAGCTTGGGTTCACTCCCCTCGATTGGGTTATGTTGACCGGGCTTAGTATCGGTGTCGGGAGATCTGTTCCTTATGAGCCAGCTAAGTACAAATTTGAGTATGTTCGTGATAATATCTTTCCTGAACTGAAAGATAATGCGGTATGCAAAAGAGGATGTGCTCCCCGACAGTGGGTTTCGGATGCCATCACTCTCAAGTTTTTGACCACCTATTTTGATAAAGATACATTGCACGCGGCGAACGATGATAGTGTTCTTGCTGATAGAGTAGCGAGGGCGTTCTATATGTATGTTCTGGGGAATTGCACGAGGCTTAAGTCTGGTGTGTCCTGTACGTCCTGAGATTCGTTGTCGTAGTTAGACTCTCCTTGTGATGAATCGAAAACAGATGTCGACCTTCTGGAATATTTAATATTATCTAACATAACTGTGTAACAATCTTCATGTTTAAAACTTCGACCAGTTGCTTCCTTCAAAAGCCTACGTACTTCTGCAAACTGGTGTTTCAATTCAATGTTGTTAAAGGATATACAATCAAATAGATTCATGTAATAAGCATAAATAAACGAGTTGTTACCTTATTTTCGGGGCCCCATCCAGTATGATGTTCCCTTTCAACTTCAGCCTCCTTTGCAGACATAAGCGCCACATCCTTACTTATAATTTGAAATCGTTTCTGAAGGGAGGTCCAACTACGTTCTGGCATAGAAGGTATAGCTTCTTTCATCCGACATAGTATACGTGACCATAATTTTTCTTCACATTGATCAGTACCAATGCTACAATCTTGAGAAATAGACAAATGAATCGTACACATGGTAACATCTTCAAAAGACGAAAAATTTGGACCTCGGGGTTTTGATGGCGCCATTTTACTAATCGATTTCAAAACTTATGAAATAAGAACCAACTTTAGAATTTTCAACTCTACACAATGTATGAGTTTAGTAAAATGCCATTGGTTTAGTATCCCATATATATAGGGTAAATATATAGCCGTTAAACTGCCAACGGTAACATATCAACGGAAACAAACGGTCACAAATTAACGGTCACACATGAGCGAGGCCTTGGGATCTCGCCCAACTCCAAGCGGAGCCTTGGGGCCTCGCCCAACTCCAAGCGGACCCTTGGGGTCTCGCCCAACTCCAAGCGGAGCCTTGGGGCCTCGCCCACCACCAAGCGGACCCTTGGGGTCTCGCCCAACTCCAAGCGGAGCCTTGGGGCCTCACCCAACTCCAAGCGGACCCTTGGAGCCTCGCCCAGGTCTAAGCGGTTCCTTGTAGTGCCGCCCAACTTCAAGCGACTCGGTAGCATCTCGCCCGTGTTTGGAAATTTTAGGCGAAATCTCTGCTATTCGCTTATGAGTAGGCGAGCTTCTGGTTACTCGTCTGGTGGAGCGAAAGTTTAGCGTAACGCTTGAGCTGGCGAAATGTCAACCCTTCGCCCGTGTTTTTAAGCGAGATGCTGGTCCGTCGTCTGTTCACAAGCGAGGGAGTAGAGTTTCGCTCGACTATAACTTTTGATCGTCGATCAGCGACTTCTTTTAATCCTGAACAGTGATTTTCAACGATTATAAACTAAATCTAATCGCACCGCTGTGGTTGAATTTCACCGATCATCGATCAAATTTAATCTTTGATCGACGTTTTGATCGATGATTGGAGATGCTCTAAGAAGACGAAATGACAGTTGGGAAGAGAAAATAAATGATTCTTTGTTCGTTTCCTTTCTCCGTTATTTAATTTAATTTAGTTTATAACGAGGTAATCACTGACTTTCCTTTCACTATTTCTTCCCCCATATTCCCAGTACTTAATTATTTTTATTCTTCGTCTGAGCCTGCATTCTTCCTAAATACTCAGATTTGGCTTCATATTCAGTTTTATTCTCTTCAAGTGTTGTGTTTGCAATGCTTGCTTTTTGACATGCTGAATTCGGGATTCCCATAATTTTTTTTGATTAATTTCGAGGATGGGTTGCTTTGAAGGGGGGTGTATGAATCCAGAGCTAGGAGAAACGGATTGTTTCTATGAAATTAGACCTGAATTCGTAGATGATGTTCCAAAGACCAGATTTAAACCCAGGGCGAGTAATTATTTATTTATTTTTCATTTCTGTATATTATTTTTAATTTCGGATTTTGAAGGTTATCCGATGATTTTCATAACAGGTTGGAAAAACACTTAGTATGAGAAAGTGGAATTCTACGTTTACTCCTGATGGTCATCTGGATATAGCTAAAGTACTTAGCCGAATCCAACGCGGGGTAAGAGCTATTAAACACTGTGTTGTTACTTCTATGGGATTGATTGTTATATTACTATGAGGATCAGATGATAGCATACTCTAAGAAAAACTGCAATAGAAACTGTCATGTCCTGTTTAAATGCGTGTTTTTATGATATCCAAGACAAAATTCTCAAACATTCACCTCAATAGTTTCATTATGAAAGGAATGTAGGAAAAGCGAGCAATTTTTCATCTGTTCGATTCATGGCATTAGGACAGCAGTCTCTATAAACTTCCAACATAAAAGGTCTGAGAAATGTCTCCAGATTGTATGAGGAACCAATTTCTAGGAAACAAAACTAGAGAGATTGATCAATGGCTAGAATGTTGCATGCAGACTGGATGAGAAATAGAGATTCTAGGCTCTAGCTCAGAAGAGTTTTCAACTCTTAGAATTTCCTAGTTTAGAAGAGTTGTTAATTCTTTGCAGAATTTCCTATCCATGTAATAGAATCCAGAAGCTACTATAAGAAATAAGAAGAAGAAGCTTGTCCCATTATTGTGCTTATTATTTATGTTTTTCCTACTTGTTCTTTCATCTAATTAGTTCATATGGTTCTCTTGGTCGATTATGTGTCAGAGATGCACCAAACTCAAAGTGTTTATTCAATTAGACTCTATACATCTATTTATTTGTGTCATTTCCATGCTTATGTGTTGTGTAATACTAAACAATAATAATTAGTGTGTTCTCATAAGTCATACCATTTGTAAGCTTCAGAGTGTCAAGTGTCGTTTATTTAAATGTTATTTGTACTACTAGGGTGTTCATCCATCAATCAAAGGCGTGGTTTGGGAGTTCCTATTGGCTTGCTATGATCCTAACAGTACCTTTGAAGAACGGAATCAGCTGAGAAAACATAGGAGGTAGATAATTCTTTCAATTCAGTTCACTACATAATGGCCAGCAACTCCTAAACTCTTTCACAAGCTTCAATATCATCCAACGTCGTTCTATTTTATGCTCACACAATACACATAAATGAGGTGGAAGTCCACAGTTATTTTTTTCTTATTATTTTTTAATTATTCTTCTTGAAATCTTGACAGAAAATAAATAAAATGAATGGCATATTATTTATTCATTCAAATAATTCTTTGCATTTTTTATCGGTCATGACAGAGAACAGTATTCGAATTGGAAGGCTGAGTGCAAAAAGATGGAGCCAATGATAGGTAGTGGAAGGTATATCACAATGCCCATCATCAGTGAAGATGGGAAACCAGTCCAGTATCCTTCTAATAACAATTGTGATTTAGATTCAGAACATAATGGAACTGTCGCTCTTCTCAATGCCTTCCCTACAAAGCTTGACGTGAATATTACTGAAGCTGCTGTAGAAAAGAAAGTGATTCAGTGGAAACTTGGCTTGCATCAAATTGGTACTCTTAATACAAGCATCTCATATTTCGAGTATATTTTAATGACCATTAGTGGGTTATTTGTACTTTGCATGTAATTCATTCTGTATGTATTGTCGCTAATAAACATTACAACGCCTGTTATGTACCTGTGAATATATGATTTTAAGCTTTACCTCATCATGACTAATAAAGAAAAATATGACAATAGATTTCTATGTTTTTATAATGCTAAATCCATTCTAAATTTCTTTCCAAAAGAGTAGTCCACTGTATCACATAGCATTATACAACATCATCTGCAAGTGAAGAATAAACAATTCCTGTCATAATTCTATTTTAGTTCTCTTAACAATGCGGTTGTGCCTAACATTATCTTTTATAAAACTTTGCCTGACAGGTTTGGACGTTCATCGTACAGATAGAACACTTGTATTTTATGAAAGTGCAGCTAATCTGGCGAAGCTTTGGGATATTCTTGCAGTTTATGCGTGGATGGACAAGGACATTGGATATTGTCAAGGTGATTAGTTGGCTATATTTATCTCATTAAAGAAAAAGCTAAAAGGTAGGGTTCGTTAAAATATCAGTAATTGAAGGGTTACAGCACATTTATTCTTTTTCCAGGAATGAGTGATCTTTGCTCTCCAATGGTAATTCTAATAGAAAATGAAGCTGATGCATTTTGGTGCTTTGAACGTTTAATGCGCAGGGTGGTATTCATTTCTGAACTTATGCTCATATTGGTTCGTGTTGAATAAAAATGTGATAATTTGCGTTTTAACATAGTATATTAGGATTCTGTGTCACTTTGACATGCGATAATTTTTAATTTTTTATACACAAAAAAGTTGCATCAGACATGCTGTACTGGTATGTCTGAGTACTACATTGGTTGCATCTTTTATATCTGTTCCTGTTGCCCATTTCATCTTAACAAATCAGCTGCTATTATTATATTGTCACTTAAAAGGAGTATTACCATGGCTATGTCAGCAACTTATCTTCTGCTTACTCGTTTTATGTGCTTTAGTGTTGTGATTTTTAGAAATGGTTACATAACTCACCCTGTATCCATAATCTATACTCTTCCCTCTTATGTTCCCTAAATCTGGGTCACGTGTTGTGTATGCCATCAGAGGATGCATTATTAAGTTCTCTTTTATACTTCATAAGCTTTAGTATTATGCAACTGACGACATCATAATAGTAATACCCTGCATTTAAAAACTATTCTCTTTAAGGAAACCCATTTGAACGGCCGCACATTTGTGCAGCCTGATACTCTGCCACCATTGAATTCCCATTGCTTAAGAGTTGAAATTCTCCCTGCCATTTTTTATAGATGAGAGAAATTGCTTGCTTAAACTGATCTGTTTATACATTGGCCGTGCCTTTCTTATTTTCTCGCATATCACTCATTTGCTTGACTAGTGACTACTACTAATTTGCTTCTAAGTAATTTACCTGCTAGATTCACTCATAGTAAATCATCAACTCACAAGATTGAATAATATTCTCAATGTCAACCGATTCTCCTCATATGCTAATGCAAAATCATCCTACATTTAAACACCTGTTGGTCACAAGTTGAAACTCCAGGACCCCGCCGGAGTTACTTGAGGCTATTCCTTCTGCTCAGGTGGAATCTGGGGTCCGGTCTAGGTCTCAGGATGAGGTTATAACCCACACATCTTATCACGCCGAACAAGGATATATATGTGATCGTGAAACAAATTCAAACCAGTTCAAGCAACCAACCCTTAGCTTACAGAGGGCTGTTTTTCATGCAACGTAGCATTTGTATAAACATACTTTGATGGTTTATGTATTCGATGAGTTCCTTTTGGTTTGCCTTGCTCTCACATTTTTACATATAAACTCTTGGTCCTTAAATCAAGTTCAGTTTGAACTTTGAAATTTTTTTTTTTTCTTTTTTTTCTATAGTCTATTTCTTTCTACGTGGAAGAAACTAGCTCTTTGTTTGAGACCAATTTTTTTTTCTCTGACTGGTTTGCATTTTGCATCTTTCACATCTTATTCAATCCCATGACTCAATTTTCTTTTTGTTTGAAAAGCGAGGAAATTTTAAGTGCACAAAAAATTCAGTTGGGGTGCAGTCACAACTCAGCACACTAGCAGAAGTACTGAGAGTTGTTGATCCAAAGCTTCATCAACATATAGGTATGCTTTTCTCGCATTTCATTTTTTTTCATGTAAATTAGTAAAGGGAAAAAGCTTTCATGTAACGGTTTGTACTTGTATTATCTTGAGTAAGGCCTTATGCCACCTAAATAAATCCAGTCCTTTCTCCAACTTCAGTATACAACTTAAAAATGTTATGCTGACATGTTTTTGAGCCTAAGTTATTTTTTTGTTGTTGGTAAGGTGGAGTACTTTGTTGCCTTTAAGCTCATCTAATATGAACCCACTTTGATACCATGTTTGGGCTCACAATGAGTTACATGTACGAACTGTGAAGCTCGTGTATGTCTGGCCCAAATAGTAATATAGTTAAGTAATCAACACATCAGCACCAAATAAAGAATCTTACTGAATCTCAACATAAAATGTTGCTTCGGAAAAAGAAGTTTGAGTTTTGTGCTTATAGCTTAGTTATAATTTAGTAACTCTTTTCCCTTTTTTGTGTGCTAAAACAAAATTATATTAGATTACTAAGGCAGCAAAAGAGGTTTAATAATCTGTATGTGGATTATCAAATCTTCAATCAAATCTATCATTGATCACACATGAAACTCAAAGACTTTATTCAACCATGCGAATATCGCTTGGTACTAAGGACAACCAATGTCTTTTACATTTTTGAGTGTCATAATCTCATTTATAATGCTGTTTAAGCTTAACTATTTGATGCAATGAAAGAAAATGAACTATTGACGAAGATAAGTTTTCAATAACAGAGGATCTAGATGGAGGCCAGTATCTGTTTGCATTCCGGATGTTAATTGTACTTTTTCGTAGAGAATTCTCAGTTGTGGATGCCATGCACCTTTGGGAGGTATGCCACAGACTAGAAGTCAGTTGATTTTTTTTGTTTAGTATGTTTCAGTTACTCTTGAAGGTTTAAAAATTTCAGCTTATCTATTTCCTGCATCTCTTTGAGTCGCAGGTCTATTGTTGTACGTCTGATATTAGGTATAACCTACTTATAAAACTGAATAACAGAACTTTCTTTCTTTTCTTGTCGGTCATAATGGTTGATCTCAGTTGATGTGGGCCATGGAATATAACCCAAACACGTTCTCTGCGTATGAGGAGTTGTTCGAAGGTACAACTAAGTGCAGATTACCAAAGGAAAATGATACGCAGCTAAAGAAGTATGGAAAATTTGAGAGAAAAAATGTGAAGGCTGGATCGG
Source organism: Papaver californicum (assembly GCA_023531435.1). NCBI lineage: Eukaryota > Viridiplantae > Streptophyta > Magnoliopsida > Ranunculales > Papaveraceae > Papaver > Papaver californicum. Next base: position 1,761,116 of record JAJJMC010031432.1, on the reverse strand, counting down.
AAGATTCACTATCGATCTTCCTTGTTGCAAGTGTTCTTGAGGCCAGGAATAAGCGGCTTATGAGGGAGGCCAAGGGTTTGGATGATATTGTCAAGGTGAGTTGTTGTAATCAGTTATACATTGTGTTAGAATCTTTCTTCTCCCATTGTGTAAAATCATCTCAGATAATTCCCACTTCATATGCGTATTTTTTTCTTACTTGAAAGTTCTGTCACAGATCTTGAATGATATAAGCGGAGACATAGATGCTAAGGAAGCTTGTAAGGAGGCACTGAATGTTCAAAAGAAATACTTGAGAAAGGTAAGTTCACATCATGCTCTTGTACATATGCGCTCAAACCCCTACAGTTGACTCATCCATAAGCTTGAGTGTTTTTTCCAATCATTTTCCTGGTTCCTTTCCTTCTGTAAGTTGCATAGCGAATCTACCTACAATAAGTTGCATATCTTCATGTTTTTTGCAGATCAAAAAATTGTAAATAAGAAGGCTGCATCTTCACACAAATTGTCACTTTCGAATCCAATTTCTGCACCCAACCAGTCAAAAGAGTGACTAATCGAGTGCATAAAACAGGATTCTTATTAACTGTATCGCACCGGTTCAATTATATGAGCATTGTTTTTATTAGAACCTGAATGTAGCCAAGCTTGTGAAATAAGGTTTCCATATTGGCTAATTTATTGTTTTGTACGTTAAAAACAAGTAGAGTTGTTAAACGCCTAGAGTTTGTGTCGTACGGCTCAAATTTGGACGGTAGACTATATACCTTTGACTTTGAATGCGTGAAATTCATAACTGCTACTCAAATCCATGTCCAATCTCTGAGAAAGGCACATTGCTGGTTTTCAATTAAGTTTCTCTACAGGGGCCATTGCAGTACTTCAATCACTCATTCATTTACTAACTAATTTGCTGCAAGCTAATTTTGAAGTAATTAGAGATGAAAAAAGATACACAAATCCACCACGTTCATGTGTAAAAGTTCCTCGGATATTTTGCCCGCTCTACCAAGATATAAAAATGTTATTCCTTGCATGAATTGCAAAACTCTTCCTTATGCAATGAATTATCAGTTCATAGAAGCATTCCGACATCCATTTTGCATTGCCAGAACAACTAACATCTGGTCGGCAACATTCACACTGTGGATCCAACCTTGCTTTGAGTTCTTATGCAAGGAATACCCATTCTCATTGCCCATCAAGCTGAGTCCAACGAAAAAGATTTAGGAGTCTGTCACACAACCGCACGATCATCTCAGCAGGCCAAAAGCCAAGCTGAGAACGATCCTCTACAGCTGCACGATCTACATCATAGATGTGTAACCATTAATCACGCTCTGATCGCGCAGTCCTGTTTCATCAACCAGACTGATGTTCCTGTCTCCTTAGAACTCAAGGATACAGAGGTACGAACCTATAGAACAGATCCTGTTCAAGTAAGGTCGTATTCAGTTAGCCCACTTCATCAATATAAACTAGACTTCATTTCGCAGTGTTGACGATGTGGGACTAAGAAATAGTAGATACTCTGAATCCCCTTGGAAGAGAGAACATGTGTATAGCCAGGTCGCAGGTTCGAAACCTGTATGGGACACTGAAATATAAAATATAACAAAAAGGTAATATAGAGGGTAAAGTAGATTTCTGTTGGGATTGTTTGTAGGGGATTAGCACAAATTCAATATCTGGGATGTATGAGTATATGCACGTATTAAGGTACTGATCGTTCTGTTAATGAAGCTCTATTTTCCGTAACTTCTGAAGGACTATCATTATTTGTAAGAGATTTAAGTTAGAACAAGAAAATTTTATTAAAAAAAACCTGAGGCGAGTCTAAAATTTTATTAAGATTTTCTAACAATCTCATAAACAAATCTAGATTAACTGCTGATTAAGACCAAAGGTTTAGGACTGTTGTAAAATACTGGTACATAATAGTTGTACATTTTCCGGTAGTTTACTGTTCTTGGGTGTAGCTTATATCGAATGATCGCCAACCTTGTGAATTCTCGAGTATCAATTGCCTGTTTTTCTTCTTCACGGTACCCGTCTTGAACAACCAACGAGGAAGTATGGACCAATGAAAGAGTTGTTGTTAGGCTTAGTTTTATTATCGTTCTTAATTCAACTTTCACCGTTGGACACGTCATCTTGAATCAACATCCCAATGCTATCGTGATTAAAAGTTGAATCAACAAAAACGTCCAACGGTTTGACGGTATAAATATTAGAGTTGTTGGATTTAAAATTTAAAAAAGATCTAATGGTTAATAATAGAAAGACATGCAAATAATATAACCATTAATTTATAAAATAAAATCCGATGATTCAGATTTATTGTGTTAAATGATTTGGTGTTAAAAGTAAAATTTGGAAAAAAATTGATTCTAGATAACATTCAACCAACCCTTGAAAATAATCTGGAATCATAATTTTTGACAACGGTATTTACCTTGAATCTTACTTGAATCTTAGGTTTTCTTCTGTTAGTTTGAAATTGGGAGTGAATGACGTAATGGGATTAATGCCTTGGGCCTGATAAATGCATAATGTCAAAATTGTTAAAAGGGTCTAATGTTCTTAAGTTTTCTTAGTGGGCCGAGAGCCAAAATGGAGCCGTACGTTTATGTTTCTAAAACATTAAGTGATTGACTGTTTGTTTGGCTTTGGTTTTTGGAACATTCTCGACAAATTTTTTTTATTTCTTTTTCCTTATTGTTGACTCGACCTTGACCGATCATTGTTGACTTTGACTTTGACCGGAACCGGTTTAAACAAATCCCCTAAATTTAAACTTGTTTTTATATGGATTTATGGTTCAGTATTGTAAGTTGTTTACTATAAACCAATTTTTTAATTGTAATTAGTTCACAAATAAAATCATTTTGAATTTTTGATCATGATGCATTGAAAATTTTAAAAGAGTTTTTTTCAAAGAAAATTATGAACGAACTAATGCTTCCACTTTATGAGAATCATTAACACATTATCTATAATGATTTATAATCAAATGATTTTATAATAGACTACTACATTTGTATGTGCATTAACGATATGGTTTATATGTGTGTATTATGGTATGATTTTTTTCTAAATGTTGATTTGTTATTTGTACAAGATTATTGTATTTAAAAAAATTTTAGCTATCACCACAATGATACTAGATTGTTTTATTTTAGTAATATTATAATGATATTGTAAGTAAGAATTTGTAAACTGTAAAGTAAAGGTTTTGCAATTGTCGACCTATATTGTGATATCAATATTATTTTAGTTTTTTTGGCTATCACCACAGTGATGTCTCACTTTTGACCACACTCGTAATTTAGTTAAATGCTTACAATGTTATTTTGCTTAAATATATTCGAACGGCAATTGCCCATAGACGGTTTAGTTTACATGTTTTAGAGAACATTGAAGGGTATGATATTTGATCATACACTATGGATCTGGATCGTTTTGAGTCTTAAAGAGTGTCTAGTGTCATTTTTTTTATTTTCTATCTTGAGTAGGGTTGCACATACCCGACCCGCACTCGTCAGTTTTGACCCGACCCGACGATAAACGGGTCGGGTGCGGGTGGCACATTTTCTCACCCGCTAACCCGCCAGAAAATCCCTTATACAATTAAGTGAATTATGAAAAAGTCCAAAAAAAAAAAAAACGTGTCTTATTCACACGGACACATAACAAAGGATTTGTTTTTCAATAAAGCTACAGAAGCTTTTGTTCAAACAACTTCGACTGTTCTTCTTCTGGTCTACAGAGGTGCTTTTAATTAAGTATTTTTACAAGTTATTAATTGGTCTAAGTAATCATATTAATTGGTGGCAAGTATCTCTAGTATACAGAAGGTAGGGTCTGTTCCAAAACCAAGATACAAGAGCTTTTCTTCACGGATCAACTGTTGGTGTCGGTGGTGTCCAAATCGATTTGCATCAGTTCATGAAGGGTACAAGAAGGAAGTAGCACCACAAAGAGAGTTTACTACTATTTGGATTAAGCGACTAAGGTACACAAATCCCCTAAACTCTCTATTGATATTATTAGCATCTATGATATGAAAATTGGGCTTTGATGGGAAAATTTTAAAACGAAAATTTTGCTGCGTTTTTAATCGATTCTTAACAATTGGCATCAGAGCCAGATTTAGATGTTAATAATTAAAATTTAATTGATCATGATAGAAGATTATGGTGGGTTTTAAAAATTAGGGCTTTTTAATTTGGGAATTCCTATGAATTGATTGAACCCTAGATTTATCAATTTGTGATTGATTTGATTAATTTGAGATGGGTATTGGCTGAATTGTATATGGGATGCAAATTTATGTATATGCATGGTTTACCAAAAGGATTTTTTTTTTTAGAATTAGAAATCACCATAAAGGATGTATGAGTTCTTTTCTAATTCAATATAAATTTTTTGAATGAATTTGGGCGGGTGATCCGCACCCACCCGCACCCGACCCGCCGAAATATCAGGTCAAACCCGATCCGACCTGTCATACGACGGGTTGGGTGCGGGTGAATACTTCAGTCACCCGCCAACTGGCGGGTCGGGTGCGGGTGGGGCCAAACCCGACCCACCCGACCCGATGTGCAGCCCTAATCTTGAGTGCTAGTTTTGACTGTATTTTCTAGACACAAAACAAATATCATAATTAAGTAAATGGCACATAATTTCCGCAATTTTCTTAAAATGCATAAGCGATTTTTTTAGATAAATTCATTACTGATTTGAGTAACCCATTACGGATTTTATATTGTTTATGTATTTTCAAATTATTTTGTTTTATATCTAAAACTCAAGGCATCCTTTAAATAAATTTAACATTATTTTTATAAATTTCCTATATTTGTGAAATGATGTTCATAGTCTATTTTGCATATTTTTAACACCCTTCATCTTTATCTTCATTGTAACCCTTATTTACCGTGATCCTTAAACCAATATTAAATTTATATTAGCATTGCATTAAAGAGTTTCCTTCGCTTCATCATCAAATCATTATTGCACACTGCTTCATTTTGGGTTACGAAAGGTTCATCACATTCGGATATTTTTCAATTAAGGAGTGTTAATGTTTTCACAACTTATATATGACATGATTTTGAATGAATGTTTGTGATTAATGTTTTAGGGTTATTCGTAATAGTTTATACTCGACTAAATTAATTTATGATTAGATCAAGTATGTTCATATCATTGAGTTGGACTGTGCAATATCACAAGAAAGATTAGTGTGGTATGTGCAATTTTACATATTTGCAGCATTATTTAGTTACCACCACAGTGATACTAAACTACTATGTTGTAAATGTTGTATATATTTTTACGTCCTTTTAGTTTGATTTAACGATTAGAACAATGCTGCCCACAAGTAGTTTATTGGTTCACACGTTTAAACAAACATTAAGATATCTATATGTTTTATATGCATGTGGAATAATAGTCATCCACAGGTAAATCCAATTCACAATATATTAGGATGAACATTAGAATCATATGAGTTAGTTAATACATTTAGACTCACGGGCGATTCTGGTTATCGTATTAAATAAACATAATGTTGTATCGTGAGAATGTAAAATGTCCACGGATATTTTTCATGTCTTATTGTGATCCTTAATAATATTTTACTCGCTGGAGAAGCTTATTAAAGGTATGAACTATTGCAAGTTTAATTGTTATGTATCTTTATATGACATACCAGTTTTTGTTCTTAAATTAATAATTATGATTATTTTGTAGACTTTTTATGGTCTAAATTTTGGAGGATTGTTTTATCACCTGATGATTTTACACGTTATTGTGTACATCTATCAATTGCATCATGAATCTTAATCTGTGAATGTTTCTCGAAGAGAGCAATTATAGAGAAAAGTGAAAATCATAAATTCAAACAAAGGTGGTGAAGATTGTGAATGGTATGGCGAAACATAAAAGTGTCGTAAATCATCGCATAATATCTCCAAAGTTTGGCATTAATTGTTGCTCAATACACAAGGCCAAATAATCCTTTACATAATGGTGTATAACAAAAGGTGAAATCATACTCTTATAGAAATTGTTAGAAGCATGACAAGTTGTGCATAATTACCATATGTTTGTGAATGCATGTTCTCGTACAACTGTGTATTTTAAATTGATTTCTGAGTAAAACAATTTCAAAGATACACTTTGAATTGTAGAAAGGTTGGAAACCTATTTTAAAACACCTTTAAGTTAGGGTTGTTCAGTTGGAGGTGAGGGATTATATTCCCAAAGAATGTAAATTGGATTTGACAACTATAATTGTTTTTTGGTTTTCCTGAATAATCCAAAAGTTATATTCTAAACATTATAACCATAGTATGAGATTTATTGAAACCTAAAATATAAATATATTAGTGATGGCATAGTATGTGATAGTACACGGATACATCTGCCCAGGAAGTCAAAATAATAATCCATTTATCTAAACTTCTACAGATACTGTGAATCTTCTCATTGTCGAACCAATAGACAATGAAATACCACAAATTACTGATCCAATACTCCATGATGAAACTATTTTCAATAAAGAATTTGTTGACAACCACAAGAACCAGCATTAATAAGGTCTCCTAGAGATCGCAAGAAAATTATTCATGATGTTTCAGTGGTTTGTTTACAAGAATTTAATATTTATATGGGATGGTAAAGATTTGTTTTTTTGATTCACAAGTTATTATGATTAATAATTTTTATTAATGGATTGATGCCATGAGAGATAAAATCAATGGTTGAACGTCAAGTCTCGGATGTTGTTAAATTGCTCGAAAGACACAAATCAGTTGTGTATAAGTGGGTCTTTCAGATCTTGCACTATTGTACGTAACAACAATGTTAAACGATATAAAGCTAGACTTATAACCAAAGATTTTACTCATAAATGAGGCATTGATTATAAATAAGTTTTTCTCTCGTATAAAAGAAAGACTTATACAAAATTATTATAGCATTATTAGTAGCTCGATATGACTTTAGAGTTACATCAACTAAATGTGAAAATAACCTTTATTAATGGTAAATTGTAAAAAAAAAATTACATGTGTTAACCTGAAGGCCTTTCCTTATTAAGTCGAATACATGTAGTCTGCAAATTTAAAAAACCAACGTATGAAATTATGCAGTTTCTCCTCGGTGGTATATGAAATTCAACAAAACTATAAATGTTTCTAATTTTGGGTGAAATTATTACAGATCTATACATATATTTCAAGATCAGTGGGAGAAATTTATACTCTTGGTTTTGTATGTTAAGAGGTTTTTTATGTTAAGACATACTACTTACGAGTATTAACTTGGTTTTATGCATATCTCTCTATTACTTTCGAAATAAAAGATATCAGTGAAGCTTACTATATGATAGTCACATACCATGTGGATTACTAAGCTCTCATATAAAACATATATCAAATATTCAAAGATTTTTTGAGATAACAACATATTTAATTAGCAAATTTTGTTTTATATTGGAAAGAAGATATAAATTTAATCTTCATTACGTCTTAATTCTGAAATAGAACATATAGCGAGTTGTTGATACGTTAGCCAAATGCCTAATGAATCCGAGAACAAATTATGAGAAAGCTATCAAGAAATTTGAGATACCAATATTGAATTATGTCTTACAATTAGTTAATCACCCCAGTTAGAGTTGATTGAGTTTTCATACTTCAATTTTGCTGGATGTACGAATTATATAAAGGAAAATCCATTAATATTACTTCCACAATTGAGTTTGAATATGTATGACTGCGAGACTTAGAGATTCAAATTTGTCTCTACAATTGCTGAAATTTATCGTCTTAGCTTCGCAACATTAAAGCACGATATGAATACAAAAGGAACAAAAAACATGAACCTTGAGTATCCATATGTGGATTAATCAATTTAAAAATAATATATGTTCATTTTCCGTTAAGCACAATTGTGCACTTTTGGAACAGTTACCTTTTAAGACCTCTCAAGAAAAGATTACAATCTTAGGTCCGTGGGAGTAACTAATAATTGATTTCAACTAGTTTATGTGCTTATTTTTTGAACACTTATTGAGCTCTTATTCATGTTATTTTGAATTTATTTTTGTATCCATGTTTAGTATACAATTGTATGAATGGATGAATGTTAACAGAAATTGTCTTTCTTAAAGACATCACTGGACCATTATGATACTCTTATTTAAGGCCCAATTGAGTAAGTTATTTGTGTTGTGGTACATAGAAGAGAACATGTTGATAAACCGCTATGACTCGCATAAATAGCTTATTTGATCAAGATATTACGTTAACCATTAAAGTATTTTATCTAGCAATTATGCGCGCCTTATGATTCCTATAATTAACCATCAATAGATTATCACATGGATAAGTGGGAGAATGTAAGATAATTTCTTATAGGACTAATTATCTTTATTGGGCTCATGTGAGAATCTAGGTTATATCTAGGATATTGCTAAATATCTAACCTGGATTATATAAAGAGTTAGATTCTTAGTATATCTCCTCTTCGATGGACGGTTGAGATATAAAGATCAAATACTAAAACCCTAGGAATTTGGTCCTTTCTCTACCTATAAAAGAAACACAATACCCATCAATATTGTGTTCAAGGAATCACAGACTCATTACGGCTAAGGTCAAGAGAGAGAAACTATGACCTCCACAAGATATCACTGCTACTACAAACTGATCGATGACGGACTACGGATTAACGCTATAAGGTATTCCTCGTAAACTATTCATTGTGTGATTATCATGAAGTTTGCGATCCTGCGAATACGTATCCACTAAATTAAATCTTATAAACAATACTTGCCATATACCATCAAATTCATACCCTAAAACAATGTCTCAAAAACGAACTGAAAGACTAGCAGGAAAAACTAGTAATCACCCGAAACCACCACCTGACAATGTGTTAAATATGATTATTGCACTTGATCCAGAAGATATAGATCATAATGTTAGAGTTGTCTCAAATATCAAGTATCATCTGAGTATTACCAAGGATGTCAATGAAGCTTTAAGCCTTTACTTCCCATTCCTTTGTATTTACCTCCAAGACATAAGGCCCAAGATTCTCAAAAATGTATAAGGCGAAGTGGGTATCTAGTGGTAGATACACCCTGGGATACATCCAAATAGGTGGAAAGCTAAGAGAGGAAAAACCACCGGGATTAACAAATAGGGATGTCGTAGTTGTTATTGGCCAGCTTCTGTTTATTCCATTCAGAGACTGGGTATATGTAGATTACGATCAGTTTATGTCTAAAAGAACATCTGCTCTTTGTTCTATGACTGGGTTCGCTAAAATAAATGATATCGGGCTTCCTATGGTCGCAGAAACTGCTATTAAACTCGGAGCTATCCTTCATTGTCTCCGCAAATACTAAAAGTTATATGATCCCAAAAGACGGGAGTATAAACTATGATCCAAATATTGAATGTGGCAGCATTGAGAATAGAAACCAAAGTTTTCTTGAAGGAGTAATGTCATGTGGGACAGTGGAATAACCAATAATTACCTTGACGATGAATGCCTTCCATATGCGAGTTTTTTTTTTTTTTTTTTTTTTTGATATTGGCCAAAGTGTGAGTTCTTGCTCAGTGCTCATGAGTCATGATTTAGATCTTCACCATATCAGCCTTTTCATTCCCTTCTGGCGGTTTATTGCAATTTGGAACACTAAAGACACTTCAACTCTTTTACTTTCCAGTGCGAGTCACTAGAACAGTTTTGGATCGGTCCATGCTGTTCCCGATTGATCGATCCGAAACGAGAAACCATGATCGGAGAGTGGAACTCCATCACGGTCCACGATAACTGATAGGTTTGACCAGACCGTGGGGTCCATAACATTCGCCACTACCAAATATTCTTTGTTACCAACTTGCCCTTATAATAACCACAGTATTTTCGGTGGGAAAAAAATGCACACTCCCCTCATCAGCCTCACTCTCTTGGGCATATTCTCCCACATTTCATTTTCTCTCGTTTGATTCTTAAATCCTTCCCTCCTCTTCTTCACCATTGAATTGACAGCATCTCTCTGAATCAACGCTGTAAGTTTTGCATCCTTCTTTTGGCTTCATTTTGTTTGTATAATTTTTTGGTAGATTTTCCGGTATTCTCATAGATAGTTGAATCAGATCGAAATGAAATCCAAAATCTTTGATCACTTGTATCATTTTGAATACTGTTAATCAGATCACATACTGTTGTAATCAGGTGATCAACCGATATTCTAATCTCTACCACTAATTTATGAATTGCGGAAGAGAATAAGCTGGTTTTGGAATCAATTTCCTTATCTTAAGATGTTTTAGGGTTTTTGATTGTTGGATACTGATTTTCATAGATCTGATGTTCTTGATTTGAATTTTTATTGTTATTAAAAAGGATCTGGAATATCTTTTATTCATTTATTTATGGGTGTAAAAGGATCAGAGGTTTTTAAGTCTCATCTAAAGAAGTCATATTCTCATCTAGTCAATCTGTTAATTGAAATATCTTTGATTATGCAGTAAAACATAAGAATGGAGGGCACTGTTTTCACCCCCTGTTTGGAAGGAATGAAGAATGTGAAATCTGAGGAAGGACAAATGCTGACAAAGCCATTCTTGGACACTTGCAAACTTATACTTCCTGTGATAGGTAAACTTTTCTGATATTGGAACTCATGTTGGCACTTATCTCTTTTCATTCGTAAGAATTACGCGGTAGTATTGTATTATGAGGGACTGTTGATGTGAATTATCACTCTGTAATACTATTACCTAGAAACATCGTTCTATACATATTCTATAGCCCAAGGATACCTGCAACGAATGCTTTACTCATGTGATGTGCGCTTAAATAAAGTTTACAATCTTATCTTTGACTAGGCTATCTGTTAAATTATTTTTTTAGCTATAAAGGATGCCGAAACAAGTGTATTCCCATACTTTTGTGTAAAAACTAGGTCTTGTAAGGGTCTAACGATAAATTTTTCATTACATATCATTTCAGAGAAGTTTGGAGCTGCCATGACTCTCGTTAAATCTGATATTGGGGGCAATATATCAGTAAGATCTTTTCTTTGGCCCACCTGATGAAGCTATTTTTGCTACTTTACATTGGTTTCCTTCTCATTCTCTTACTCGTGTTGATGATATTGACTGAAAATTATAGGATCCGCTTGGTATCTAGATGAAATGTAAATGATGCAAATTAGGAGAAACACTTGATAGATTTTGAATCATTGATTTAATTTGCATTTTGGACCCATTGTAGGGCTTGAGAGTGGGAATTTTTTGCATTCATAAGCGCTGAATACTTTTGCATCCTTTTTGTTGTACAATTTAAAGAGTCAATGGAAATGACAACCAAATCTACCACTTGCTACCTTGTGAATTAAGACATTTAAATCAGTTGCATCATGCAAATTTTTCTTTGATACCAAGCGGAGCCATAATAAATGACTAGCAACAAGAACATAGATATTTAGCAAAGTTCCCATCTAATGTTATAGAGTAATAAATAGAAATTCATAGTAGTTGGTAGCTGGACAGATATTATGTCTATCGATGCTCGACATCTTTTTTTTTTTTTTTTTGCCAAACCTTAGAATTTTTTATATGACTGGATGTTGACTGTTGCCAAAATGTGAACTGTACACAAAAAATGGGATACTTAACACGTTGAAGCAATCTATAATAACTGAAACAATACAAACTCAAATGCCTTTTGTGACTCCTTATATTTCCATATCCACACAACTGAAACAATACAAGCAAAAAATAACTAATTTTCATGCTCATAAATCTGATATGTTTCTCTTGCTTCCCTATCGGTATGATCCCGACTTGTTCTGATAGTAAAAATTGAATAACAGCTCAGCAACTGATTGATTGGTGTCATAAACACAAATCTTAAATGGTTGTTGAGCTTGAAGTTTCAAAGTAGAAGTTTTGATTATAAGATTTATTTTTCAGGTTGCTAGTGCAACTTTTCTGCTTCAGGACACTTTTGGCCATGATTTTTGAGCAATAATCTGCATCATTTAGTGCCAATGCTAGAATGTGGAAAATTTCCTTGGCTCTTGAATATTTTGTCCGTGAACTGTAGAATGCTTGTATTCTTCTATTTAATTTGTTATATTACTTCTGGGCTTGCAGAGGTTAGATGCCAAATATTGCTCCAATCCTTCACAGTTCGCTGACTTGTACAGCTTGGTAAAAGTAGAGGTTGAGGCCAAAACCGCAAAATCTTCATCAAGCTGCACAAACGGCCTTCTCTGGTTGACAAGGTTCAGCCTCATGCCTTTCTATTATTATGTATGCTCTTGTAAATGAACTGCTTGTCAACTTTCCTCTCATTTCTCTATGGACGTGGATGTTGGTGAAGACTGTCGAAAGCTTATGGCCATTGGTTACTTATAATTTCTGCATTGAATCTACATCTGTGAAGTTATTACTTTCTTCATTAACCAATTTACATTCATGTATGTTGTGTTGATAAATTATTCAGGGCCATGGACTTCTTGGTGGAATTGTTCCGCAATTTAATTGACCACCCTGATTGGACGATGTCACAAGCATGCACTGATTCCTACACAAAGACGCTTAAAAAATGGCACGGCTGGCTTGCCAGTTCAAGTTTCACTGTAAATATTCTTATACCCAATTTTCTGCAAATGTTTTTGAGGAACTAATTGATTATATGAAGCTACAGTAATTATGCTTTAGTTTGAAAACCGCCTTCGTTTGGATAATTTATCCATATTGTGTTACCTGGCAACCCTACTGCAATGCCGTTAAACTGTGTATTGTAGTTAAGTAAGTAATTTATTAGCCATATTTGTGTATTGTAGGATATGTGAAAGCAACTTCTATCATCTTCATGACACTTTCACAAAATAATTTTTATATCTTTTGTTCCTCTTAAGCTTATCTCCATTTGTTTTATTTGTATGATGTTCTCTCATACTTTAACATTTTTCTTTTCAATATTTAGTATCTTAGAAATATACGGTGCTCTTTGATATTGAGGTGTTAGGACTCTTGAAATACCTTCTAGATCCAAAATGTAGGATATGAATTATCACTATGTAGATTGTCCACATATACATGTCCATTAGACAACCTTTGACATTTTAATGGCAAGAAACTGACAAGGCTATGAATCACTCATTCTTCAATCGTGCACGAGAGTTTTGAATGATGTACTAATATTTTACTGAAGGCGATGTGCATGGGTAAGTTAAAAAGAGTATATAGATAATAATTATCAGTTACCCGACCCTCACTATAACTCGGCTTATTGCTGCTGTTTCAGATGGCTATGAAGCTTGCTCCGGATAGGAAGAAATTCATGGACGTGATAGGAGGAACAGGCGATATTAACGCAGACATTCAGAGATTCTGCACTGAGTTTTCCCCATTTCTGGTGGAGAACCACAAGTTTCTGGTAAATTCCCTCTTCTTGATGCACTTTTTTTTTGTTGTAATCCAACATCCGAACTAAGACCCTGCTGGCTCTGTTAAGATTCAAAATAACAAACTGTAATAAAAATATGAAAGAATGCGGGGCTATTGACCATTCAAAAGGCAACTACTGATATATAAAGGCAACTACCCTTGAATGATCCGCAGGAATGAATAGATGAAGATCATTTAATAAAACCTTGCACTTGTATGATTCTCGTGAAAGTTTATAACTTATATTAGTAGACAGATATACTACTACTACTACTACTCAACAAAGAGAGAAACCACCAATTTTATGTAAAAGAAAATAAAGTAAAGTTCATCAAAATCTCACTTACGGAACAATTTATACTGCTCACTGTAATTTATACCTTTGTCTCTTTTTTATATTAATCTGTTTTCTATTCGTTATTTTTTGGTTAATTATTTTTTTTCTTTTTTTGCTTCAGGCTAGTGTTGGATTGGACGACCTGAAAGCTTCCTGATAAGGAAAAATTTCTTGATAACCAAATGCTGGGCTGGCCTCTTTCCCAATCTTGACTTACTTCTGTAACCTTGTTGTTTCCGGATTTGGATTTTTAGGATTATTCCTAGTTAACATTGTTGGATGGATAGTACAATTCCCAAGTATACAAATCAGTTTTACACTTAACTAAATTTTTTTTATCAGCATTTAACACTAGCAAACACATTACTTCGAAGGTAAATAAATTGAGATGTAAGAACTTCCCTCGAGAAAACCAACATTGCCAATAGGGGGGGTATCGATTTACTTGGGGTTTGCCAAAATCAAAATAAGACAAAACATCCATTACCTTTAGATTAGTACACCCCCAAGCAATATGGCACCCCCCCGTTAGCAGCCACCGAGAGAATCATAGTACTAGCTAATCTACCCCATACTCGCCTATGGTGTGTTGTTAAGCCAAGTCTTATGCATGGGATTAAAATTGGCTAGTTTGCCATGACACTGGGAAATGTGGTTAGCGACCTAGTTGTTTGTGGAAAATGTGGTTAGTGACCTAGTTACTTGTTGACGACCAAGGCTTTGTTGTCAGCGACTAAGATTCCACAATTTGGTAGACACTAGGTCACTAACTGCTACTTTCAGGCCAACGATAAAATTCAAATTAACCGATCAAATTTCCCATTATTATATATATACCCAATAATTTTATTCAACTCACATCATTTTTTACACAATATTCGTACTCTCGATCTATTTTTAAAATAAAATTTATAGATTTTTCAATTTATTTTACTTTTAATTTCACAATCAATGGGTTCTTCTGATGAAGACGTTCAAATTGTTATGGATCGGTTTAAATCACAACAACAAACTTATATTCGGGTGTTGTGATAACTAGATGATGAGTCAGATGGAGATAGAGAAATGACAAACACTATGATACTAGCACATTCATCCTGACAGATACCAAGAGTTCCCGAGTCAAGACAAGTATTCACCAGAGATATGCGTTTCGGAGGCAGGATGAGTTCCAGCAGAAGCTGATGCACGGATACTTCAATGTTAATTGCGTGCTCTCTAATCAAGATTTCCAACGTTGATTTCACAATACCCCGACACTTACTGATAAAGATTATTGAAGAGCTTTGCCAGGTACAACCTGAATTTAATTATCAGTTTGATGCATTGAATATTAGAGGTCATAGTCCAGAACAAAAGGTTACCTCGATCCTATAGATTCTAGGTTGCGGGAGTCCAACGGATTCTATAGATGAGTATCTTCGAATGGGAAAAACAACTTTAAGGGAAATATGGGCTAAGAAATCTCAAGATACAATTGTTTCGGGGCCTCATCTTGAAGGGGGTAAGAAAGTAACAGCTAGTGCAAGAAGAGAAAAGAGAGCTAGAGGAATCTCTATCACCCAAGGAACTCAACCAATTTTACAACCAAGTGTTCCACAAATTTTTAACCAAGAAGAAGGAGAACCAAGTGCTCCACAGGTTATAAACCGAGAAAAAAGCAGAACCAAGTACTACACAAGGAGAAGGACAAGGTACAAATAAGGTAATTAAGAAGAAATGAGGACACCAAGTCCCCGCCTCTTTGAATATAAAGGTTACTGAAGCAGGCCAAATCCCTGGGTTACCAAAAGATATAGGAGATCTGTTATTTGGATACAAAGACTCTTGGGCCAAAGAAATTTATTCAATTGAGGTAGTAATTATAAAACATCATTCTTAAGTTATTGTCTTTTTATTCGTAGAAGTGCTAACCTCCATTCTAATTATTTTATAATTCGTCGTGTATATTAGGACTATTCTCGTGCGGTTCGTCTACTCAAACCTACAACTTCACCAAGAAAAATGAAAGACTAGCTGTTAGATGATGAGTCTGAAAGGTTCAAACAAATTATTTATCACTCGGGGTTATCTATTGTTGTCGAGAATTCAATGTTAGAGCATGATCGGGTGTCAATATCAGCCTTCTTAGAGAGAATGTATCTTGAGACTGATACCTTCCACATGACGTTTGGAGAGATAACGATCACCCCAGATGATGTGGTGCAGACTCTTAGTTTCGTTGACCATGGTACAACCGTCAATTTTGATAACGTAAAGCAGTTAAGCTGGGAACAACTTTATTTTTACACTCATAAGTGCCTTGGTTGGGATCGAGCGACATCCGACATTAAGTTCAAAAATGGTGCTTTCATTACAAAATTAGACAGTTCAGCATGGTCCACTTGATGAATATGTTCAAAGGCACCAAGGATAAAGAAGAAATGAATCCAGAGTTTAGCGACGACGAAGTGAATTTTACAGCCACTGCATATCTCCTCTGTGTTTTTGGATGTGTCATTTTCCCCAATTATAGTGGAAACCGGGTCAACGCTAACCTTCTACAACTATAGCATCCTCTGAATAAAGTTTGTGATTACTCGTGGGGTACCGCATGCCATGCGTTTTTGAAGGAAGAGTTAAGAAAGGCATCGAGGGAATCAACTAGCCAAATTGTCGGGAATGTGAGCCTACTATAGGTATTTCGGTAACTCTATTGATGCTTTGATTGTTATTTATTTTTTTCTCTTTTAAAATTTAATTTTCTCATACTTGGTTTGATATATACACTAGACATGGATCTATGACCACTTCTCGTTCCTTGATTTGGCTAAAGAGAACCCGATATGGGAGAAAGGAACACCTAGAGGAACAAAATACATCTTAGACAACAATCGTTCAAGGTCTAAGGAGCATCAGTTGATTTCTTTAAGGAGGAAATTAGACTTGATGACGTCCAAAGATGTATGCTTTGATCCATACAAGGAAGACCGAGCTAGTGGACATATATCAGGAAGGTCTGAGTTGTTGTTTTATTATGGACCCTTGCAGCATCCAATAGGATATGTCATGTACAACGCCTCTAGGGTAATGCGTCAACTCGGTTATGTACAAGAAGAACCTTGGAGTCACATGTGTGGCAAATTCAAATTGGATGTGGAGAATTGTGTATGTGGTAAGGACTCTATCACATTAGTTTACTCTGGTAACCCATCCGTTGAAGATTGGAATAACAGGATGCAATATTTGATCAATGATGGGAGACCTGTCAACCGAGGTGATGAAGTAGATCCAGGCTATATGGAATGATACCGGGAGCATTCTCATCTTCATGTGATCCGTGAAGATAAAGGAAAGACCACCAAGGTTTCTGATTATACTTGTATCATCAAAGACAAACCTTCTGGTTATGAAAACTGGTACGTAATGTTCTTTCCTTTTGATTTTAATATTACGGCTCAATATTTTAGATAATAATTGTTTGATTGTTATTGGATAAAAACATAAAACACAAGTTTGCGTTTTTCTCCAAGAAGATTGTTGGGTGTATAAAGGCGGGAGTTCCTTCATCAATTGAGAAGCTGAAAGAGCATAAAGACCCAATGGATGATATTGATAATGAAGCTTATGCAAGTAAGTTTGGGGAGAAAGCTTCGAATAAAGCCTAAGAGGCCAGCAGCAAAGCCCAGTAAAAGATTTTGTGGTTCATCGAGTGTTGATGGTGAAGCCAATGTCCCTGATGCTGAAAGATATGTCCCTGGTGCTCATCGTCCTCGTACTAAAACCAAAAAATCTAGAAATTAGATTGTGGTTGTGATAGACACATTTTAGTGTCTAGATTGCACCTTAGTTTCTATTAAGTTAGTATTCGATTTTGCAAATATTACGTGTTTTTATGCTTTTGTAGGTACATTTGAAGAATAAAGATTTGTGGAAAAATTGGCTCAAAATGTGATAAAGGCACCCAAGGACAAGTGTTATTTGGCACCCTAGAAGTGGATAAGGGGTACCCTCGAGTCAACTCGGTCAAAATCGGGTCAAACCCGAGTCAACTCGGTCAACCCGAGTTGACCGAGTCAACTGCCAGTCACGGACGGGATCGGGACGGAAAATGCTGTTAAGAACTGCACACTTTGATTCATGATAAAACTTGGATATTCTTGGCTCAAATTGATACACAAGATAGATGGGACCAATACAAGATTAAACACGTGAAGAATTAGAGGTTTACGCCGGAAAAATAGCCCCAAATCCGAGTTTCGCCGGAAAAAAGGAGTTATATTTTGATTCGGATTTGGGAAGATTTGGAGAGATTTTAAAGAGTTCAATTAGGTTTAGAACTCTCCCTAGGGTTTGTAGAGCCTATATATATGAAGAGAAGCCAAGAGAAATCGGCAAGGAAGCCTAGAGATTGATTTTCGGAGTCACCGGAGTTTGGCCGGAACTGGACAGCGATCCGGTCACCGCCGGTGCTGTTCTTCATCTACCACCGTCTGAGAAGACGACTCAGCCACACTTATAACTGTTGCTGATTCAAACTGCTCTTGTTGCCTATCCTTTTAAACCTTTGTTGCTTAGAAACACTTCTGTAACGGCTGAACCCTATTCTGTAACACTTATAAACGTATCTGTTCAGCTGTTGCACTATTATTTCACCTTGTAATCAACTTTTTGAGCAATGAAAAGATCTTTTGAGCAAGTTTTCTTCTCCATGGGCTAAGTTTATTTACTGGGATGATGGAGGAGGTTTATCTCTCAATTTTATGTGGTAAGTCTATTTTTAATTAATTATTTATAATTCTTTTATTATTATTTGCATGGATTTAAATTAGAAAAAAATGGTTTTTATTAAATAGTTGTGTTCTCTTTTGATGGGTCATGCTTAGTTAATTACTCTTGATGTCCCATGCTTAGGATTTACAATTATTCTTTTAGGAAACATATTATTGGCAATATTTGAGCTTAATTTATTTAAAAGAATTACCCGATTAATCACATAAATTGTTAGAAATAACTGATTCCTGATTCCTGGTTTTCCCCATATTTTCTAAAAATCATCTCTAGTTTATTTTTCTGATTTTTATTAGTTTAGGTTAAGTATAATATTTTCTAAAATCGTTACCTTCACAAGTTCGAGAAACGAACTCTCTTTTTACCACTATATAAAATCACATCATGTTGTCTTGTTAGAGAACATCATTTTCAATTGATTTGCAAGAAACTTGTTTAATGTTCTAACATTATGGATGATAAGACGGATAAGACTTCCTTCTTAGTGTATATGAAGAGTTGAGGTTGAAGGAGCAATACCGACTCTCTTGATAAAAATGGATTATTTTATGGATGATGAATGGATTTTAGGTTCTTTTTGTGAATTATCGATTGATTTGCAAGAGACTCATTTTTAATAAGTAACTTTGTCGAAATTTCACATTACAATCGGTAGATAAGTGGTTTGCATCACCTACCGATTAAGCTTGTTGATCCACAATCAGATGATAATTATTTACCGATTACACCTGTTGATATAAAATCGGTTGATAATTATCTACCGATTACACCTGTTGATGGAACTTCTTGGTTTCTGGACACATTTTACATTATAATCGGTAGTAATAAAGTTTCATATACTACCGACTATGGAGTATTCAAATGTTAGAAATTTGATAATTTCTTCAATTGTGATTTTGGAGCAACATATACAATCGGTAATAAAAAAAATCCTTAGACTACCGATTATGGAGTATGAATATTTTGGAAATTTGATAATTTGATAATTTTGAATTTGGGGCAACTCATCCAATCGGGAGCAAAAAAAATTTCTTAGACTACCGATTATGGAGTATGAATATTTTGGAAATCTGATATTTTTTTTGAATTTTGAATTTGGGGCAACATCTATAATCGGTAGTAAATAAAGTTTCATAGACTACCGATTATGGAGTATGCAAATGTTGAAAATTTGATAAATTTTTTAAAGTTGAATTTGGGGCAACATATACAATCGATAGTAAAAAAAGAATCTTACACTACCGATTATACTTGTTGAGTACAATCAGGTGTTAATTATGTATTGATTAAGATGATGGAACTGATTGGTTTTCTGACACATTTTACATTACAATCGGTAGTAAATATATTCTTTTAGACTGTCGATTATGGATTATGAAAAAAAATCAATTTCGAATTTGGGGCAACATATATAATCGGTAGTAAATAAAAAGTTTCATAGACTATTGATTGTATAAATCGGAAGGTAATGGTGATCCTGATACTTCTAATTGTTTATATTCGTATGAACTTAGTGTACAGATTTTTTGTACACTCTTGTTACACCAGGCCTCAACAACTTTTTTCTTAAAAAAAAAAAACAAGTTGGGATTCTAATTTATATAAGGAGGGTGACCTCTTCTCATTTATGCACCTCCAATACATTTTATCTCTCCAACATTGAAGTAATCATCTTCAAAATTAATGGCTCAACCGTTCACGGTAAAAGAAGATCTATAGCTATGTAGGCGCTATGTGCAATTCTATTTGATGCGAGGAGAAGAACGTAGGCAAAATGGTGTAATGAGTATGAGTTGATCTTTTTTGTCGATTTAATCGCATAAGCAAAGAAGTTGATCCATTTGTGAATTTAACTTATCTTATCAATCGATATCGTTTGAGGGGTGAAACTAATGATGAATTTATAGCGAGATCTCTCGAGGAATGGCGATGATGGAAACGATCAAGTTACCGTTACGAAGCTCATTTCAATATCCTTAAGGTGATGGAAAGATTCAACCCGTTTAAGGTTCGTCCAC
The DNA here is from genome assembly GCA_023531435.1 of Papaver californicum. Classification (NCBI taxonomy): domain Eukaryota; kingdom Viridiplantae; phylum Streptophyta; class Magnoliopsida; order Ranunculales; family Papaveraceae; genus Papaver; species Papaver californicum. The sequence continues at coordinate 1,740,501 of JAJJMC010031432.1, read as the reverse complement.
GCCGCTTAAGGTGAAGGGCATTCTCCAAGATATAATATGTGTGACATACCAAAATTTGTTTTGCTTCCAATGGGTCGGGTTTCGGTCCATTAGGCCAGCTCCAACTTCCCATACGCCACTCGAGAAACCGTACTTTAAAAAATTTCGGACCAATTTGAAATGCTTATCAAATTATCAATTTGGTTACCGCTTCACTAAATATTTTGTCTTTCAAAGCAATTGTTCTTCTGAACTGCTTTATAAGAAGACAAGCACAATACTGACATCGAGGGTCATCGAATTTGTCAAATTGCTCTGAAGTTCTTAACATCTATTTAAGTTGTCAAATAATATGAATTTCCTCAATGTGTAATAACTATCTCCCAAACAAATACCAAACTTTAGATACAATATCTCTTGCCATCCTACTGTGCCGCACGGTCTTCCACTCGTGAGTGGGATCCTGACAACGCACACCATGCCACATGGGTAAGGGGGTGATCAGTCCCAGTGCCAAGGGTAGTGGGATACCAACCACCGTTCCAAAGGATTTTCTGGCAAACTCACAAAACTAGGTCAAGCTCAACCGATTATCTTTTTCAAATGATATGAACTACTCAAAAGAGTTAGTAATCATATATAGATGGATGGTATGAACTGCCACTATAGGCAATAACCATCCCTTCTCAAATGATATGAATTACCTAGAATGGTAATAATCATCTCTATCACATATATCTGACAGATGATATGAATTACCTAGTATGGTAATAATCATCTCTCATTAAGTAGTATGAACAACCATTAATTGGACTGCAACTACCTCGAGAAGACTGCAATCATCTCCAAATAAATGGTATGAACTGTCGCGCAGCAACCAACACTTTTAGATGATATGAACAATCTTGTGTTGAACCGCAGAGCGGCTGCCTACGTACCCTCTCCGTAGCTCGAAGGGATCAAGCACGATCGTAGTTCGTCATCCTTTGTTTAAATTGTATGAACTACGTACCCATAATGATAGCAACTATCTCTCACTTGATGATATCAAGTAAACTTATTCCAGTTACAGTGTACATAAATGAATTATGAGTAGAGCACTACTTTGGGTAAGCCCAAAGGTACCCAAAAACAATCCACATTTCCCAAAATACCAATTCACAGCTTACAGCTGTCAAATGAACTGATTCCACTTTACAAGAATCTCTAAATCCTTCACATTATATTAAGTAACAAAAAAGTAGTTTTAAGCTAAATTAAAGCTCGCCGATTAGCGAGGATAAATAAGGCCCCAATCCATCATGTTGTTACTGGATTGTAAACAAAGTCTTAATATAAGATTCAAAACTCCATATTTCACTCTAATCATCAACCAGTGGATAATAATTCGTTGATCGTAAAACAACCATTACACAATCAACAATTCAACAAGTTGTACAAAATTTCTGAATTGTAAGGACATGCAGTCACATTTAGTCCAAGCTTTTCAGTAGTAAACGACATCCGATTGTTCTGAAAATTATACAGTATTTTTATGACTCCATTATACACAACATATCCAAAAATAATGAAATTCCAACGGTTCATTGAAGAGATATGTGCATTAAAATCTGTCTTTTTTCACTATCAACACACGGAATTCATTTACGATTCTATTATATTTTGAGGTACCTACAATGCTCATAATTTTATGAAATATTTATACCAAGTTACTTAAATTGTAATAAACATCATAATAAAATCCGTATTAATCCAATAAACGGGTAATGAATAACACCATGATAAGCAGGCTGTTCAGAATTTCGCTTTTGTTGAACACAACCACAGTTCGTCTAATGTTTTTGGTACTTTAACATGTCCGATCAACCCTAAATTTTAATTGTATATTTATGACTTAATGAAGTACACTATACTAAAATTTTATCTTATTCCGACGGCTAGATTTTAAGATATCAGCAAACTAAAATTTTGCAAACTAGGGTGCACAATGCATACGAGATTTTCAAGCAAAATTTGATAATGAGATAAATTGATACAATTAAACCACTATGATTGTAAAATACCCATTTCATCAATTTTATAAGAACATGGATAATAACAAAAATTCCCAAATTTTCCAACATGAACCCTAATTCTCAAATATCTCAAATCAAAGTATCATATGAAGGAATTCATGGATTGGTTTTATACACATGAATTCATCTTTATTTCTAGCAACCCATTTCATCAATTTTTCAAAACTATACGGAACACAAAAAAAAATGAAGAAAATTATACTAACCTCATGCTATGGCTCTTTTACTAAACAAATCATGACATCAATTCCACACTAGTATGCATAGAAGTGAAACATTACCAAGGACATGACTATCATCAAGGTATTAAGAATTTTAAACTCTAATATCATTACCATGAGATAACTAGTAAAGTTAAGAAAACGATTCAATAATAAGAATCATCGAGAATATGATTTAGGCTACCGATCATAATTGGATTCTCATGAAACACTACATTGCACCTTACATATACAATACCAATAGAAAATAATAATTTCATATTAATTCAATGAACACATAATGGGATAATGGAAGATTTATAGGGTTGTGTAGAAATTCTGTTTGGCAAAATGCAGTTTTAGCTTCACCAACATTTGCAGTAGCAAATGACACCTGATCCTCTTGAAACTTTTATATTAGCTTTATAACTTAGATAACATAATATATTCAAATTTCATAACAATAACGGTTCAATAAAGATATACACACATTAGAAGATGATTGTTTTCACTATGAAGAAACAATCCTCAGTCACGGTTCTCCCATAATTTGGGGTACCTAAATTGATCATAAATTTATGAAAATTTTACAGTAAGTTACCTACACTGAGATGAACAACATACTAAAATTTCAGATCAATCCGATACACGGATATTGAGAAAACACTAAGGTCAGTTGACTATCCAAGGTTTTAATCCTGCTGAACGCAGTCATAGATTATACTATCATTACAGTAGTTAACATGACCTGATCTTCATGAAATTTTTATAGTATTACTATGACTTAATTAATCACAACATACTAAAATTTTATCATATTCCAACGGCTGGATCTAAGGATATTAACAAAGCAAGAACATAGATTTTTGGGTTCATAAAGTAGAATCACTGTCAAATCATGCAAGTTTCTTTCCCAAAGCTTTTTATACACGAATTAAGTAATAAAACAACATACCCAATTTATACTTTTCACATAAGAACATGATTTTATCGAAATCCTCAAATTAAATGAAGAACCCCAATTTCAAAATCCTCAAATCAAAGTTAAAAACATGAAATTGAGGTACTTGGTTAGCTACATCTCAACTCAATTCAAGCAAACATCAACAAATTAAAATTAGGGAAAATTTTAATAAGACTAGAAAAGGAGAAAGAAGTTTCTTACCCTTCGTGCAAATCAACACCAAGACTAGTAACAACAAATCTAACAAATTTCCAAGCTTAACACCTCTAATTTCTCTACCAAATTTGCTAGGGTTCTTCTCTCATCTTCCTTAGAAAATACAAGTAATGACCATAAGTGAGAGATGAAGAAGAAAGCAAGAGAGAAAATGAATGTTTTTTTCTTTCTATTTTTAGTTTGGTCCGAATTGACCATATTACCCTTGATGACCTCCCCGTTTGACAGGTGTATAAATAATGTTGAGAAGTGCAATTAAGTCTATTTTAGGCACCCATGCTTTGGTTCCAAGTTGTCATAATGTTAAAGAAGCTTAAACAATAGATCTAATTTCAAACAAGTGCAACAATTTGACTAACCGGTTTAGTTAAACCCGAGAAAAATTCAAGGTGTTACAATATGAATCACAAAATAATCACCATGGATACATAATCGTTAGTTAGAATATACTATTATCTACCGATTATAGTCTTTGTAGTAACCTTTTGAAAATATTATGATGATACAACTCTTTATGTAGGGAAAATGGGTTTTTGTGTTTGATTTTTTAGTATAATCGGAAGTTATTGTTGTCATATATCTACCGATTGTCTCAATTGATTTTAACTTGATCTGATGTTGACAATATTCAACATAATCGGAAATACAATGTAATTATCTAAGATAATGGTGATCCCGATACTTCTGATTGTACAACATAGTGTTGTCAAAAAACTTTTTCCATGTTACACAATGACGATAACACAAAAACATAGCAATGTTCAAAATACATGTTCAACTAAAATACTCACCATCCTCGGTCAAATCAATTGGGTCCTTGACAAAGTTTGTTAAATGATCCCAGCGCTCCATGTTGGACTCGTATTGCTTCAACCACTCCTTGCAATGGTTAGTTGGGAAGTGCCGACCACCTACTTAATGGAGGTAATGGAAAATCTTCCTTTAATCTTAAACCGATAAAATGATTGTTATTAACCCATTCCATAATGATTCATTTATCCTTGACCGACTTATCACAGACCGTCCTTGTGGGTGTAAATGTAACACTCACTCCTAAGGAAGGAAGACATAAATAATGTACCACGCAGTTCAATACATCCGCTAAGAGATACCCACATTTCGACATTACCAACGAATACTTGGACCCGATTATCTTCAATCCCTTTCGGCATTTTACACGAGTATATAACACTTTGAACTCTTGTTCTCTAACATGTCTATCTTCTTTTCTCATCATTTCAATATATAATTCCTTATCCTCCAATAGTTGGACGACCATCTTATTTCTTAAATATTGTCATTGGGTGATATTCTCGGTAAAACCGCCTCACTAAAGTCTCCTATTTGTTTCGAAGCAACGTGAAAACCAAAGTTGCCATCCCCATCGACATCGTCGGTGGAAAAAACAAATGGTATAATGAGTAGAGGGAGTTGTTCCAAATACTCATCGTATATTGTATATGTACCTCGATTTGGTCTTCCGTTATAGGTTGGGTCTGACTTACTTGAGAATGAATCGTAGAGACCTTAGGTTTCTCTTGTCGTGAGCTTGGTACACCTTGATCCTTCATTGGACGACCCCTTTTCCTTAGAGACGGCACATCTTGATACTCAACTTCAGTATGCTCATGCCTGGAAATCTCTTATTGACTAGATAAACATTCCTTCAACTATTTTCTTTCAATTGACGGTATTCGGCGTACCCATCGCCTTTCCTTCAGTTGGTTCTTCAACAACCTTTAGATAAAGGTGAAGGGCTTCCTCTAAATGGTGCATCAATATTTTCTTCCGTGTCCCATTTGACGTATAATAACGCTCGAGTATTCGTGCAAACATTTCCGTCTCCACGAACGACGCACCATCAACCACCGGGGTGTTTGGAGTGAAAGATAATTGCTTCCAAAAGGGATGAATATCATTAATGTTAATCACTTCAACATACCTACCAAGCATGTGATGACACGGGAGTCAAATACCTATTATCGTCTTACAATTGCAAACCGTAGTCCCATCATCATGATCTTTATACAAATCCAATTGTTCTATCATGAAATTTATTGTCCACCAAGAAACTTTGTAAACTATACCCTTTAGAAGATTTTTATATTTAAAATGTGCCAACGGGAATCTATGCCGACTTTATCCATTGAACCGTAAATCTCAGTGAGGTCACGATTGGTGAACTCATGGATTGCTTCTTGGATCGACACAACCCCATTTTGACTACCAACTAGTATTTTCTTTAATCGTCCATGGGACCCCTCTGCAATGCTTGTTGCCTCGTTCTTGAAGATCTGATATTCATATGTCCATGCAAACACAAACTTATCCTTATATGGTCCCAACCATTGTGTTTTGCAATACTTAACTGGTTTGGGATAATTTTTGCCCCATTCATCCTCAAAGTTCTTCAAGTTGTTTATTCATAAACTTCCTCCATCATCGACCAAACCAGCTTATCCCATGCTTTTAGAAATAAAAACCACTTTATTCCATCCTCGACCCACTTTTCATCATCTAACCTTTTTTTTTTTCTTGTTTCTTCCATGGTTAGTTTACTATTACGTTCATCATCTTCCATCGACCTCTTGGTACCTTTGTTTTGTTTTTTTAGCTTGGATATGATGTTTGCAATTGAATTTGATGTTGCATTGAATGTGCCACGTACAAAGCAAATTATGGGCTTCCAGAAACACTACCTTTATTGCATTCATCAAGGCTTGATCATGATCCGTTACAATAACCATTGGAAAATGATCACCATTATAAATCGACCTCAATGTTTGCAACATCCAAATGAAACTCACATCGTTTTCATCATCCATTAAACCCCATGCTACCGTAAATATGCATTTGTCCGAAGTATGGCAACCAATGTTCAACAACGACATGTTATACCTGTTTGTCTTGTAAGTAACATCTATCAACAAAATTTGATGAAAGCATTGATCCAATTGGATCATCTTCGAATATGCCAAGAAAATACGAATCACCTTACCATCCCTTTCTTCTTTTCTCAACGTGAAATTGTGTTTCTCGGCTAACCACGCTGATTGTTGCATAACCATTCGACCATCCCAGTTTGTCATTTTGATCGTTGCTAGCGCCGACTTAATTATAGACAACGAAGACAAGTTGTTGGGGTCGTCCGCCTTTATCTTAGATATGATTGCACTCGTTTTCACTACGTTCCTCATAGACTTCACCGTCTTCATTTCTTTTGGTTTTAACTTGGCAACCATTAAGTACCCAACATGACTTTCCGGATCTTCGTGGTTGTGACGACCATTAGCAACTCTAAACATTTTCCATACTTTACCTTCCTTAATGTCGGGCTTATTGAAGATAATCTTAAATGGGCGTCCAATCTTCTTTGAATTACCTCGGTATATCCTCTCCGTCTTCTTTACGTATTTACGATCCTTTACCACGTGACTTTTTCGCTCGCCACCTCTCTCACAAATCATTTCAAATCGATCAACCCTCACGCAATTGTTCTGAACTACAACGCACATATTCTCTTTTGCCTTGTTGATAAGTCATTACTTTGCCTCCGCCTTACTTCCAAATGTCTTAATGCGCATATAACAAAACAAATATCATAAGCCTAACCTTGTAACATACATTATTATAACAAGACAAGAGTGGGTAGGTAGCATACCAAATCATTTACATAGTGTAGGGAAGTATCATGACCCTCATATGAAACATGATTAACCGATTCAACAATCTACATAAAATAGCAGTGAGTTAGACAACAACAATCGGTAGTTAATTATTTCCCCGTACTACCGATTATAGCAAGACAAGTTATGTACACATAAACAAGTATAATCGGAGGATTAATTTGTTAAAAACAACCGATTACAATGGAATCGATAGATAAATTTGATCTTCAAACTACCGATTACAAAGTGCAAATTTTTAAGTCTAATTCAATTTTAGCTACAATCACAATCGGTAGATATGTGATTTTACAAACTACCGATTCTAAATCGATAGATAAAATTTTTCACCCACTACCGATTGTGAAAAATGAAGAGTTAGGAATTTTGTAAATTTTGAGAAATCCATTTTTGGGCGACAACTATAATCGGTAGATAAAAATTATTCCTAAACTACCGATTATGAAATCAAAAAATTAAAACAAAAATCAATTTAGGGGATTTGTTTAATTAGTAGTAATCATTGTTCACGAGACTACCGACTATACCATTATTATTGCACAAGTTTGTGTAACCGATAGATATGGTACTCCATTATCTACCGATTCTGGGACGTCCATGGCATTAAATGCATGCAAAAATTAATATTTTTTTGTTAACGATCGCACACATGCAAACACATACAAAGTGGTTTTTTGAGCTTCTTAACACAATACCTGATTGATCGATGCATTATTATCTTCATTTTGATGTGACTCATCGTTTTCTCTTGCTAAATCGTCGTCTAGGCTTTCTTCCACACCAAAATTTGGATCATCCAATAAATATCCCAAATCGTCATCTATAAACGTCATTGAACCTTGAATATTATGTTCTTCATGATGTTTCTTACCTTCTTCCTCATACTCATCCATGTTTATTATTGATTTTAGGTAAAACCTAGTTTTTCCAAACTTCTTCTTCTTCTTTTTCTCTAATACACTCTCTATTTCTTTTCTAAAACTATAACTCAAATAATTTTCTAACACTAACTATAACCAGAATTAACAAACTAATTAATCAACATTAACACTAATTAAACAAGAGCATATTAGTCATTAAAGAAAATATATGGATAAGGGGTGTGATGATATTACTTCTTAGTGATCTTATTTTGTTTTATTAGTCGCCCCAAATTATTTTTTGGTCGCCCTAAAAAACGCGAGGATCAAAAAGTAATCTGTTTTAATTTAATAATGCTAATGAATTTAAATGCGTGAATGTTAAAAGAAATCGCATTTGATCAAAAATAACAGTTGAATTTGTAATAATGAAAAAATCATCTAAATAAAAAGTTATTTTGATTGCAATAATAAATCAAGCTTGATAATTTGATTATATTAACTAAAACACTAATCTCCATCACATTAATTTTTACTACTATACTACCCTCTTTTACAAGATATAAATTAAGGTTGTAAAAACTTAAATACTTTAGTAAAAATCTCGTAGAATTTTGGGCCTCCTGTTTATCTTCATTTGGCGTAGCTTCCAATCGATGCGCTCTTGAGAAGATTTTTCCTGGTTTTTGTGAGAAGTACTACGGTTAACTTTTAAATTTTCGTTGCTTTCATTTTCTTGCTCTGAACTCTTCTCTATCTTTTATGTGCACATTTGACTTGGTTAACATCTAAAACTTGAATACCTCTTTGTTTTTTTATCATTCTCTATTTTCTTATAACCATCACATATCATACTAACATCAACTTCAAGAATTACTCCATAAAAATCAAGTTGTGTTGCCAAACCAAGTTGAGTTGCAATTTGTGCAATTTGAAAAAAAAAATGTAGAAAATTTAGAGTAGAAGATAATTCTTTTTGGTAAAAAAAACTTGGTGTAAAATTTTGGCTTGAAAATGGTGTTTTTATGGGCGGCAAAGAGTTGGCCGTTGGAGACATAATCTCCACCACGCAACAGAGCCTTGGCCATCAGCGATAGACACTATGTCGCTCGACAAAAACTCTGTCGCGTTGTTCAAACCTCTAGACTTGAGCATTTGAGAGGTGATTTTTTCCATTTGAGAGGTCCATAGTAGCTAAAAATAGACAAATTAATCCATTTAAAAAACTACATAGGAACTGACTTTAGGCAATAAACGAGTTAGGCCATCGCGTAAAGCCCCATTTTATCTTGGGCTTAAAAAATATATTTAACTAATAATAAATGTTTGACCTTTATAAATGTTATATAAGCGTTTTGTCGAAATTATTTATACCACATAAAATTGTGGCAACAATAATTGTTATTGAATGTTTTGTAACAATTGTAAATGTCACTAAAGTTTAAAATTAATAACCGAATTTGGGGGTATTTATGCCAAATTACAAGTTTTGAATCAGAAACCTAACCAAAAAAAGTTAAATTTATTAAAAGGTATTTGGCCGCATAGCCAAATCTAAATTATCGATTTAAATATACAAATTTATCTCTTCCTAAATTAAAATTCTAGCTTTGTTTTTAATTTGGTAACCAATAAAAAAGACTCATACTTTGAACTCAGTCTGAGCATGCCAAAACCGTATCATGGTCGTGCTCGTACTATTTATGACTAACATCTCTTCTAATGAAAAGAAAGTATCATTAGAAGGTTTCTCCAGTCATTTTGGTAGTGTTGAAGCTGCTCACTGATTTCTCCGTCATAAAATTGTAACCATAAGGAAGTGTTCAGAAAAACCATAAGGTGCATAAAAATTTCACACTTTCTTCAAAGGTTTGGGTTCTTCCCTAATCTAGTGAAGGAGAAGCAAAAAATAATGCTAGAAAATGGCTTCAAGCTTGATGGATTTCACCATAACCCATAAAAAAAACTTACAAATTAACCCCTTACAAAATCCAAATAGTGAAGGGATGTCACACTTCCCTTGAATGTTTGGGTTATGACTTGATTTCCGTTCTCTATAATTAAGATGATAAGCACTTTCTATGGTCCTGTCTTGAGCCTAATTGATATTCATGGATTTAAGGTGATGGTGGTATAGCACTCTATCGGAGGCGTTGCTGCTTTGTTATTAGTAATAATTTTTAGCAAGAAGTCACAGGAGGAACTTGGATTTAGTCCTGATATTTTTATAACAATTGGGGTACCAAGGTGTGTAATTAAGGATTATTTAACTTGCCATTGTAAGAAAAAAGTTTATAAATAAAATCACTAAAACATGAACTTAATACAAATTCAGTAAAAAAAAAGTTTAGGTTGTTCAATATAATTGAGCTAAACCACATTTGTGGTGCTAAATTTTGGTGTAAATACCATTTTGGAGCATTAAGTTGGATAGAAAATAAGAAGTTGATGCAAATTAAAAAATATTGGATAGAATAGTACGCTCTATAGTTATCTATTGTACACCAAATTCCTTTAAAACTCTTATCACGCGATATTAACCCTTCAAAGTAAAAATTAAATAGGAAAAATTATACAAAACTTTTTTAATTAAAATATTTATTAGGTTATTATAATTTAATTGGATTTTTTTTGCCATAAAGATTTAATTCCATTTCTACACGGTTGTGGATTACTTGTAAAAACTACAACGAATCAACATTTTCCATATTCTCCAAATATGAATTTATGTAGATACATAATGGATTACAACATGCATTTAATCAGATTTTTTTTCTTTCCATTTTCGTAATTCATATGAAATATATATATTTTTTAACCCCATATGAAATAATGAATTGAGATTTATAGATTTAATTCCATCGGTTCAAGATGGCCAGAGAATAGCACAAATCAAGGACAAGCCACCGTACGATAAAGATAACATCTCAAACACAGCAAAACCAGTTACAAATTTTTTACCGCCACAAAATATAAATAAGGGAAGAAATAAACTAGATATTTACCTCTTCGCGCCCAAATTAGCACAAGTTACTAGTAATTATCAGTGGTTACCGATATCTCTCTCTTTGTTAAGCGGATAAAATAGTAATTTTCCCACCATAAAAAATCTCGCGCCAAAATTAAGAAATCTAATCGACAAAACACGGTAAAAATAGTTGTTTTTTTTTACCGCCAAAAAAGTATGAAAAAGGTGGGAAAATCCTTTTCTATTCAATATTCGCGCCAAAAAAATTCTTCTTATTTGTTAAAACATTGTACACAAACTCAAACCCATTTTTCCCTGTTCTCTTCTTCATCTAAACCACAACATCTCTCTCTAGGATTATTATTATTATTATTTTCTTCTTGATTTTTTTCCCATCTAATGGAAACACTGAAGATTGTAGAACCAGAAGAAGAGAACATCAAACAGATCAAATCAGTTCTTGGTGATATATCAAAACCAGCAATCCTTCGAGCTCTTATGCTTTCAGATAATGATATAGATGAAGCCATTAAAATCCTTCAATATAGACAAGGAGGTTCAGCAACTGCATCAGTAACTGTTAAGAAAACAGTTACAAGTACTGGTTCTAGGGTTTCTGCCGTAGTTAAACAAGAGATTTCTGATGTCCAAGAGGAAGATGACCTCTCTAATGAGTTGAAGAATCCAAAGATTGAGGAATCCGTTTGCCATGCCAAGCAAATGGTTTTGGTAAAGGAAGAAACAAAGGAGTTAGAGTCAGAGATGACGAATCAAGATCTGGCTTTAATATCCAAGGTCAAGGAAGAAGCAGAGAATTCAAGTATGGATATTGATAAGGAGAAGGAGATGGAGGGTGTATTTTTGAAGGAAGAAAAAAATGATTTAGATTTAAATCAATGTATGGATTTGGTACCTGTGGGTGTAACTAAGCAGCCTCCTAAGTACGCCCTTACTGATGATTTTGATGTTATCTGTATTGACTCGGAAGAAGACAACACCATCCGTTCATCTACTTCTGGTCGGCCTTATCAGGCGAAGAAGCCTGTAAGTAAGACTGTGGAGAAAAAGGAAGAAATTATTGATGATGGAGAATTTCCAGAAGAAGAAGATTGGTTGTTGGTAGGAAGAAGTACTGTTGCTGGGCTTTCTACATGTAAAAGAAAGAAACTTGCTTTCAATGAGATTGTTTATTTTACTTATCCTTCAAATTTTAAAACAAAGATTGTTCGTTTCTCAACGAAACGATCAGGAGAGGTTTGTAATCGAAACCCTACATTTTGTTTTTTGAACCCTTAGGTATTGTGCAATCAGTGCAAATGTTTACTAAAATTTGATTTTGTTTTCAGATTGGAAGACTACCTATAGAGTGGACTAAATGCGTCATCCCCCTTGTTAATTCGACGAGGGTAAAGCTTTGTGGTAGAAGTGTCGTTGCTGCTCCACAAACTGAGCTTCGTCTAATGCAAGAGATCCATTTGTATGTTAGGTAAATGAAATGAAATACCCCTTCATTTATAATTTATGGTTCCTTTCAATTGAATGCTTATTTCCGTTTCTTGTGATTTTGATCTATGTTAGTTACTAGTGTTGTGATTTTGTGTTTGTTTTTGTTAGCTTTTATATACATCGATCAGTATTCGTGGAGGGTGACAAGACTTCATGGAATTTAAATCCTCCGTCACAGATGGATTCTGTTTTTCATCCTCTACCTACACTATTCCAGTTGCTGAAAATCAAGGCATTTAAGAAGGTATTTCTCATTGCTTTAGGGGTGTCTCATGCAAGCACAGACTATTTATTAAGTAAACATTATAGACTAATTTGTTTTAATTTTTGTATTGGTGTTGTGCAGGCTGAGTTCACCCCAGAGGAACTTGACAATCGAAAGCGGTCTTTGAATTTACATGTAAGTCTTGCCATTGTCTATCTGATGTGTATTATATCGAGGCTTATTGTAATCACAATCTAATTGATAAGCAACAGATTTTGATGTTGTACCATGCTCTTTGAAAAATGTAATTGCCTTTTTTAAGTGATCTTGTGTGGTTTTGGATGCTTTCACTCTTTGGAAAATGTTCATTTCATAACATTTTATTCTGAAATTAACACAGGGTGAATCAGTCGGGGCACTACCACCACCAGTGCCAATTGCAAAGAAAACAAGGGGAAGCCAAAGCCAGCAGGTGCCTGATCAAACTAATGATGAACAAACCTTCTCAGAATCAACCTTGAATGATCTTGTTGGTGCTGCAGATGTCTACAACTTGGAGGTAAATTGCTTATAAAAGTGTGAAAATACAAGGGGTTTAGTTGCTTTGATTTCCTTGCAAGTTACTGAATCTTTTTGTTTTAATTGTTCAGGAGATGGAACCCCCTAGCACACTTAGATGTGTTTTACACTCGTATCAGAAGGAAGCTCTTTACTGGATGTCCAAATCAGAGGAGGGAATTGATGTTGAGAAAGCTGCAAAAACTCTCCATCCTTGCTGGGAGGTGTACCGTATAACTGATAAGTACGTACCATGAGGAATTTTATTTCCCTTCATTTTGTAAGAATCTTAAGATACCTCCTGAGTTATTTTACTTAATGGTGCTTTGTTATGAGCAGGAGAGCTTCTGAAGTCTATGTTAATGTTTTCTCCGGGGAAGCTACCACACAGTTCCCTAGTGCAACACAATCAACCAGAGGAGGAGTAAGTCCATTAGTAGTGCATTTTATGGGTTTTATATCCTTTGGAAGAACAAACTGCCTTTTCATATTTTTAAGTTAATACTTCTAATTACGTATAAAAGATGTCTAAATTGAGCATTTTTCCATTGTAAAGATTCTAGCAGATGCAATGGGTCTTGGGAAGACTGTTATGACTATTGCTCTAATACTCGCAAGGCGAGGCAGGGTAACCCCTTACAGTCAAGAAATAGTCAAGTATGATGCTGACCAAGTAAGCAGAAGGAGTAGAAGCTCACAAGCAACATCTTCCACACCAAAAGTCAAGGGGGGAACTCTTATTGTCTGTCCAATGGCATTGCTAGGCCAATGGAAGGTAAAATTTTCCGTCCTTTACTAGTTTAGGTAGAAACACTTGCATTTCAATCTTTATATAAAACTATAGGTTCTTCACATTCTACACCATTATGTCTTTTCATTATCGTGTTACAGTTCTAGTTGATATCTGAACTACAACTTACAACACATACATCTTGTGAATCCCAGGATGAAATCGAAACCCATTCTCAGCCAGGGACCCTTCAGTTATATGTGCAATATGGTGTTGACAGAACTAGTCACCCAATGGCATTGGCACAGCATGACGTGGTTTTAACGACATATGGTGTCTTAGCTGGAGCTTGTAAATCTGTAAGGCTAACAAAATGAATCTTAGCCTGCTGTACTATTAGATAGCTTGGTCTTATCTTTTCACACATTTGGTGTATGTTTTTATCAGAATGTGGGAGACAGTATTTTTCACCAAGTAGACTGGTTTAGGGTGGTACTAGATGAAGCACATACAATCAAATCCTCAAGGACTCAAGTGGCTCAGGTGGCATTTTCATTATCCTCTTATTGCCGGTGGTGTCTTACTGGTACACCTCTTCAGGTTAGTATTCTTTAACTAGTCATTTTTTTTCAGAACAAACATTTTTTTTCTGGTCAGATTCACCATTACCAAAAGCGGCATGCTTGACAACTAATTTTTTTGGTACTAAGATCATTAGTTTAATGGTTGCAGAATAAATTGGAAGATCTCTACAGTCTTCTATGCTTCTTGCATGTTGAGCCATGGTGTAACTGGGCGTGGTAAGTTCATCCCTAATGTATCCTAACTGAAATAAATTAGTGCAGCTTATGGATAGAATACCAGTTAAGAATGTTTAATTCATTTATATCGTAAATTGGTTATTCTATTTAGGTGGTGTAAGTTGATCCAGAGGCCTTATGAGAATGGCGATGAAAGAGGGATAAGGTTGATTAAGTCTATTTTAAGATCATTAATGCTGAGGAGAACAAAGGATACAAGAGACAGAAAAGGAAGGTGTGCTTTTTTATTTTCTTGGTCTCTTTTTTCCCCTGAGTCTTGTTGACCCGTGGTTCTTACTCTTCAAGAATGATATTCTTTCTTATGATCTTTAATGTTCTGAATTCTCAGACCCATACTTGTACTTCCTCCGGCTGATATCCAAGTCATCGAGTGTGAACAATCAGACGCTGAACGTGATTTCTATAGTGCGCTCTTCAAGAGGTCCAAGGTAATCTTGCATTCAGAGATACCAAATAATAGTACTACTTAGTTATCTACAAGTACCTTATTTTATTTTATTTTTGTCATTCCACACAGTTTAATTGCCCAGAATTTGGTCTGACTGAATATTTACATATCGCATGTTTAAACAGATCCAGTTTGATCAGTTTGTCGCACAAGGCAAAGTTCTCCACAGTTATGCATCTATTCTTGAGCTTCTGCTACGACTACGCCAGTGTTGCAATCATCCATATCTAGTCATGAGGTATTGAACATGAAAGAACTAATGTTTTGACAATTTTATTTTGTATATCATTAGTAATATGGTAACTTGATCACTTTGGCTCTCAAATCATGCAGCCGAGGAGATTCACAAAAATATGCAGACTTGAACAAACTTGCAATGAGATTTCTTGGAATGAACTCAAATTCCGACAACAGGGGTCAGATAGTTCCAAGTCGAGCATATGTTGAAGAGGTTGTCGAGGGAATCCGCAATGGTGAAAATACAGAATGCCCAATCTGCCTAGAGTCCGCAGATGATCCTGTTCTCACACCATGCGCACATAGAATGTGCAGAGAGTGCCTCTTTACCAGCTGGGGGACCTCGGCAGGTGGGTCCTGCCCAATTTGTAGGCAGAAGATTACAAAAGATGAACTCATAACATGCCCATCTGATAATCCATTTCGGGTTGATATTGATAATAACTGGAGGGACTCTTGCAAAGTTTCAAAGCTCTTGGACTGCTTGGAAAATATTAGAAAATCTGGTTCTGGTGAAAAGAGCATAATCTTCAGCCAGTGGACTTCATTTTTTGACCTACTGGAGATTCCTTTGAAAAATAAAGGAATTGAGTTCTTGAGGTTTGATGGAAAACTATCACAGAGGAATAGGGAGAAAGTATTGAAGGAGTTTAAAGAATCCAAGAAGAAAATGGTAAGAACAACTTACCAAGCAACTTTTATTTGCTCCTATACCACCAGATTGTTTTACTTTAGTTTTTGCATTTCAAGGATTCTTATAAATGGCCTGTCTAATCTTTTGCCTTTTGTGTCAGGTGCTATTAATGTCCTTAAAGGCAGGAGGTGTAGGTTTAAATTTGACAGCTGCTTCTAATGTGTTTCTAATGGTAAGGGACACTGAAAATTAAACAGTTTTATCTCTTTTATCAAAATTTTGTTATAGTTATATGTTCTCTTTCTGATATAAGTATATTTTATGAAACTAGGATCCGTGGTGGAATCCTGCTGTTGAGGAGCAAGCAATTATGAGAATTCATCGTATTGGACAAAAACAAATTGTTCGTGTTAGAAGATTCATTGTCACGGTAATAGCTTCTTGCTCTATATTGGCTTTAGCACATTCGAAGTTCAAACTCTAACACAATCCTTCGTTTCAAAGCAACTGTAGTTAACTAGTTTCAGTCACTGAATCTCAATCGCTACTTTTGCACCATGTACACTGCTGCAAGCCTTGATGATGAAATTGTATGACTAAAAAATATCGTCTCATCAGTAAATCTTTAAGCTTCATTTTAACTGAGGAAATTTGTTGCATGCAGGATACTGTGGAGGAACGTCTACAACAGGTTCAAGCGAGGAAACAACGCATGATTGCAGGAGCCCTTACTGATGAAGAAGTTCGATCTGCCAGGATTGAAGAGCTAAAGATGCTCTTTAGATGATTTAGTTCTTCTAGTAAACAGTTAGTTTTACAGGTTGTTGGCAAGGTATATATTTTGTAGGTATCTCCATCTAATTCCCGTATGTAAAGTCCAGATCTACATGGTGTTCCTATTTTGTCCAGGGGGTTGTCTTTTTTTATAATTTTCATACGGTTCTTCGCCATAGACTAAAGAAAATGTCAAACTCTCTTTTGCATTATAATATCTTTGGCCTTCTTTTGTTTATGATTGGTGTTCTGTATGCTTCACTCGTTTAATTTGTTATTTCTAATAGTTCACTGTTGGAGATTATAAGGCCGGATTTTTGTTGAAAATGTCTGGAGATTTGTTTGAGAGTCTGTAGATCATAATGCAACACCTAATGAAGCAGGATTAGATTGGTATTACGAAAAGGGCGCCTTGTGAAAAAAAGGTAATGCTAAACTTGAATGGGAGCTGGCCATGGTGATAGTGTTGTTACTACTGTAAGGGAGTTAATTCTTACATCCGGCAACTCCCAAGGCACACCCCATGATGTGGAAGAGATAGAGGGTGCCTATAACATATTTTTGAGTTTGATTTGGTTACTGGTGGGGGCCATCGGCCACTGGCTAGGGAGGTAAAAGGGACAGATGATACGGGCAGAGACGTTTGAGAGGTTTATGCATATCAGGGAAAACGCAGCAATTTCTAGGGTGTATATGTGTGTAAATTTCAATCTGAGGAAGGAGAGATTTGATTTCATTTAATTGGAAGAGGTTTGAGACTAGGAATCAGTTGTGTAAAATTTGGTGGAAAACTGTAAGAGATTCATCAATGGAGTTAAACAGAACTTGTGAGTGTGGGTATACAGAGTTTGAGGATGGTGGTGATGGTTTTTATTACTGCGGACAGTGTAATACACAAGTTCAAGACATGCGGTGATACTGGCATAGGAGATGAAGCTGATATTTACAAAGGAATGTATTCCCAATCTTCTCGTCGTTCCACCGTTAAAACGGAGCCGGAATCTCAACCCCAACAGTCTGACTTTATGAAAGAGCTATACCAACCAGATAAGCAGGAACAGGAACCCAGATTTGAGATATGAAACCCTATTTACCTTCTGATTTTGGCAGTAGTAGTAATATTACGGCAGAGGATTATGCACTTGAGCTCAGGACAACATATGTTATGGGGATTCAACTCATGATTGAATATCAGTGTAAGGCTTTGGTTGAAGAGTTTGGCGTCAGCCCTTTGATCTGTGGCCTGACCGGCGTGCTTTTGATCCGGTTTGTTGTTGCATCTAAGGTGTTTGAAGTAACGTGGGCGAGTCAGATAGTTGAGGATTTGGAGATGCACATAGAAGCGATGTCAAAGTTAGTCAGCCCCGTAGTGTTCAGGTTAGAAAGGAACCTCATAACTTATCTGGGAAAAGACTACTAATAGTTTGGTTGAGATCATTGAGAAAGACGATTCCACTATCTTTCTCATTATCGATTTGTTATCTGGCTTGTCACATCACCAGGGAGCCAATCTTACCAACTGATATAGTCAAGTGGGCACTTGATCGAAAGCTTGCGTTTCTGAATGCTTTTGTCAGGATTGGCGAAGTGTTTGGAAATCCATCAGCAAAATGCCCATTAAGTACTGATTTGATGTTTAGGCCTTTTAAGGTTGTTGATTGGAGAGACTTGGAGTCACAGGCAGGATATATTGCTGAAATGCATTGGTTTGGAACTTCCTCCTGTGAATTTCAATGCTTTAGCACGTCGTTATCTTAAGCAGCTCCAACTTCCGCTGGAAAATATTCTTTTGAAGGCATCACTGATTCATGTTTGGTCAATGCCTCCTGATTTATGGTTATCATCTAGTGGGGATAGGATTCCTTCTCGTGTTTGTGTTATGTCAATTATAATGGTAGCTATAAGGAGTTTGTACAGTATAAATGGTTATGGTAAGTGGGAAAAGAAGTATTGCAGTACTTATATATCGCCTCGAAAGAGAAAGCGAAAGCCTAAAGTTGACTCTGAGACAAAAAAGAAAGCAGTTCCGGGCTCATCTTATTTTCTGAAATGTCCGTCTGATACTGCAGAACTTCTTGGAAGTCTTGAAGTGACGTATGAGAAAATTCGCAAAACGCAGGAAACTTCAGTAAGCTTATCGTCATATCTCAAATTGTGTAAGGATGTTGTCTTTGGAGCTCCATCAGACAATAAAGAGGAGATTTTGATAGATAACTTATGGAAATTTTATGAAGAACAGGAGGATTTTAAACAGCATGAGAAAGCTAGCACTAAATATAGCAGCCTTTTCGATAAAGGCTGCACCAGTAACAGCACCACAGGACAACCAATACCTACTCAGGATGATGTTTCTGTAGGCTCCGTTAAAAATAGATCCTTAAACCGGTTGATATCGAACATGAAGGAAAATGGATTCTATTACATTCCTCCAAGAGTTCGTCTCATGAGTGTTAATTATCTGAACTATGTGACGAAGAACAAAGAAGGGACAAGAATTTTTGCAGCTCATGCAGACTACTATATACTTCTTCGAGTTTGTGCTCTTGTTGCTGAAGTTGATGTTCAGTATATGCACAAAGCTATATTAAAGTTTAAGAAGCGTCTTGCGTGGTTAGAAAAGAATATTGATCAAAGCTTGAAACCTTCTTCTGTGCCAAATCTAGGTGCAATATCACTAGAAGATAATGAGGAATCACCACAATACATGGATATGGATGATTCCCTTGACTTTTCAAATTACAAGTTGGACTTTAGTCTGTGCTTATATCAAGTAACATGGGCTACGTTTTTATAGGATAATCCATTAGTTCTATGAAAAATTATGTTTTGTTATATGTCATGGGAGTCGCTTACATGTGTTTTACACTCGTACCAAAAAGGAAGCTTTTTATTGGATGTCGAAATCAGAGAAGGGAATTGATGTTGAGAAAGCTGCAAAAATTCTATATCCTTGCCGGAGGTGTATCGTCAAACCGATAAGTATGTATCATAAAGAATTTTACTTCCATTCATTTATTAAGAATATTGAGATACCTCCTGGATTATTTTACTTGACGGCTTTGTTCTGAGCAGGAGAGCTTCTGAAGTTTATGTTAATGTTTTCTTTGGGGATGCTACCACTCAGTTTCCTAGAGCAACACAAACAACCAGAGGAGGAGTAGGTCCATTAGTAATGCATTTTGGGTTTTTATATCCCTCTAGAAAGAAAAACAAAACGTCCTTTTTCATATTTTGTTAAGTTATGCATGTAATTAGAACAAATCGAATCGATTTGGTTCCTTTGTCTCAGCTGTACCAATCAAGAAAAAGTACAGAGAATGTTGGAACAAAGAGGAAAAGCAAAAGAAAGGTTCTGCTGGTGCTGTTGCGGTCAATGGCTTGTCTGAACTCCCTGTTACCCATGTCTACGTTGTTTGTAGCTTCAACTGCCTGTGATTGAGAACCAAAAGGAAAGAACATACTATCAAAAAATTAAAGCTCCAAATAAAAACTAGAAAGCAGCCAAATTCATATGACACTTGGATTTGGTGGAAATACAAGGACTGGATAAATGCAATCAGATGTATGGGTCAATGTCATTTGTTATGGTTTGCAAAGTAGGGATAGATGAAATTAAATAGGCTACTCTATTACTAAATTAACCATAATATTCAGACATGATTGATAATGCAACTAAAACATAAATTGACAAAAGTCAATATAATTATGTCGGATGAGGATTTTTTTTTTTTTTTTTTTGAGTAACAAATGCACAAAATAGGCCCCAACCTGCTCATACAAAAACTCAATCTGCTGAGCCTGTTGGAGAACATGTGTGGACATGAGGTGATTTAGGGAAGACATTTCGACCATCTTCGTTTCAGTTTCTTGCACAGCATCCAGAAGATTAGACAACTCTACCTTAAATGGCAAAGCAAAACAAATCAGTATATACATTTTCGGAAAGAAAAAAAGGTTTCCGAAGTCATTAAAAGGTAAAACTATAATCACCTGAAGAGCCTGTGTTTCATCATCCAAGAGCTGTTGCTGAACGCTAAGAGGTTCTGGTGGAAACTCGTCTGGCTCCCTGACCTCTGCACGTACAGATCTGGATGCATCCGATGAGTGCGAAATGGACACCTTTTGTGGTTTTCTTCTCGGTGTGGCTCTATTAACAGCTTCTTGAAAGCGTATGGCTCTTAACTGGTCAAACTGAGCAGTTACCACATGAAGCTTCTCACTGAGAATCAGAACCTGTAGTTTGTCAAAACAGCAGACACGAGAATGTAAAGAGTGAAAAATCGGAATGATCAAAAGGACAGGAAGAACGAAGAATAAGAAGCATAAGATGTCTGCATACCACACCGTGTCTGTGGCCACAATGTCAGCCTGGGAATTATCAACCATAATGCCAAGCCATGGCCTTGATGTCCCATTTTTATCTTCATCTTTTATCCTTCTTTGCAGAATATCTATCTGCTCCTTGCATGCTTTTATGAAAACCCCAACCTGCAGAAACGTGGGTAGTTAGAAGATAAAAAAGCAAGACGAGTAGAAAATATTTTGACAAAGATGTTTCTAGCCAGCGGAGTTCAAGTTTGCAGCTTAACATGCCAGAAGTGAAACCATGTAGCAAACCCACTTTCACCTTCTACCGATGCAACAGATAGAAATATAACAACTAACAGCACAACTGAGTAATTATGCAATTGAGAAGAATAAAGAAATCTGAACTTATCTTCTTCTGAAGGCACTAACTGACTAACAACTTACTTCATGCTCGATGCTGTCCCTTTCCTGTTCAGTTGTCCGGTGCCGCTCCACATAATCCTCCGATGCTTCACAATGAATTTATCCAACGCTTCAATACTTTCAAGCTAAGAAATGGTAAGAGCCATAAGAAGTACGCAGAAACACTATTAGCAACAAGAAAAGATGACAAGAATCTCTGAGTATGTAATTGTACTTTGCATACCTTTTTCAACACAACTTTAGTAAGAAGCCTTATATAGGGGTTTCCCATTCCTGTAGAGGGGCTTCCCATGGTTGAAGGCTAACCTAAATTTTAGATATGGGATATCCTATATCAATAATAAATGTCAACATTACCCTTATCTTCATAAAAATCTAATTTATCCTCTTCAATTCATTAAAACCTAACCGTAGACATTCTTCTCCATTAATCGGTTTCTATTCCTTCTCCATTAAAATTCATCGTCTTCAATTAATCGTCGATTCAAAAATTTATAATCACCGATCAAACGAAGAAAACCTAACTCATCAAGAAATTGAAGAAGAAATCGGTGCTAAAGGCGATCAAACTCCCCAACCACAACCAATAGTGTATATGAGGTATGATTCTACAAGAACCCACGCTATTTTTCTCCATTTTATGATTGTAATGTGTTAGAACGATTGATTTCAAGTCTAAAAATTAGGTTTCCAGAAACATTTACGGTTGAGTTTGATTGGAATCCCAACCGTAAATATATATTCTCAAGAACTTACGGTTGGAACCCTGAACCCAACCGTAACTGGTTTCTTTTAAATTTTACGTTCAGGTTATTTAAATACCCAACCATAAATCAGAAGGAAGGAGATGAAGATGATATTTTACGGTTGAGTTCGATTCTGAAACCAACCGTAAACTATTTTGCACTCAAAGAAAAATTTATACTTACGGTTGGGTTCGATTCTAATTGCCAATCGTAAATTATCCTGGATAGTTCAAATTTTTTGTTTTGAAGATTATAGTTGGTTTCGATTGTCAATTCCCAACCGTAAATTCTCCTGGTTATTTCAATTTTTTTTTTGATGATTATTTACGGTTAAGTCGGATTGTCAATTCCCAATCGTAAATTCTCCTGTGTAGTTGAACTTCTTTTTGTTGATTCTTTACGGTTGGGTTCGATATGTGTAACCCAACCGTAAAGAATTCTGAATTTTCAAATTTTTGATTGATTGTTTGTGTTGATTCTTACCATTGACGGTGCAACAAGAGTAAGTATGTCAATCAATAAGTCCTTCATCAAAAATAGTTTTCAAAATACAAACTTACCATTGATTTTTTTTTTCCAGTGGATCATGGCTCTCGACAGATATGAAACTATCCATGACAAAACGTTTACGCATGAGGATTGTTATCGTATTTTGGAAGAAAGTACCTATCATGATTTCATCCTATATACTTAAGTGTTTAAGTGTAATCATCTAATGATCTATTTTATTTCATTTCCTTTAGTTCTTCCTTTAATGTAAAAATAAGGTCTTTGCCTACTCTTATATTTCATTAGTGTATGCCTTTAATTTAATCATACTTCTGAGAGTTGTAAAAAACAATACCCCAGGTTCATTTACGGTTGGGACGCAAGTCCATACCCAACCGTAGACCAGCCAGAATCTTAAAGAAGGACAATTTTACGGTTGGGTTTTTGAATCAAAACCCAACCGTAAATATTCCTGAACCCTCAAAAATAGTATTCTAGTGTTTGCGTTTTTTGGGGTTTTTGTTTGTTTGAATGTCCCTATTTACTTTAAATCTAATAAAATTGAATGAATAAGTTTAAAAATTCGATTTTTAAACCCAAATTTGGAGTGAAAGGAAATACAAACAAGAAGTGTCCAGGAACATTTACGGTTGGGTTGGGACTCAAAAAACCCAACCGTAAAACTGTAGGGGAAAAAATGACAGGTTTACGGTTGGGTTGGAGTTATCCACATATTGGCATGCTCATCCAATACTCGCTTGACAAATTCTTGTTGCCTATTAAACGCCTTTCGAATGCAATGAACTTCTCGTTTAACAACGACTCTTCTTCTCCCGGTTCACTCATCGTTGACTTATATAAATCTGGGTAAGAACGTAGTTCAACCGCAGAACTATGCCTTACATAAGTGTATTCGTCCCAACCCAACTCTTTTGCTCCGCTAAATGGTCCAACTTGTTCGATGAATACATGGTAATCACAATTACCATCACCGGCAACATCGTCGGTGACGGTTACAGACTATCACACACATAATTAACTTGCCATGTTCTCTAGCCATTGCTTTGCATCATCTTTTTTTCCCCATGTCTACATGGTCTAAGAACACAAAGTTAGAAACAAAAAAGACTTAGAAATATTGTCCAAAGGAATTAACAACTTATCTATAACCTACCAAGTCGTTCAAATAGTGATCCGTAGTATCTCTAGTTAGAACATCAATTGGAGGAGGCTGAGCATACATTGGGTGAGGTACAATCTCGAGTTCAACAAAAAATATCAAGGCATTAGACAATAAAACACTAGAAAGTATAACTTTACGGTTAGGTTATGAGCATCGGACCCAACCGTAAGGGAGATTTCGTTTGGGTTGTGCCTTCGAATCTACCCGTAAAAGATAAAAGAAAACATACATTATTAACTATGGTTGGGAATCAAAAATCTAACCCAACCGTAACTGGTACAACAAATACCATGCACATAATGCGTTACGGTTGAGTCCTATGCTAAAACCCCACCGTAAAACTGTTACGATTGATTGTTCCGCCATGAAAATACGGTTACGGTTAGATTAGGATGAACATCTAACCGTAATTGTTAGTTACGGTTGGGTACGATACTGAAAACCCAACCGTAAAACTGTTACGATTTGGTTTTCCGCCATGAAAGTACGGTTACGGTTTGGTTAGCATGAACACCTAACCGTAAATGTTGTCTACGGTTTGGTTCGACAAGAAAGCTCAACCGTAATGTTCCCCGAATCACAAAAAAAATCATACTTTATTACGTAATTTCATCAAATTTGAGTCATAAAAAGACCAAGAGTTTAAGTTAGAGGTGTACCTGACTACTCTGGTTGAGTGAATCAAAATCTAGGATTTTTAAAAAAACTACAAAAAATTCTCTTTCATTTCTTCTACTTTTTCTTCCCACCAAACCAAAAAGAAGAAAAATTTAATTTGATTAAGTATAAGATTATTTTAGATTAATTATTATTAGTCTAATCTATTAAGTAAGTAGTTTTACTAATATTAACTAAATAGGAATAGTTTAGCCGTTATGAAAATATAATGGATAAAGGGTTTTGAAATTCATATCTAATATCCTTATTTTATCTTCACACGAGAAACCCTTCTATTGGAATGGAAAACCTATACGAGGTATCTTTATATGAGGTATCTTTAGTAAAGGGAGACTCCTGTCTTGGCTTGCGTATAATAAAAGAAGCTAATATCGAAGCTATTTTTGACTGTCAAAAACACAACAGAAAATAAATAGAAATTAGAATTGTAACAATAACATCAAGAATAACATCCAAAAAATAGAATCACAGTTGAAAAGTTTCCTCATACCTCATTATCTTCTAGGGAAAGAGCAACAGAGCGAACAGTGTCCTTCAAATCCTCGGTTCTATCCCTCACTCCTGCCATCCCTTCATCATCCACCACAAACATTTTCAGTACAAGAACCCTGGCTTAGTAAAACAATCTAAATTCCAACAAGGAAGAATAATAAGTCACTCAAGTGTGGTAGCACAGATGTTAACAACGAAACACAAACCCAGAAACTTGGATATCTCATAATGTTTATCTTAGCCACAGATACACAAGAGTATACAACATTACTTGTACAGATGAAAATGATAATATTAATACTTGTAGATGGTAAATAACACCTACAAACTAAACTTTGATGCTTCTTTTATCCCTATGCGAAGCTCAGATGTGATCATTGATTGCAGCTAAAGAGAAACTTGATCAATAAGCCGAACTCTAACTCTAAGAATTTGAAGAATGTCTCTTTGGAAGATATTTACAAGGTATTATGGATGCTACATCAAGGAGTGTCTCAGTGTAATTATGTCTTGTTGTATATATAAAAAGTTTATGTCGGTCTGCCCTCTTAGTTTCGAAGCATCAAACCTGTGTGTTGTGTTTGACTGAAGTTAAATTTTAAATGTGTCCTTATTTTATATATTGGTAGATCTACATATCTAAATGCTTATAAGTATGTATGTTAACTTATATGCCGAGTTGGGTTCATGTAATACTTTTTATTTTTACGAGGGACCAAGGTTTTTACCTTCGGTTCAGGCCATGATACTCGTACATGTCTTGTTCAAAATTACTAACAATTTACACTGTACAAAATGGGAATTTTAAGCCATCGCTAGAGTAAACATATTATGCAGGGTCCTGTCAGTCGACAATTACATAATGGTGACAACAAAGCCAGACTTTGCTAGCCAATGATAAAGAGGTTTTAGCATCCCATTCCCAGCTAATATTCATAAATCAATAAGAATTTCCAATCTTGAGAAATGCCATCTCGGTTTTGACAACTCGTAGTAATTTAAATGACTTGAGCTTGAGGGATGCCTATTCCAACCTTTTATATGTTCATATAACACATGACTTGAGCTTGAAGGAAAAACGAGTCCCTGTATTTTCTCCCGCTCCCTATATGAATCCCATTCCGTATCCAATCTTCCCTATGGATCCAAGCCTCTCGACCAAAGTCTAGCATGGCAAGAATCTGTCATGAGCAAGAAAGAGAAATAACGTCAGGGCATGAGATATTTGCACTCTCTAGTATATTAATAGGCAGGCTACAAAACAAATGCAGGATGACACTGACAGTAGAGGAGAGTTCTTTTTCACTAATATATATATACATATATATATATATATATAGATTTTTGCTTTCTCAGCACGTGGATCGGGCTCTCACAATCTGATTTCGAGTTATCCTTCTTCCAGAGTTCGGATCAAGGGAAATTCAAGGAGCACTAATTGGATTAATAGATTCCCACCTTTACCAAGGCCCATAATAAGTACACCTGCCTCTTTATATGAATTTAGTTATGCATAAACTCTACCTTACACCTGATATGAACAATCTGGAGGATTCAACTTTCAAGACGTTCATGGACACAAGATGTAAATTCGAGTTAATAATTAACATGACCCAGGTTGTAACACAAAATGTAATGTGAATTCATTGCCAAATGAAAGTGGGATGAAATAAGACAGCAAAGAGGAGTGCTTGACTTACTGCTCCGCCTTTCCATGATAAACTAGTTGGATCAGATCTTGATGGTAACACCTGTTTCACATATAAATATGAAGTTAATGTAATGAAATTGTCACGTAGATTACATTATGTAGTCAACAGAATTTAAGAGTATGAGTCTTAACAATGAATAGATTGTTATCCTCAACTAGTCGAAGTTCTATCTTTTCATTTAAATACTAAAACATAGATGCTTAAACATTAACAAAGTGCAATTTTGCAACAATGTTTATACATTGAATTCCCTTACATATGAACCAGATAATTTCAAAACCAACATAGATTGCAAAAATTGCTAATCACAACATAAACCAGACCAGCAATGGCCACGAGAAAGAAAATATAGATAACTAACCTCGACAGTATCGATAGCTTCATTCGAAGGAATAGCATGCAAAACCCTGCAGAAAGGAAGAAAAATGATGTGAAACTCTGAAAGCGATTCAAAAGGGTAGAAGACATGTATATATTATCAATGTGACAAACATTTACTTGTTTCTCCTCTGAAAACATAAATCATCAGTCATGTCAAGCAATATAAAAGAGTAAATAAACAGATGCAGTGGATAGGATGTAAGATACCCAAACTCGTTAACTATGCTAATTATTCTATGATAAAGAAACAATTGTCAAGCTCATTAAGATGACAAGAACCAATCAAAAGGGGCACTTATTTTCTACTTTTACCACCGAAAAAATCTGAAAGCGAATACAAACCTTTCCTCCACGGCGGGAACAAGACCAGTTGTTGCAGCCACTCCACCAACCTGCAAACAACTATGTGATTACAATGGTTTAAGGATAATGGAGACTTTCATGGGGTTTCTTAAAATATTACTTACCAGTAGTATGCTACAGAACAGTTTTCTTTGTAAGTCTATACGCCCTGCAATAATTGTTGTTATTAAATCAGCCTCCACACAGAAAATCATGAAAATCATATTATTTACCATCATAGGAGGGAGGCAGGGACTTTACCTGTGGAAAGGATGCTTTTACTAATTGCCTCAGCAAGGCCCATGTTATCTTCCTTTTTCAGTCTGGTGGGAAGAACTTGATAGTTATCCCACATTGATGCACCACCACCATTGGCACCGACATACAAACCATCTTTGGGGTAATCCATATGCCATATATCTTCCAGCATATCCTCGCAGTCATGAAACCTGATTACAATGTAAATCGGCAAGTTTAAGAAATTACAGAAAATAAAAAAAGAAATACTTGATGTAACATTTAGAGAGAATCAGAACATCGCAACAACTCACCAGGTACGTGGAGGTGGTGGATATGCATCTGGAACTAAAAGCAGAGGGTAGAAAAGACCCATAGGAGGAACCTATACGACTAAGAAACCATTAGACCTCAGTTATTTATTTTCTGGTAAAACATATCACAATATGTAGCATAATCACCAGGAGATATAACTGGACAGGCAATAGTGTCACACTTGACAATGTAACGCATACATCACTAATCATATTTGATAGCAACATTTCTACACGATAATCATGGAGAGAGGGGACAAAACAAAATTTTGTAAAGAAGTGGTGAAACCATTTCCTCGTTATTTTCCCATATTAAAGGTTGAAACGGTCTTTGGAATCATTGATTTACTATATTTCTTTCAATTAACGGTGTTATCCTCAAACTATGGGCTGTCAATTGCATTCTAGATCTCTGACCAATACAACCTTTTAGCGTCAAAGGTCTAAATAAGACAAGACACCATTTTAGATATATATTGATGCATAGATATAGTTACATCTCCAGCAGAAAAACCAGCATAAAAGCTTATCAAGCAACCAAAAAAAGAACGAAAACCCCCCCGAAAGGAAAGCACTTCAAGTTCGCCCATAGCTTTGGGTTTTAGCTATACTTCAAGATAGCACAATCCTGACTTCTCTGGCAAGTTCATTATTTAAAAAACAAACAAGAAAGAAAAAAAGATGAAGAAGAAATCAACGTGCTCGAGATACATACATTGAGAGCGGTTAGCTTTATCTTATGAGCACCAGGCACTCCCTCTTCATATGAATGAACGATTGCAGCCACATCAATTTCCCCCTCCTATAAAAAAAAGATAATGATAAAGCAACAGAAGTGCTGAAATTGAAAATTTGGGTGTATAAGCTCTAAACTCCCTTTGGAATCCAAACTACAATAGAAAAAGCAAACAGCAGTGTTAGGGTTACACACAATTAGCAGCTGCGTTTTTCACGCTATAAACATGTATAAGCAAAAAAAAAAAAACATCAAAGCTACAAATTCATGGGACAAAGATACAGGTATGATTCACATTTTAAAGGAAGGAAAGGAAACAAAAAAAAAACAAAGGTAAAAACTAAAGTAGTTGAGCTAAACTTGCAGACTGAAACCATGGATTTGTTTTTAATGGGAGAAACAAACATCAGACTAATCTTGTGATTTGTAAAAAGTAACAAAACGAAGAAAGGAGAAAAAAAGGTTAGATATTATCTTTGTTTGCCAAAAAAGTGAAAATACTACTTCGGGTTTTTAATCCATTATCTCACAACAACCCAGCTGACAAAATACCTAAAATGCAAGTTACAAATTATTGGAGCCTTACTGCTGTGTTTTTTCTTAAAGTTACACAAAAAGGTTTATGATGATTGGAAATAATTTGGACATCCAGAATGATATCCACCTAGGTCTACATGCAGATCATCAGGGGCTGCTATCCGTTAATAATATATTTCGCACCAATGTAAAAGCTTCAAAATAAATACATATTTGATTATGATGGTTATAGTAACATAGTTAGAGGACAACTTAAGCATTAGCACACATGCGAGTCCGCATGGGGACAAAAAAGTAAGCTTTGTGACTACGATGGTAAAAAATAACATAGCAAACAGCATTTCATCATAAATCGGTTATAAAAAAGCAGAGTGGTAAAATGTTACTGAAACAGATCAAAAGATCATGAAAATACCACAAAATAGTAGAATCTATCTTCTGCGAGCATAAAATGGTAAGGATGTACTATGGAGATTAGTTTATCTTTGATAAAAGTAAAAAAGCATAAAAATGATCCTTTTTTGTCTCTCGCGTAAAAGCAGAAATCAACCACAAACGGCGATGAAAAGTAACCAGGCAAACTTACTTGAATCTGACAGTTGGTCTCTTTCAGTTTGTTAAGCATTACTATGTCAACCGGCTTCCCCAAAGGATCTGTATGAATTGATGGCCAAGTCTGATGATGTCTTTGGATCCATAAGAGGCACCTTGAAATATCCTGATAAACGACGTATATATGAATATATCGTATGAACTTTACAAAGATACCTAAATTCCTTTCAGTAGTGATACATCATGCATGAGATATAAAAATATCAGAGACGGTGAGATACTCCTTACAAAAAAAACTTGCCTCAGCCAGTTGAGAGTATTGTTGAATTAGGTACACAATTAACAACAGCATAACTTAGTGAAATATTTCAGATAACTGAACCTCAACCTGAGATGCACAAAATGGAATTCCTCAAGTGGGCAACAAACCCTTTGCTAAGGTTAGAGTGCTATAGTGGATAATGATCAGTGTAAGGTCACATTTTTTGTAGTTTGACTAATATTCGGTGGCACAGTTCGCATTTGCCGTAGTTTGGCTGTTAAAAGCAAACTATCTGAAATACAGCTAATGCACAAACAGGAATTTTGATGTAGATCAAGGAAACGAAAGCTATATCACCTGCAAATCCTAATAATAAAAGCCAAATGAACACATAAAAAAGTATCTGATCCAAAAACTAGATACTTTAATTTTATACTAAACGAAGTTATTGGCCTTCGATGGTCTTATCTGTTTTACTCCTCAAGATACACGAGCTCTAGCTGCTTTACATTGAATGCACATGACATAAATCATGTTCCTTTCATAGCCAAATTTCTGATGTCTCCATCTTCTAACTTATCTAGAACTTCTACTCGGATATTTTCTGCAAAATTTTCTCTCTATTTTCTATTCAGGGTTATTTGCTCCATGAGATTTGGCCAGTAAGAAATTTCATTTTTTTCCTACTTATTTTTTGATGGATAAAGAATGAAATGTCATTATGAAGTGTTTGTTATATCTGCTCTGCTTATCAACATCGCAAGGATGAGAGATTATGGATGTGAAACCAACGCAGATGCGTCAAGAGCATCTCCAATGCAAGGAAAGATGTGGTGTGCTATTCCTTTCACGTAAGGAATAAACCAGACAAAAGTTTCTCAAAAAGATGTCAACCGATTCAAACCCATCACATGGGTTTTACTTGAGGATGTCTGCCGAAGTTACAAAGTCTATCAATACAGGAGCCTACATTTGAGGGAAACCCTACATGTGTATGTA
This sequence comes from Papaver californicum, assembly GCA_023531435.1. Lineage (NCBI taxonomy): Eukaryota > Viridiplantae > Streptophyta > Magnoliopsida > Ranunculales > Papaveraceae > Papaver > Papaver californicum. Next base: position 1,709,249 of record JAJJMC010031432.1, on the reverse strand, counting down.
TCCCTTAGCATTCATATTTTACCAGATTTAAGATTGCAATGATTCAATACTAGTCTTATGCATAATAGATTAATCTTCAATCGCGAGACTTTTTCTTAGAAACAAGTTGGCCAAATTTCTATATTGCTCTTACAGGTAACTAACAATTCATTGCTCAATCACATATCATATCTGGAAGCAGAAATGACGTGGGAAAAAGCTGATAAAGTTATGGTAATAAAGAAATAAAGTTAGTAAGAACATACTTCTCCTCCGAAAGGCAGAGTCACACCTGTAGAAGGCAGAGCGACCCCATCCTGAAACATCATCAAATATAATAACTCGATATCAGTAAAATAAAAGCTCTACCCCTTCCTTTTCAAATTTCAGTAGTCAGGGACTCAGGGTTTAATAGAGCTGCAAGAATGTATTTCCATTATCTAGGTTTGCGAATATATACATATTTCACTATTTCAGAAACAAGGTAGAGTTCCTTCTGCATTATGGAATCATAAAAGAAGCAAGATTTTAAGGATTTCCAGAGGTTAAGAAACTGGCATTAAATCTATAGTGCTCAAAGAAATTCTTATGATCACTTTATTCAAAAGACTGAACTGAAGGCTCAATGCTTATTTGGAGTAATATTTGTGAAGATAAACATTGTCTCCCCATGGAAATTATGTTTACTGTATTTGCTTTGCATCAACCTTTTAAACAAGAAGATCAGGAACTGAAACACAAAAGAGGGTCTCCTTACCTCCACGCACATGATTGATGTCATCTGAGCACCCATATTCACAATACATGCAGTTGACAACCCATTTCCAAATGCTGCAGCAAGACTTTCCTAAACATGTGTGACAAAAGCAATATAAGATTGATAGATTTTCTTAGAGGAAAAAAAGAAAGAAGGTTCTCCGAAGTCACAGATGAAAACTACTAGCTGAGTTATTGAAAAAAAGCAGAACCCTCTTAAATGAAAGCAAAAAAAACTAATAATGATAACCAATTAAATAGCAAATACTAAAAGACGTTCTGGTGGAGCTTACAGGACTATGTTTGATTTTTGGTATAGTGAACTTTTAATGTTTTTTTTTCTTTTTTTCTTTGCGTCCATTCTTACCATATTATTTTTGTTACAATTCAAGATCTTGTATGACCTTATGTATTAATACTGAAAATTCATTTGGATGCAAAACACAAAAATCCAACATAACAGACTAAAACAATGAGAAGGTAGTGTCTCTCACCAAACAGATATGGACTACCCTAAAACAAAATAGAAATAAAGTATAACAAAGTTACAAGTAGAGATATCAATGCACCTGGTGTACCACTGCTGTGCTAAACCGCAAGTCCCGCAAAATGATTGATAACATTTCCTTTATCTCTACACATAGAAAAAATTAAAAGTTTGAGCGCCTTAAAAAAACAACTTCACAAAATACATAACTCATGGTTTAGGTCATAACAAGTTTTATGACAAGGGACAAGCAATGCTTGGGTAAGTCAGTTGTCAGATACTACGTTCCCAGAAAGAACAGTTCAATATTGCTATAAGGTTCAGTAGCCTTAAACAAACTGCAACAGACAAAATTATTTCAGGCCATGCAAGAGTCTTGATTGACGTAATAACAACAAAAACCTTTAGAATTTTCTTCCTAACTAAAAGATAGATGTGGCAGTAGATACGAAAATAGCAGTGCTCACTTTTCCAAAATCAAGGAATATGTCAGGAAAATTGTCAACTTATCTAGTCACAAGGGTTCATCATATTTGTTTTCTTATTTCTCCTACCTTTTTTTCCCGCATGGTACTAGACCTTAATCCAACTACTATAGATCTGCTACCCTTATGTATAAAGTTTAAAGATTTTCTGTTTCCACCTAAATACAAATCACTATATTTTCTCAATATCTGTCATAACATCAGTAAAACTTTGGATTATCCCTGAAATACAATAATATTCGAAAGCATGTATTTGATGTATAAACATTTTAGAGATTCATAAGTTCAGGATATGGTTGGCAACACATTCAGGGAAAAGAACATTTCAAAGGAGTGATAAACAATAAAATTACCACGGCTGTCAAACGTTTCTGGCACGACAAGTATAGCTGAGTACATGTTCCTTTCAGCCTGAGGGATATGTAATTTCTCACTTAAAACCCAATCCCAAATGGCATGCAAGTCTTCAAGCACCTGTAACAAGAGAGTGAGTAAGCAGAAACATGGAAGTTCTCCATGCCTAATACCTGATAACCATGGTCTATGACCATAAAATATAAACACAAATTCTGACCCTACCCAACTGAACAATATAAATCCAACCCAACTAGTTCTTCCCAGATTAGCTGATTCATTAGGCATTTTTAATTTTTGTAACTGTAATCTATCAATGACAAGCGACTTCAGTAGGTAGCATATCCTATGTGCCAACAACGGAATAGAACATCCTAGTGACCAGCTTAGGGAAGGGATCATAGACACAACAAGCTCAGCAGCTGAAAAACTATGCATTTTCTTAATTCCTCTTCTCTTTTATCTTACTATATCTTCTATTTTCTCTTGTCGTATAACAATTAATCTACTCACTTTATCTATATTATCAAAGTGATGTGGAAAAAAGGATGAGGAGAAAGGAGTTTACCTGCTGGAGAGGATAATGTTGAGACACATTGAAGTGGCCCCTACGAACAGGACGGCGTATACAATAGGGTTCCTCGGGGGCAATTTTTAGTGCCTCCTCACCACAAATAGACTCTCTGAATTTATACTCATCCATATTACTGTCACCACCATCAACACCTTCAGCCTGGACTGATGGTTCATCTTTGACGCCCTCAGTCACCAAATTTTCTGCAAAAAGTTGTTAAATAAGATTCCAGGGAAATCAAAAGAAAACGTTCAGTGAAACCAATTTAGTTTGTAGAAATTTTGAGGATTTTAAGATTTCCTTGCAGAAACTAGGGTTTATTTTGGTTTAATGGCGATTCAAATTGATTCTGCTTCTTTTAGCTTAAAGGAACCAGCAGGTTCGCATCTTAAGGCTAGTCCATCAATCCGAGCTTCGAAAGATGTTACCTCCTTAATTCTTTTTTTGTTCCCATGAGCTTAGTATGGTGAATTCAAGCTTCATAGCAATGTTGTGTACTATCTCTTCTACTTGAAGCAACTGTGATGCATCATTTTTCCTCTTACTTTACTGACCTTCCTGGTCCTGTTACCTTTTTCTCGGATTAATATTTGTTCCTTCTTTTATGTTTTATGTTTCATAGGTTAAGGGGGGATGAATATACTTCTTTTTCCTCAATCAAAATTTTCTTTTAATAAAACAAAGTGTGGCTAAAGAAGAAGCATAGCTAAGAGCAGAGTTCTAGCAAAAAAAAAAAACAACACATACAGCTGTATTCTGTAGTACCAACTACCTAGTACCAACTCCCTCAATCTTGTGTAGAAATGGAGGTTTACCCTCATATATTTCACACTGACACTCCTAGAAAACTATTCTAATGGTGTAAATAATAATAAGGTGACCAATATATGGGGCCTGTCATTTGTGGTTCTATCTCAAGTGAAAAGATAGTCTTTGATGGTGTGGCACTGTTCTTTGAGAACTGTCTAACTCTTAAGTTGTGGCGCCGCTTATACATAGAAGGATCTCCAATTATATTTAGTGATTCAAGGATTCAAGGTGGACGCTGACAGTATAATGTGTCACTCCTACATTTGGGTGTACAAGACAAAACACTACATCATGAACAAAGTCCCAAACATGCATATAAAATTTGCTCTGTAATTTAATCAATTACAAGTTAGCATCCTGGTTCTCTAATCGTAGAACGGTTGGTTCTGTACACTTGTTTCATTTCGTAACTTTTGTTTTATTAGGAACATGACAGAAAGCTATCTACAAGAGGCAAATGGTTGCAATAAACTTGACCACCCCCCAGCCATACTCCAATTAGCCTATTAAACCTGGAATAGTGGTTCAAGTTCATGCGACGAAAAGGAGTCTAACAAATATAGCAACTAATAGTCATAGGGTGTTTAATTAGCTTCTATTTTCTAATAGGAACTCAAGTACAATGGAAGATATGATTTTCAGGAACCCAATTTTTATAACAGGGCAATTAATAATCCTTCGACGCAAATAGTGAAAGATCAAATCAGCAGTTTCATTAAATAAGAATATAAGTATAAAACAATCAGCCATGAAAAATAAGCTCAATGGCAGATGATGTAAATTTAAAAATGCATATAATGATCTAATCAGCAGTTTTAATTTGTAGTATGTGTATAAAACAAAATAGTATATGAAACATAGTTAGTTCCACTACACTTACCTACATCTGCAGACAGAGTACTGTTTTTCTCCATCACATTCGTCCAACTGAAGGTCGAACCATTCTTGCTATTTTGAGGATTATACCCATCAACACGTACAGTCTACATAGGGAATAAAATATAAATAACAAAACCATTGACGCTGACTTAAATGTAGAATGCTTTCGCAAGGTAGATACTGGGGTACGGTCGACAGATCAGGTCATTTTATATGAAGATCATTTTCTAAATATACCCCTGATTAGTTTTATCGCTTTAACACTGGAAGAGCTGACGGGTCAGGGGTCACATATGCCAACCTATAAATAATTTAGATGAAGTCTAGAGACAACTATATACTCTAATACCTTACGAGGAAAAGAGTTGTTGACCACTTCTTCATCCAGGAAGGGAATCTTCAGTAAAGAAGCAATCTGAAAGAAGAAACTATCAGAAAATCATTCTGCAAACTTCAAAAGTTTGGAACAAAACTGAGGATAAACGAGCATTCACTTACAATATTGTATGCCTTTTCACGTTCCAAGTGTTGAGAAGGAGTAATTTGAGAAATAAGAATCTGAAATAACAAAAAAGAGCAACACGCAAAACTCAACAACTTATCAGAGGAAATTACGAAATACGTATTAGGAATAGGAACTATGGACAGAGTAACCAGTACAAGAACTTCAAATAAAACAATACCTGATCTAAATACTTTAATTTAGACTCCTTTTCTATTCCACGCATATGATGAGCAATAAATTGAGGAACATCGAAAGGGGTCTGTTCTTGTGCGAGTCCTATTCGAACATTTGCAGAACCTAAAAATCAAAAAAAGATAAGCTAGGAATAATATTTCAAAGACATAAACACTTCAAGGTAAAAATCCAATATATCTATAAAACTTTCTTTGGCCTATTCAAAATTTCATTCATTAGCAGGTTTCTGAAACAAGCTTAACATCTGAATTTCTAATCACTCACTATTTCTATATACCATAAACATATGCAGAACTTGACTTTCCATGAAACGTGCTCCCTCAATAGGTCAAAATTAAAAAGAAATTGGTAAGATGTGGATAAACCAGCAGTGAGCAGACAACTGACGATCTACACTTTGGATTTCCTCAGTGCATCAAAAATTAAAACGATCAAATTTAGAAAGGGATTTTAGTATATGATTCTTTCAGTAACTTAAAATTGAATCATACATTTCTAACAATGTGCATTCTTCAAAATCTATAGAAAAGTAAAAGTTAGGGTTTCAATAACCTGGATTTATGACAACAAGATTGGCACCTCGTTCAGTAATTAACTGAGAAGGAACGATAGTTTTGAGATAATCCTGTTAAAACATACAGAAAAGAAACGTAAGTTAATTGAACAAGAAAGAGGACGAAGAAGCTGAGACTGTGAGAATTGTGAATGTTACTAACCATGGAGGATTATGGCGTCCCTGAAACGCCCGTTTGGTGCTCTTCGGTGCTGTGATTTACTCCGAAGAGTAGTAATGTGCCCGTTCGATTTACACTATAAGGTACAAAGTGAGTGAGTGACCTTTTATTTTCTCGGGAAAGAGACTTAAACCCTCGTACCAGATCGATTTATGTGTCCAGCGTTTTAACGCTTTCAAACCAGCAAAAACATATATCGGCAAAGATTTTATTTATATTTTTCTTTTTGATGATGTTTTTTAAGTTTGCTCCCCATCACCTACCTTGGCGCCTACTTTGCTCCCTGTTGGCGAACTGTAATTCGATTTTTTTTTTTTGTACAAAAGATAATACCACATTAGATAGATGATACAAAAAAAAAATTTATATAAAGACAAGCTAGCTATTCAGCTAAAACAACCAAGTTGAGGTCGGTTTTTACGGTATGACAAACTAGTAAATTTGTAGATTTTACGTCACTATAGGATTGGCTAAATGGCAAACTGGATGGGGGAAGAGCCTTTACCGAGCGGTAGAGTATTGGTTGCTCGGTATAGATTTGTTGTGTGACTAAATTTCCATAGCCAGCAATAGATATTATGTCGCTCGATGATATCTAAATTGTTTTCAGTGGTTTTATCATCCAACTGTCGAAAATCAATCCCCTATAAATATTCAATTTCAAATACAATTTAACTCACATATTTTATATGCTTCTCGTTATTTTATTTCGAATTATTGTATTTTATTAACACCTCTCAAGCTTTTTTAATTTTCCGAATTCTGGTTTTAACATGGATGAGTTCATGGAAATCCAATGTTTAGCCGAAAAACAAAAATTAGTTGACCGAAAGATCATGGATAAAAAGCTTCAAAAAACTCATCTTTTTACAGAGAAATTTTCTAACAATCGGGACAACCATAAGATTCTCATTGTAGACACTGAAACAATACATGCATAATAAGTTAAATAGATCAATGAAAGATGTACTTTTTCCGTCTTTTTTTATTAGTGTGTTTTAAAAAAGTCAAAATATTAAGGAGACCGGAGGAATGTCTAAGACTACCCCGATCAAATGTTACATTATTACTAAAATAAAAAACAATATATGTTCGGTAATTCTATTATATTTGGAAACTTGCAAAAAACAAAAAAAAAAAAAAAAAAACTTTTACAGTTGGATATAATATCAAATAAAATTGAATAATAAGTCTTTGTATGAAACCTTATGTCACAAAATTCCAAATTACTCATTCTTCAAAATCCTTAGATGTGCTTGTTATCCAGGTCTCACCGCAAATAGAAAGGATAAACTTAGTCCAAAGTTGACATTATGTACTTTTCTAGGCTATACCTATTATCACAAGGGATAAAAGTGTTATAATAGCTCACATGCATGATCCGGTAATAACTAGACAGGGTGCCTGTTATTTAACATAAGTACTACAAGTATAACAGATTCAATTAAATTTATAACTAACTATTTGAGACAGGGTTGGCAAGACAACTGTAAATATGGATTCTGTTACTATCAAAATCTTACATACCTTATAGCCCTTATACTCCCCCTCAAATGAAACATGTAGACACTAGAAAAGTTTTTTATGACGGACTGAAAAAATTTCATGGTTGGGTAGTACGAAGCAAGAGATGATTGTTGCCATACTTGATGCGGTAGTTGCAATCCATTTGCTGGATGTTCATACTTCCTATCAAGCTATACGATATGGATGGTATATGTCTGGTTGTTGTATCCTTGGAAAGAGCAAGGTCGGTGCATGCACCCAACGCATAAACGAAACGTAGTTAAAGAATAAAAAAAAAAAGCCTAAATTGGCTTAAGTACTAGTCCAGCATGGCTTAGGCTTGGATAATTCTCGTAAGTATGTGATGCATGTCAAAGTCATCATCGTTGCTTTAATGGCCTTGCACCCTTCGCAAAACAAGGGTAAGTTGGAACGGTATGAAAACTACGTTTTGATAATCATGCTTGCAAAGCCTGCATTTGCCTGATAAGCCACGAGGTCCGATCGCTTCAGAGTTACGCATCGGGGAGTTCTGGCCTTCGCAGCGTGTAGCGCCGGGGGGCGAAATTCGTCGGTCCGTCACATTTTCTTTGACAAAAAAAATGGAGATGGTAAGTCCTTGATGAAGATATCAACTATCTGATCAACAAAAGGAATTAACTAAACCTCTCAGATACATTATAAAATGATACTCCAATTCAATATGCTTATCCCTTGAATGATATACAGGATTTAAAGCCAAGTTATTAACACTGAGATTGTCAAGAAAAAACTGAAATGGGTTAGTAAAAGCAATATCCAATTTTATAAACTTTGAAATCCATATAAATTCAGTAGCTAGGAGAGAGACTGCCTTGTACTCAACTTCAACTGAGAACTTTGCAAAAGCAGAAAGCTTCTTTTAATAACATGAAATAGGTAAGGTACAAGAAAAACACAATATTCAGTTGTGGACGTTCCTGTGTCAGAATAGTCTGCCCAATCTGAGTCTGAAAATCTTATTAGACTATAATCACCAGCATGTAACACAATATCACAAAAATCTTCAGAAATCTAAGAATCCTCTTAACAAGATTAAAGTGTGAGTCAATCGGTACCTACATAAACTGACTTACATGGCTAACTACAAATGCAATATCAGGTCTAGTCATTGTAAGATACTGTAGAGACCCCACTAAGCTTCTATATTTTGTGGGATAATCAAGTTCATCACCATCTAAAACTAAAACTCTTTGACCTTTCACCACTAGAGTTTTGCAAGGTATAACTTCCAACATTTTTAACCTTTAAAATCCAAAGTATACTTATGTTGGGTAAGGGTGAGAGTCTTGTCAGGATTTTTGACAACTTTTTTCTCTTAAAAATAGTGAACAACACCCCAAACTCTTCATAGTAAATTGAGTACCCAAACAAGTGATTAGAGAATCAATCAAAGCAGAAAAACTCAATTTGAAAAGAATATCATCTACATATGGAAGTAGAATTTAGTCGTATATACCAAAAGTAAAGATAAACATTGAATTATCTACATCATACTTAACAAAACCATTTTGAGTAAAAAAGGGATGAACCTATCAAACCAGGCCCTTGGGGCTTGTGTTAGGCCAAAAAGATATTTTTTCAAATGATAGACATGATTGGGCTTAGAGGGATCAACAAACCCTTGTGGATGACTCATATAGACATCATTAGATTGAATTTTATGCAAAAAAGGTTGTTGAAACATCAAGTTGTTTGTTAAGGCATGAAACAAAACAATTATAATAGTTGTAGCTTTGACAAATGGACTATAAGTTCTATCATAATCAACACCCTCCTCTAGGTGATATCTTTTTGCTATTAATTTGGATTTGAATCTCTCTAATTTGCCATATGCTTTCAACTTTATCTTGTAAACCCATTTTGAACCAAGAATATTCATATCTGGATGAAAGTCCACTAAATTTAAAGTGTGATTGTTACGTGAAGCATCGTATTTTTTATGCATTAAATTATCCCATCTTGAATCCGAATAGCAGACTTATGAGTCTTAGGTTATAAAGGTGCAGAGAGAATAAAATTGAACGTTAATGGAAAATAGTGTTTTAAAGCAGTAAAACAAGAAACAAAATCATAAGAAAAACCTTTATCCATATGAATACCTGATTGAGATTTTATAGCTTTTTTAGGTGTGATGTTAGAAATAGAAGCACGCTGCAAAGTTGTATATGAAACAACATTTTGAAAGGTTGTTACTGCATGTGGTAGCTCGTCTTGGGAAAGAAGGATATGTATTGTATCAACAGTTGTGTCAGGAGAAACCTCAACGTCATGTATAATTTGTGAAGTATTAAAAATGATATAATTTGGAGTTGGAATAATGATTAAAGTAGTAGGAACTAAAATAGAACATTCATTATTAATTGAAGCAAATGGAAAAACATATTCCTCAAAAATAAGATGCCTTGATTTTGTTTATTTTCTTTTATAGTTCTCTCTAAACTTGTAGTTATTTTTTTTTCATTTTTTTCAATCTATATCAAAACCTAAGGTTTCCCAGTTAGTTTGAGGAACCCTAATAATTGTTGAACATTACATGATTTTTTTTGGGGCTTGAACATGTAATAAGATATGGTCCTTTTTATATGATTGATTATGATATGTATGTTGCTCCCTATAGGAGCCTTAAAAACGTTTCTCTGCTCATGTCATTTGTACCCACACCGTTGCAGTCTGTTCAACACCATGAGATGGGTGTTAATGACGAATTAAAGTACACAAAATTTATGATATTTGTAAGAATCAAACTCCATGTTTGTTTGCATTTGATTCAGAATTTGACTCTGACTCATACATAATTAGATGTCAGATAGTTTTTTCATTTTTTTATTTATTTTGTCTCCAAAAATATGACTCGAGGTTTGATTCGGCTCATACATATAGCTCATTCGGAGCTAGTTCGCCATAATTGAACATAAGGCATCATAACTCTCCTACGATAATCGATCCACAAGAAAATGATATGGCTACAACGAGGAACATACCAAATGGCAAAGAAAGGACTAAAAAAAAATACACGTATGCAGTGGCAGTTCACTAAAAACATTCCCGAAGGAGCGCTACATTTTTATTTTCTTTGCTCCGTGAAGAAAATGAAATGGCAAAAAACTGAAAACTTACAACATACCACCCCTAAAGAAAAAAAACGAAAAGACAACAAAAAATCCCTTAAGCAACATCCCGCTGGAAAAACTAAAAAAGAAGGTAAAACAAACAAACTAATTAAGGATGATCAAATAATAGTTCATTCCACTCGACAATCACATCATCCAAATAAATTATAGAGAATGAAGGAACCGAATAACCAATTGGTTTTGATATCAGTAATAATCTCGTCGACTCTTTTAATCTTAGATTTAAATGATCTAGCATTCCTCTCGACCCAAACTGTCCAGAATTTCGTAGCATATAATCTTTTATAAATTTCTAGACCCTTTTAAGTAAAATGGAACTTATTCCAATAACTTCCAGGATTGTAGTACCTCTTGGAATATGCATGTTTGCAGTCGAGAGAAAAAAATTCCAGATGTTCATGAAGTTGCATTTCAAAAAGATGTGCAGACAAGTTTATAGAACAAGCTTGCAAAAGGGACGTACATTGATGATAGGCAGACCATTCGCATCCACTCAAGCACTATTCATGTGATGTAGATTCGAAACCGTTGGCAGCCTATCAAGGCAAGATTGCCAAATCTTCTTCTTCGGAAAATTAGGTAGAGCAGTTGAATTCATGTTATAAGGCTAACCACTATGATGGTTTGAATCAAGATTCAACTTGATTGTCACGTCAGATTAAATTAACTACTATTCACTATGGTGATTCAAGATTCAAGTCAGATGTGCCAAATGGTTTACCTATGACTCATCGATTGGGACACAAAAAGTGACTTTTCTTTACACTAAACTATTGGGCACAACAGACTTGATTCAATTTTTCTTTCTAACAAACCCTTGAACACTATCTTAAATCAACTAAATAGACCATGATTTTTGTATCCTAAATCAAGATCCAAGACACTACGGTGGTTAGCCTAAGTAACAATTTCTTACTCAAATCGAATAAAGAAAGAACACTATCAACCCATACCCACTTAATTTAAAACAGAAAAATCGACAGCACAGTAGATGTCAATTTCACTGCACAAGTCATTGCCAAAACTATTCTAAAGTAAGTTGGAAAACCTAAAATAGAAATTCATTCAAATTCCACAGCCGGCAGAGGATTAAAATGGTAATTGTTTATAAAAAAAACAACGAGCTTACCTACCCACAACTGTAGCACCTCGTATTATGGAATCACATTCGGCTTTTTATTTGAACTCCAATGGCACTATCGTAAATAAAAAATATAAAGGGTATTTTCGGGAAACCCAAACAAAAAGACTAGGACAAGTAGTTTCGTGGTCTCTTCTCTTATTAAGCCTCCCTACAAACGAGGTTCCTTTCTTCGTGCTTTCGTTCTTCTCTGATTTGTGAGCCAGATATTCTCTGTGAGAGGGAGAAAAACAGAGTTTCCATTACATTATTATTTATTATCATCATCGTAGAATGGGGTTCATCTCGTTTGCAGGCAGAGTTCTTTTCGCTTCCGTTTTCATTCTCGCTGCATGGCAAGAGTAAGTTTGTCTTTTTGTTTTTTCCCTTCTCAGATCTGTTCGTATTTCTTCAATTTTGAAATCTCCGTTCCACTTGAACTATTGTTTTGAAAGATTTTCTTCGCATTATTCGTTGCTTCTTGGATCTGGTAGATTTGGTTATTCGGATTTCTTTTAATGAGTAATTTTGGTTTAATTATTTGATTTTGTACCAGAATCATTAGATCTATTAGTTGTGATGACTTTGTTTGTTGTAATGTTATTATTGATCTGTTTTGGGTCGATAATATCTAGAAAAAAAGTATGATACAAGGAAAAAGTCCATGTAGACCTGTATTTGAGATGCTAGGGTTTGTTATTACGGATGTTCTTAGTGAATTGTGAGAATGAAGAATCGCTCTGGATTAGTTCAATTCATAAAACTTTAGGAAATGAAGTTTGCTATGCTTATGATATTCATACCAAAATTTGCAATGCTTTGTGTTTCCTTAAGCAAAACCTGTTGGAAATGTTGCACTCGACATGTCTTTCTCACATTACTTAGGGTTGTTACATAAATTCAGATCTAACCTACTAGATTCTACATAGTTTTTAAATTATGTATTTGAAACTTAAGTATGTGTCAAAAAAAGAAAGAGAATCCCACAACTATTCAATCTTAAAAGATTTAATTGGTTACGTAGCTGGAAAAAAAAAATGATTCCTTGTAGCTATCCTGTAGCCTGTAACAGCAGTAAGCGGCGTGTTTGATATCAGTTCAAACTATTGCATCTTGAATATGCTGAATGTTAAAGCTGTGAAAAAACAAATGATCCAAGTGATTTTTATTGCACCGGTTAATTGGTTAACTTAAAATGTATATAATTAAGTGTTCTCCATCATGCCCATAGAAGCAATGCATACGTGGATTGTTTATAATAATCCACGGTCAAGTGCTGTAATGTGTCTATACTCTATTTGTAGTTGTGGTGACTGGTGTGCCTCCCCTTTTAGACTTCCTTGTATGCCATGTCTCAACTAAGATGTTGTTTCTTTTGTGTTGACTGATTGGGTGGCTATATGTCGGACACCAATTGTTGTGCATTAAAAAGGTCCTTTTACATTTTAACATTGTTCGCTGCGTTCGTGGATTAATAACAAATCAACCCAAACTGTTTCAGTTGGGCCAGCAAAAATACTTGCCTTTTCTGTGTTCTCTTTTTAATTTAATTGGAGTTTCACTGCACGTAAATGTTTTTTGACTACTCAAGGTGGTACTTCTGTATATTCTTATCATTGCTAATTTTCTGTGCTTCCCTGGAACTATAAACGCCTTACATAGAATCATTCATTTTATACCATGCTTTAATTGGTTTGCCTTTGTTATGTATTGACATCGCCTTTACAAGTTTGCAGATTCAGTGAATTCGGAGTTGATGGTGGGCCAGCAGCAAAGGCTCTCAAACCAAAGTATAAACTATTCACAAATCATCTGACTTCTAATCTTGGGCTTCAAGTTCCAGATATCGAAGTAAGAAAAAGAACTTCCTTCACGGGTTTATTTTACTCTTGACCTCAGTCTGTTTTTGTGAGATGTATCTTAATAAAAATATTTGAATACTGATGATGTAGTATCATTCTGCGAACTTGACATGTTATTCCCAGATTAAGCATTTGGTTGCAGCTGCGATAGCTTTCAAGGGTATCGGAGGTGTTCTTTTCATCTTTGGTAGCTCTCTTGGAGCTTATTTGCTGGTTTGTATTCTTATCGGTTTAAGTTCTCGACTTTTTTCTGTATTATTCTTTTGTAGTATGTAGATCTTAGGCGCTGATTGTGTTCGTATCTTGCAGCTTGTGCATCAATTAGCTGCTTCTCCCGTTTTACATGCCCTCTGCAACACTGGCTTTGCCAAGATCGATTTTGTTGAACTTCTCCTTAAGAACTCACAGGTAAAACTGAAAGTTTAAATTTGTTAGATTGGAGGATCAAATTAGTATGCATGATAATGCCCTTCCGAATTGCTCATCTTAGTGTAACTTGTGATTTGTTAGGGGTTATTAATGGGGTGAGCACCTGGTTGGGTCTGCCTTATGTTGACCCACTTTAAGATTAGTTCCAGGATGTCAGGACCTAATCTTTTGAATTGCTTATCTTACAGTAACTTGTGATTTCTTAGGGGTTATTAACACAGGCAGCACCTGGTTGGAGCCATGTTAAGAATAGGTCAAGGAAGTAGGACATCTCCATATGGATTTCTTGCCACTAAATATTCATTACATTTTTATTGCAGATCATTGCAGTTTTTGGAGCTTTGCTCTTTTTCCTCGGGATGAAGAACTCCATCCCAAAGAGACAACCAGCCAAGAAGAAGGGTCCTAAGTCCAAAACTGTCTAGAAGGAAAAAATATTAACAATTTTCATGGGAGGGAGAAGAATGAACGCTGTAGGTCAATTTACATTTGAGGAGGTGGTGTTTCTGTAATTTACATCTAAAGTCATACTAGGTTTTGGGTCATTATTGTAACTTATTTTCGTATAATCATTTTTGTAATGTTCAACTAAAACTTTCAACTTTTGTCTTTTTTTCTGTTCTGTTTGCAGTTTTCACAAGTTGTTCTTAAGCTTTATTTACTTGTGATTTGCATCCCTAGGTTTTCGTTTTACCAAAATTGGTTCTTCACCTGTGATCGACTGTGGAGCAAATATTCTCATTTTGCGTCCCTGTTTTCAAATTCACAACCCTAGTTTTATCGCCAAAGATGTTTTATCACCAAAGATGTCTATTGCGAATTCTTATCACACCTTTATGTTTTAACCTTTTCTGAAGGACATACATTGAACAACCAAAGAAAGGGGTTCGCCGACATCCGTAATCCCGGATGTTGCAACCACATGTCACAAGATTCAAAAGACGAAGCGAATTTCTTACCTCACAAGAGAGGGTAATGATCAAATAACTTTCTCCTCGTGGTTTGTACTTGAAGCACTGCAATAGAATATGTTCTCATAAACTTCAAAGTGGCTTAGGTTACATAATTTTTTTTTTATATTAATCTTTCTCTCTTTATTAAAAATGCTTGAAATCTTCTTCATTCCTCTCAAGAGTTGTGAGCCAAGATTCTTAAAATATAAATATTTTAAAAACAGGAATTCCTTGTATCACAGTAAGAATACAGACTGTTTGTATGTTTGAAAGAGTTTATGTTACGGTATTGATTTCATAATGCAAAATTCTCACTGAGAGGTAGGAAACGAGATAGTATTTTGGTATTCAAGGATAATTGGATACCAAATGCTTCACATCCCATTTGTGTCTCTTTTCCCAATCCTAATTGGACTGTTGGTGAGTTCATTTATAAAGAAAACCACTGTTAAAATTCTGAGTTAGTTAATGTTTTTCTTTTCCCCGCAAAATGCCTAGCAAATATTGTCTTCCAGGATACCTATTAGTGGACATGATAGGTTGTTTTGACCATTCAATAAGAATTTGCAGTTTATGGTAAAGTCAACATTTAAATTCATATCAGGACAGTTTACTCATATGCTCAATCAACCGAATGTTAATCCTACTTACAAGGCTTTGTGGAACCTTCCCATCATTCCAAAGGTACAATTTATTAAGTAGACATATTAATAGTCAAGATATATATTGTAGTATTTGTGATCTGAATTCTTATGAAACTCCTAAGCATATCTTATTTGATTGTCCTTTTGCAAAGTCTGTTTGACCTCTTACTCTATATAATGACGTAATGTCTCAAAGTAGTAGCATGTACACTGATTTACACAATTAGATTGGTAATGTGTTAAATACACCTAGTCTCAAAGAGTCTGCTTTAGATGTCTTCACGGTTACATGGAACATTTGGAGAGATAAGTGCTTTAACATATTTTAGGGGAAGAACCAAAATCAACATGTCACTGCTCGACAAGCACTTAAGCTTGTCCAAGATAGTAACATATATTTAGAACAAAACTCTCCATACATCAGAACAACCAGTTTGCATGTTATGAATGAAAGGAACCTATGTGATGTGACTCGTGATCCTCTTCATGATTGTGTTATCATGTCTTGTGATGCCTATTTAGATAAGTATTCTAAAATTTCGGGGTTTGGGACTATAATTATGAATGATGTCGCAAGTAACTTTCTCGTATGTAAGATTGTCCCAAGAATAGCTAGGAATGCTGAAGAGGCGGAAACCATGGCCTTAATGGAAGCTGGACTTTGGCGAAGGAAAAAAATATTCAAAAAGTCTGCTTTACTAGTGATGCAAAATTAGTTGTTGAAGCATTAAACTTAAAGAATAACCAACTGTTTTGGTATAATACTTATATTTTGGAAGATTATAAGGTCATCTTTAATTTTTCAAATAGAGTTCTTTAAGAGAAATTGTACAATTTTAGCTGATAAGGAAGTAAATTTTTGTAAAAGGTCTAGGAATATTGGGGAATGGATCCAACTATTAGCCTTCTCAATGTATGATTGAGTCTATTTTTCATTTAATGGAACTACTTTTCTTATCAAAAATAAATAAATAGATAAGCCAATCCTCATTGCACAAAACCCTATCAAGACGAAGTTCCGTATGTTAACTGCATTTGCAGCCATTAGTCCAAGTAAACCCAGCTCCCCTCGTCTCTAGATGATGCAAATTACTTGATTTCGAGAAGAGAATAAATTCATCACATGAAACTTGTTGCAGAGGAGGACCATTTGTTTCTCATGAGAACCCAATGCATTGCTAAAATCACCCAGTGTACACCAAGGACCTTGTTGTTTACTGATTAACTCAGTTAGCTCTTGCCATAAACTCCTACGGATGGCATAACTAGTAAAAGCATAAACACCATAAATATAAGCTGCGAAGTTACCCCTTTCCACCTCACATGTAATTTGCTGCGAAGTACAAGAAATAACCTTGAGATTGTGATCAGTGGTGCCAAAACACCGCAAATTTGGGTTTTCTGTCATTTATAATCACTTATTTTAGACCCATATGACATGAGCATTCATATATACAACCTTTATCTATAAATTTTTTATTTGGGGAGGGGGGGATAGAAGTTGCCGACCTCTTAGGATATGGATTTACGAAAGTCGGATCTTGAGTATAAAGCTCAGCACATCTTTTCTGCTTTTTTTTTGTTGAGATTTCGATAAAACAAGAGTAAACTCCCTTTTTTCCTTTTGTTCTTTTTCCATCATATCTTCCCAACTTAGCTTAGGTTTTTCGCTTTCACTATCAGAGGAAAAACGTAAGTAGCGTTCTCTAATGACAATATCCTTACACAGGGCCGTTTAAAGCATAGGGAACGAAGGGCGATCAACCTAGGCCTAAATTTTGAAAGGAACCAAATATATTATATGCCCGACATCTTTTACCTTTATGTAAGAGTTTCTTTTAAACCCCTCAGTTAAATATCTTATTACAGTAAAAATCCTACGTATAAATTAGTTATATAAAATTCCAATTCCATCATTTTCTTTTTTCATTGACCACGTGATAAAAAAATCTAACACTTAATCTAGTAGACTGTTTGATCGATTTCAACTACACCGTGAGTCGATGAGGAGTAACTTTTTTTTTGTTGTTGGATAAAATAAGGATTAGCCCTCGCAAACCCTAATTGAACTAAGCTAATTCTTTCTACCATTCCTTATGCACCCATTACCAGGAATAGATGCACTCACTATCATATCATACCATCAATAGATTCCTTCTGGCTTCCTCAGTAGGTTGCATCAAATATTTTTTGGTTATTTTGTTGCTGGGTTTGAAGATGGTAGCTGGCTTCGTGGTAAATCTTGATTTGTTTTTGTTGGTGCTGGTTAATTTCTTCATCTTCTTTAGACACATACCTTATTAAAATCATAGTTATTCTTGAATTTTTATTAAATTTTAATATAAATTATTTTTGATACGGGACAAATAAATTTACAATTAATGTATACATAACAAATGTTCAAGCTTACATAGAACAAATGCCCAATCCTCATTGTTGTAACAAGTAATTGAGCTGCTCATAACATATACAAGCCACATTTAAAAGTGATGAGTTTGTCGATTAAATGGTGGATTCGGAAAAGAAGAAAAAAATATTTAGATTGATCTTTGAATATTGATGTTGTTTTCACATGAGCTTGTAAACTAATGATGCATGGTGTTGTCCCAGTTTTCACTTACAATACTTGATTGTGTTTGAGTAGCACTTTTCTAAAAATGGAGGGAGTAGATAATTTATAATGCATGTTTTTAGTTGTTTTTATCTTTTGAGGTGATTTCACATGAACACATAACTTAGAGAAGTTAAAAATAAAATAAAAAATAGTTTGATACATTAGAGTTTTCTAGTGGCATTACACTTTGAAGAAAAAAAACATCTTTAAATTTTATCGAGGGCAAGGCACTTTGAATTATGGCTTCGAGTATCAAAGTGAATTTGGCTTACAATAACGATATTAAATTAAATTCTTAATATGATAAAAATATCCACTAAAATTCAAAAAATATGGTGTTTGAAATATATCATCTTGCCGTTTCATTAAATTTTCCAAAATATATCGAAGTTTCTCTTAAACTAATATTTCTTTGTTAATTTTGTTTTTCGCCAAAGTTAAAAATATATATTTTTCTTTACTATATATAAATAAATGGATATTTTATTTACTATAAAAGGGACAACCAATCTAAGGCCATGCAGGTCTAAGCCAAACAAGTTAATGATGCATGGTATTGTAAGTCAAAAGTGTTGTGGTAATAATCTTATAATCAAACCTGGTGAATGTGTTGTACAAACTGATTAAGAAAGAAATATTTTTTTTGAAACTTTCTTCTAGCACATATTGGGCATGAATTGGTGTTGGAAGATATGAGTTTATCGTGTTCTTCTAAACCTTTGTTCATCTTCTTCCCTGCAACAAACTCAAATATGATGCAAACTCATATCTTCTAACCATAACATAACTCATCTACACCCATTGAATCAGCCACAATTGTCAATGGTAGTACACCATCGACTCCACTATCTTCTTCGTATTAAATTAACCTAAAAATCTAACAACTCGGACCCAAACTCAAATCTAATAAAAACCCCACTTTTAATTAATCATGTATACACATTAATCAACTCTATTAGAGGCCTATCAAGCACAAAAATCCTAAATTAAAAAGTTAATAATTGACCAGTAACTAAATTACAAACTAAAATTGAGCACTTATCAAAGTTAAAGTAAACAATGTAATATGATTAATTGATGTTATGGAAAATTAATATCACTTTTTATAAATTACATAAGGTATCTCCCACTTAAAATTGTTTATCTTTAGCCCATGCTGTATAATTGAAATTCTTTTTCCAGCCACTATCATCACCGACGGTGTAATTATTAGACGTAATGGAAGGAAGGACAATCGCAACGATTGCTAAGATAACGAAAAAATGTTTGTTAATAAGTAAAATCTCAGAGAATATGATTGTTATTTAGACCACATGTGGACCCAAGAGGGTTGAAATTATTTTTTAAGCCCGGGCTATTGGCTTTGGACAAGCCCAATGTTTCATTGGAAAAAAAATAGCCCCGTGGACCGAGAGGGCTGACCGGGCTAAAGCCCCGATTACCCTCTCATAGGTCCGTCCTTGCCTACGATTCTCTTGTGATATTCTTAACTTGCTTCACGGTCTCGTATCGCCGATTCTTGGATTTTATTTCTTCGTTTGGTGAGGATGTGAAGACGGTTTTTTTTAATTCAAAATTGATTACGGAAACCTAATATAAAATAGGACAAAAGCATCTGATTTCTTTTGGCGTTTTTTTATTTTAGTTTTTGCGGGTAAGGTGGGTGGCCGCTACCGTTTTACTATTGTGTGTTTGAGCAATATTAAGTGAGTATTTTTCACTTTTAACTAAATAGGAAGTTTTGTTCACCGTTTAACGTGGAGGCGCGAATGAATTAGTCCTTGAAAGGAGAATATTTTAGAAAATTAACAACAAATAAAGTATATTTTAGAGCATAAAATCTATGATAAAACTGTCAATGCCGATTTTTCATCTTTCATTAAACATAAATATGTTACTGAATATATATCATTACCTGTTATTTAGGTGATTTTCCAACTAAATCATCAGTATATACTATTTTCTTCCAGAATATTAGTATACCCTAATTTTGAATCAGACACCAAAATCTTTTTGGGTCGGAATCCGATTACACCAAAGTTATCATGGACCAAATACATAAATCCCAAGGTCTGGTCATTGAGTGCTTATAATTTGGTCAAACTCTATTGACTAGGATTTGACCTATCACATTTGGTAGCCTGATTCATCGAATCTGATTTTGTGCATACTATTTAATGAGTATATATGTGACATCTCAGTCTACTCCACTGATTTAATTTTAGAAGTCATATAATAAGAGATGAGATTCTAATGGTAATAAGATCATCTGTTAATTTATCAACCAATCAAATGAATATGTCAAGTATGTACTTTTGAGTTGTACAAAATTGGATTCTGATTTGTCTATACTAACCAAGTAAACGCCAGTTTTATAATCATTTTATGATGAAAAAAAACTGCGAATGTCGTGGCTAACTATTTCCCACGGGAAATCCCCCTAAGCTCATTCGCCAATCTTATGGTCCTATCCCTTGTTAACGGTTTTTGGGTAGTATTTTGGCGCGATCTCTAACATATGATTAAAGTTTGTTGACTTTGTGGTCAAATTTTACAACAATTCCTAATGATGTAAATTTTACAAGTTCATGCAAAAATAATATAAATATTCAAAAGTCGATCTGAATATTTTCTTTGTTTTTTCATTAAACCATCTGGAAGCAAATATAATGTTCCAAATCCACCATTTAATCGACATACTCATTTTTTTTCTTTTTAAAGAATTTACTCATGACTTTCAAATGTGGTTTGTTGAGCTAGTCAACTACTCGTTACAACAATAAAGATTTGGGCAAGTTTTTATGTAAGCTTGAAATTATTATACTAGTTAGTGTACACACAACCTATAAAAAACATTTATGAGAAATGCTTTTTTATATACGTTTCAAAAATAAAATAAGATAAATTACAAGAAACAAAATATTTAAAAATTATCAAGCAAATGATCGATCCAGTATTAGATACAGTTCTGGCTAATTAACTTATAGCATTATCTCAAAAAAAAGTTAACGTATAACATCTCGATAATCTTATTGTATATATATACTTTCAGAACAATTTAAAGAGATATGGTTGAAAGCTGAAATTTTTTTGAATTCTAGAGCTTTTGGCCCTACATGAGAGAATATATACCAATAAGAATTGTGGGTTTGAGATATTTTCGATGTTTTTCGTGGTACATAAATTGGGGTGGGTGAATAATACACAAACTTATGTACCCTAAATTTACCGTCCCCATCTTTTTCATCTCCACTAATACTTTTCTACCCTAAAATTTATCGTCCCCATCTTCATCTCCAGTGATATTGTTACCATTCCCATCTTCATATTCGGTGATATTGTTCTCATTTTTCTATTAAATCATTTAACATATCCATTGGTTACATTCATCTCCATTGATTACACTTACGATGGTGTGTAACACTGGAAAATGAATACGTAGATTCTCTGCTAAAGTAAAGTCTACATCATGTATAACTAGAGATGAGGTACACCACAATCGACACTTATGAAATACCATAATCAGGCGCAGAAAACTGTTAGGATAGCATTTACTTCTTATGCAACATTTACTCTATAAAAATCAACGTGATTTAAACTACAACAGTTATAAATACAACTTCAGTTCGATTTCCACACTAATCAAACTATTATGAAGGAGAGTGATAACCTTATGCAGATAAGAAATATGTCTTATGGCCTTCAAGCATCTTTATGATCTGTCACTTAATTGTTGTTTGGCAAGCTATTTATTTCTCCTTTTCCTGGAACATGAAAAATCACGACATTGTAGTTTGTATTGTTGGTCAATATACCATACATGAATCCATAGTATACACTTATACCAACTCTAAGTTTTTAATTTTTTAACAATATTTTATTAACAATGCATGTTAATAAGCAAGATGTTGCAAGGGAAAAATGGAGGTTCCACAGGGAGCAACTTGATGCAAAGAGAGATGCACAACATCATATTTTATTAACAATGCATGTTAATAAGCAAGATATGTTGAGACTAGCTCTAGTTACTCATGAAGACCTGAAAGACGTATCAAAGACAAAACTAAGACATCATTCTCCAGTTTGAGGTTAATAGCTATATACTTGACTTATTCCACTTATATCTATTGTTCATGCAAGTTTGTATTCATTGAAAACATAATATTCAAAGTTACGTTTGTTACATGACTTTAATATTGCTGACTTGTTCACTATACAGTTGTCAAAGTACCAAAATGAATAATACACATTAGTTGATTCGAAAACTTAAATTATATGGAGTTACGAAGAATAGTTTATCTATATACTTCGTGTTATGATATTGCACTAATTGATAATGTGTTAGTGTGTTGAACTTCTTGATAAATCTAAAACTTAATACATATGTTTGAAACCAATTTCAAAAACTTAGTATAAGAAATTCCAGAAGCTGTAGACAGTACTAAACAAAGGCAATAAGGGTTTGTGCTCTAAAATATAATAGACTTAATCCAATGCACTCATCTTTAATGGTTTTGGGATCCACCCTATAGCGCTAAAATATTTTTTTGGAAAAGATTTTGACTGTGAAAAGCAATGACGAGCAGGAACCATGTGCTAGCAATCCCAAGAAGATTGGTTCCATGTCTACTACGAAACTGCATCGAAAACAATCCGAACGAGTTATCCTTTACTGTGACTGTTATTTCTTGCCCAGCTGTAACCTCAACAATTTCTGGCTCAACAACTATTTCTCGCCAAATTAGAATCTCAGTTTCACATTGTCATATTTGCAGCTGCTTTCTTAGCATCCTTTGCAACTAGGGCATTGTAATGAACAGTTTCAGGCATTTTCGAGCGCGAATAAAATTTAATGCAACTGGTAATGCCCCGAACATCAGAATTATTCGCTAGACATAATCATCTTGATGAACCGTCGAACCAAGGGCATCAACCTCATATGGAGAAACTTTATAAACAGATTTAAACACTGACAAAATGACGATGGAAAACAGTCAATCCTTTACAACAAAAGTAGTGTATCTAGCAATTTCTGGCATTTTGGAGCGAAAATATAAAGTTAATACCTTCAGTATTGCCCCAAACATTGGAATAATTCTCCAAACCTAGTCTGTTTGAAGTACAATAGAACCAAGGGGACTATTTGCATAAGGAAGATATGGATATATATATATATATATATATATATTTAAACACTTACGAAATGATAATGGAAACCAACCCACCAGATAATATACCAAAACCTTGTATTCCAAACACAACTGCTATGAAAGCACAATGTGTTTTGTTGTTCGTAGGGACGTCTTTTAGGTACAGTAGGATGGTCGACCTCCCTAGTCCCAAAATACGAAGGGTAAAAAAATCTCTTTACTTATATATATATATATAGCAGTTTTGTCTTAGTTCGTCTTTAATAATTGTGAAAAATTAAACTGTTGATATGAGAAAGTATTATTACTAATATTTTTATTTTTTAGGTTGTTGGTACTACCACTGATATAGGTCTTAAGTTTTTCGTATTACTAACAATAAATATCTTGTATGGGTAATATAAAAAATCTTAAATAATATAAGTCCCAAAAAATTTCAGGTTTCTTATATATAATTAATGTGTTACTTTCTATATTTAAATATATAAAATATATGTGATTACTTTAAACATTAACAAGTAATTTTTCGTTAAAAAGTGATAGTATCTGTAGGACGAATGAAAAAGTGATAGTATCTCTGGGACGAAGGGAGTATCTTTTTGGGTCATTCTTCATTTAATCCTTTGGACATGTATATAATATACGTCCCAGTCCCCACAGGTAGATCATACCCGAACATCTGGGTCAAGAGCTCGTATATTGTATTATTGAGATTATATTGTTGGAGTAGTAATAATATGAATGAATCTGATCCATTAATTATTGAAATGAGATTAATATTAATACTAAAGCATTCCCATTGACAAGGTGACTAAACAATCTCATCCCAAGCTATATATACAAGTTCATCATAGCAAACTACATATTAATTCAACCAACATAAGAAATTTTCTAACAATGCTAGATGGAGATTAAAAAGTTTGCGAGTTTGTTGTTTGTGTTTATTATGATTTTTTTTCCTATCTTTCCATTTGGTTCATTCAGAGTGTGTGCATGAGGGTGAAATATGTAGGGAATTTGGCACTAGTTTGTCGATTGTTGTGGTAGAGGCTATGAATGCAGTTTATTGTTTTCGATCTGCCGAAGAATATGTTACCATGTCGATGAAAGTTGTGGAACTATTCACCATTGTTGTGATGGGGGGCACTGTGATGGTTTTTTATCATGGACATGTATAGATGACTAAATAATTGTATCAGAGTTAATGATGCATGGTATGAGGTTGAATTTGTTTATGTATTTGTTCCAACGTCCTAGCTAGCTATTATTACTTTGTTCATAAGATCGCGGTGAGATGCTATATGATGTTAGTTATCCAGAACTAGATCTGGTACTCGATGGATCAATGCTCGCGATCCTTTGCTTCATAATTTCTACTATATGTTTTGTTTGTTTGAAAGATCATAGTTGTATCCGTGTTAGTTATTGAATAAAAAACTCAGATTCACAAATAATTTCTCATATTTTTCTTATATGTTGTGTATACACTAACTAGTATAACAATTTCAAGCTTACATAGAATGAATGCTCAAATCCTTATTGTTGTAACGAGTAATTGAGCTGCTCATAATATATACAAGCCACATTTAAAAGTGATGAGTATGTCAATTAAATGGTGGATTTTGAACACGATATTTGCTTCTAGATGGTTAAATAAAAAAAAAAAAATATTCAGATTGATTTTTGAATATTGATGTTGTTTTCGCATGAACTTGTAAAATTTATATCACTGAAAATTGTTGTAAAATTTATATCAATGAAACAAAACATAAATTAAACCAAAAACATAAATTCCCGAATTATATATGTGTTTTTCTTTGTGGTGGAGGAGATGGCTTATCGTTTGAGTTCAAAGTTTTTAAATCCTCCCATACGTCTCCTGCCTGCAAATTCGAGTTGGATCAAAACTCTTGGTTTCGATGGTCGTTGCAAAATGTCTCAGTGATTTGATGTCTTTACTCTGCATCAAATTGGTAACGCAACATAAAAACATTAAGTTGATTCTCCTTTTTTTTTTATGGTTCTTGACTTCAATTTCTTTTTTAGGGTCTTAACTAACCAATTGGTAATTTTACAAGGAAATAAAACAATTTGTTGGAATAGAATAAGATATAGTAAAGCTACACCTTCAAATACTAGAATTCAAAGAGGAAGTTTAGTATCCAACGAAGATTTGGTACAAATGAAGCCCCTTTAACACCATCAACACAGTTCAAAAAGAAGATGATAATTGCATGTTTTAATCCCAAAGTTTACATCAACACAACAGTAACAATTCCAAAAACCCATATCCGATCTACAACAATCAAACAATGTCCCTTTTTTGATTTCTCCATCTAAAATCGCAATCAAGACTCAAGAGTTTTACTGACCATTGCGTGATTGAGAAATTTGTTATCTTGATCACACCCGTAGTCGAATAACGCTTTTAATGTTGGTTTACTCTTTTTGTTGATCATAATGCTTTTAACTGAATTTTATAAATTTTGTGATTTAATGTCATTTGATTTCCGTGGATTTTCTATTAAGAGCTTGGTAGATAAGAATATGGTCGATTATCTTCTGGTTTTGCTGTGATATAAGGAGGAGAAGTATAACACGTGAGAGGGTATTTTCGATAATTTATCGGATATATTTTTGTTTATGGCACGTGTACACATATGCTGACTCACCTAATTTGGAATGAACATAATTTTTGATGAAATGAGGTTTTACTAATATTAAATTTCTAGGAAAGGTTTCTTAATTAGTGATAGCCACATTTTTGTGTCTAAATTGTGCTCAATTCTCTATTTTGTTAATGCTTGATTTTAAACTATTTACGAGTTTTTATGTTTTTGTAGGTATTTTCGAGAAATAAATATTTGTGGAAAAAGCGGCTCAAAAAGTTGTTAAAGGCACCCAAGAAAATTACTAAAGACACCCAGAATAGTGTTAAAGGCATCCACCAGTTGGATTGGGCACCCTCATTTCAAATTCAAATTTTGGATTTGGCGGGAATTTTTTTTTACGTGAGAAACTTCTGCTGATTTGGTTTGGAACGTGTTTTAAGTGATTTGGGGTAATTCTGAGTTACCCAAGTGAAGTAAAAACCAAAATATGATCAACACACGTCAAGTGAGTGATTCACGCCGGAAAAATCGCTGGGAAATTCATGTCACAGCCGGAAAAGGATAACTCTCTCGGATTTGGATTATCAACAATTTGGAGTTTGATTTGGACTCTTATTTGGTCCCTAGGGTTCACTAATCCTATAAATACCAAAGAATAACAAGAAACAATCAAGCTAGAGCAGCCGGAAAAGTTGCCAGGAAGAAGAAAAAATCTGCTGGTGAAAGAACACATTAAGAACACAAGTCTCCAGAGAACAGTCGCAGTTTCTGTTGCATATTCCTTTAAATTTCTGAAGCTGTTAGGAACCGTACTTTATTGGTTCTCTTTACTTTTCTCTTCAGCAACACAGGAAACGTTCTCTGTAACGCTCCAGAAAACCAGGTTAGTTTTTTTTTTATACAGTAATACGCATATTATTAGTATGATATTCACATGCACAAGGAA